>JAQPPZ010005443.1:0-472036 GCA_028583015.1 Wollemia nobilis
GATAATGTTGCATGGGCATAATAAATTATACTCAATGATGTCCATACACTAGCTTTTGGTCAGGTGTGTATGAGATAAATCATGCTGATACACTAGCTTATGATTGGGAGTGTGTGAGAAGATCATGCAACAGGCATGACATTATTAGCTGTATCTTCACAAGGAATTCAAACAAGTTTGAAAAATAGTGGGCCTTTTTATACATCCTAGATAATGTGGCTAGTTGTAGAATTTTACTCTTTTGTTTAATTAATGTCTCTACAAGCAAAACAAAAATTCTGAATCTGGTACCTATGTTTTTCAAAATAAGGATACAAAGCTTCTTTTGCTTAATCTTTTAATATTGTATCACAGTTTGAGATTATGCTGTACCCAGATTCTCTACTTTACTGCAGAAGGCAACTAATTTTTTTTCTAATCTTGGCCCTTCAAGATCATGGTATAGTGTCAGGATGCTTGGATGCAAAAAAAAATCCATGCTTAGCTGAAGCTTGGGGAGATTTAGGCATCAACAAAAACATATCAACTCAACTAATATGTTCATGTTACACGTTGAGGCATTCTCACAATGGAGTTAACATATATGTCTCAGAAAATCCAGTACACAATTTTATAATCTAGAAATTTTGAAATCCCAATTCTACGGGACATAGAATTAGCCTATGATAGACCCATGGTAGGATGCAGGGTTTTTGTGCACTCTTTCACCATCTCTACAAGCTTGAAGCTGAACGTATGTGTCTTCTTCTCTTTTATCTTCTCTTTTTTTCCCAATATACACTCAACCTTTAGAACAAATAACTCACATGTTATGTCCTTTGGCCATGGTCTAATGCGATTCCCATAATATAACCCAGGTTCAAGTTTGCCGAGCATATTCACGATCTTAAAATGGCGGGGTGCAAGTTCCGCACAAATAGTGGCAAATAGAAACCCCTTAGGCTTTGTTTCTAAAGCTTGAAAGGTATTTCCATCTATCAAAATTATGCCAGAGAACAAACCAAAAAGAAATAATAAAATAAATTATGCTACCAAGCGTGTGGAAGCCATCAAATGGCATGAATTCCCGGAGACTAGGAAACCTATTCAAATCTTATAAGATATACATACATAATTGCCAAGCTACTTGATATAATTGCGGAAGCCATTAAAAATGCTCCCGAATCAATCAACCCATCAAAACACGGCAAGAAAGTGGGGGATCAAAGCAAAGCCCCTAGCAGCTAGCTGAGAATTGAGTCCTTGTGAATGGCACCCGCATCAATTTTGATTTTTCTAAAACCTGTTAATGGTATCCATGTGATCACATACAATTGAATGCTAACAGCTTGCTTCGAATCACAGTTTATTTTTTCCCCCAGCAGGCAACAAAATAACGTTAAAACAAAACCCAATAAAGCTATCTGGCAATTGAGTCCCAGGGAATACCACCCATATCTTTTTAATTCTTCTAGAACAATTGCCAAACTTGCATCATATACAATTGAATGCTAAAACATGCTCACAAACACAGCTTTCCCCCTCTTCATAATCATTCACAAACACCCAAAAACAAATTGTAAATGAAAACAAACCAAGAAAGAGCAGAACTGGGTACCAGATTGCCAAAGCCAACAGTGCAGAAGCCATTGACAATGTCCACAAGCACCAACCCAGTCTTCTTATTCTCTCTTGGGAGAACCAAATGACCCTCCTCTATGGGCAGATCAGCCTGCAGCTGCTCCAAAAGTTGCAATCCCATGACAAGAATAACACCACCTAATTCCTCGCACAGTCTTCAACACTAACACCCTTGAGGATGGACTCGGAATCTGGGTTATAAACTTTAGAAACTATTCTGAAACTTTAAAATCAAACGAGAAATAACGTTGATTCTACGACCCGTATTCCAAAACAGTAAATAGCGTAGATTTAGGATCTGTGTTGTATATAACATTGACTTAATAATATTGAACAATAAAAATTTTCTTGAACTTTTAAGGTTATTGAGTAGTCCTATATACCTGAATTCCCTTCTCTTAGCTGGTGCAAGCCCACCTCTGGAACAGCGTAAAAGCCAGAGTGGCAGATTGCGCCAAAACAGAGATTCACACAGATTCTATTTAAAAATAAATTATAGCCACTGCCATGATCATATTGGCTTCTACAAGCGAATTTTTCCTTGGGTATACCCCGACCGTGTCCTCTACACACGGATCATCTGAATATAATATCCAACTTTCACAAAATCTAAGCTCTGCATGCCCACCAGACCATCTTAATTAATAATTTTTTTGTCATTGCGTTGTGGAATTGATCAAGTCTCCAAGAAAGTAGAATACTAAGAGTCAAACTGTCTCCCCACCATGGTGGGGCTTACAAGCCTCAATCTAAAATTTCCATGGTAGGATCTATAACCTATAGTTTACATTTGGAAGGTGAGGAGTCCTCGTTGGATCTTTTAAAGGTGATGTAGTTTTCATATCCCACCTTCGACATTTTCATAGGAGATATAGAACGTCCAAATGGTGGGTTGAGCATAAAAGTGGTCACCTTCCTCTAATTCAAATTTAAATTTTTCTAAAATAAATTTAAAATCTTTACAAATATATTGTTATTTTATTAAATTTTTTAAAAGATAATATAGTTTTCATATTAAGGTGGATTCACCTTTGACATTTTAATACTTAAATCTATTTGTTTTTTTTTAATTTAACCAAAAAAAATCGTTCGCTTTGGTTTACTAAGGTGGATTCACCTTTGACATTTTCATAGTTAAATCTATTTGTTTTTTTTTTAATTTAGGGAAAAACTTTTTGCGGGGCCACTTGATCTCAGAAACCAAGACCAAGGGTTCTACACTGTCAAAATCAAGTGGGAGTAGCGTTCTAACGCACCAGCATAATCAACTGGATTTTGGGTATTTAATGTGGGTTTGGTAGGGGTGGAGATTTGTACCGGGAACCTCTCTACCCTCTCCAATTCATCTACAACAAGTGGGTTAACTAGTTTTTTATGGTCTAATATACAACTTTTGAAAAATAATTTATAAAGATGTAGTTTTTTGTATTTTCAGAGTTCAAAAATAATTTATATGAATGTAATTTTTGTATTAAGTAAAAAAAAAATTATTTTTGATACTATTAAGTTTGAATTTATATGTTGTAAGTAACTTTTAATTTTTATTTATAGGAATTTATTTTGAAAAGTTAAAAAATAATTCATGTAAATGTAATTTTTATATTAAAATGAAACATTCTTTAATACTTTTATAATTGAATTTACATGTTATAATTAGTCTTTTATATAGCTTAATTTTAATTTGTATGTTAGTTCATACTACAAAAAGTATTTTTTGTATATTTAAAATTAAAAAGTTAGTCCCTATGGATGTGTTTTTTTTGTTGAAATAATATGAAGTGCAACAGTTGCCACAACTAAGGCCACATTTCACATGGGCATAGCAACAAGGGTCTCCCTCCATGTAATTTGAATTAAGGTTATAGAGATGAAACACCAACGAGACATATCGTTGGAATGATTTTTGTATTAAAATGGATTAACCTTTGATATTTTCATGCTTGAATTTACATGTTGTAGGCATTCTTTTATATGGCCACATATGCACATTCATTGTTGTCTTTAGAGTTTGGAATGTAGTTCATGTAAATATAGTTTTTGTATTTTAAGATTTTAAAAAAAAGTAAATGTGGATATAGTTTTCATATTAAAGTGGACGGACTTTTGGTATTTTTATGCTTGTATTTACGTGTTGTAAGTGTTATATATGGCTACATATACATGTTCCTCTTTATGTTGTTTTTTAATTAACCTTTAATATTTTTATGCTTGAATTTGCATGTATGAACAACCAAGACCTTGTTTATATATATGGAAACGAGATCTTGGATGTTCTACACTATATATATATATATGGAAAAGAGGTCTTGGATGTTCTACACTTATATATATATATATATATATATATATATATATATATATATATATATATATATATAGTCCTATAAGCACCTACTAACAAGTAATGGAAAGAATCTGTATCACGTATATAAATATAATGCCCTCATTTAAGGCATCTATAGCCATCTATTTAAGACTCAAGGGATCTATATCCCATCATTCAATACATCTATTTATATATATATATATATATATATATATATATATATATATATATATATATATATATATATATATATATATATATATATATATATATATATATATGTATGTATGTATGTATGTATATATGTGTGTGGAACATCCAAGACCTCGTTTCCATATATATATATATAGTGTAGAACATCCAAGACCTCGTTTCCATATATATATATATAGTGTAGAACATCCAAGACCTCGTTTCCAAGGTCTTGGATGTTCTACACTATATATATATATATGGAAACGAGGTCTTGGATGTTCCACACACATATATACATATATATATATATATATATATATATATATATATATATATATATATATATATATATATATATATATATATATAGTTATATATAGTTATATATATAGTGTAGAACATCCAAGACCTCGTTTCCATATATATATGGAAACGAGGTCTTGGATGTTCTACACTATATATAGTGTAGACCTTTGATATTTTTTGGTTGAATTTAAGTGTTGTGAGTAGTTTTTATATTGTCCAAAATGCATGTCTCTTCATGAAAGTAGTCCATGTAGATGTAGTTTTCATATTAAAGTGGATCCACCTTTCATATTTTCATGCTTGAATTTGTAAATAGCTTTTCTATGGTCCATGTAGTTTTCATATTAAAGTGGATCCACCTTTGATATTTTCATGCTTGAATTTGTAAGTAGCTTTTCTATGGTCCATGTAGTTTTCATGTTAAAGTGGATCCACCTTTGATATTTTCATGCTTGAATTTGTAAGTAGCTTTTCTATGGTCTTGTATGCATGTCCCTTTCTATTGTTTTTAGAGTTTGAAAAGTAGTCTATGGATGTTGTTTTTGTATTTGGAAAGATGAAAAAATGTCCATGTAGAGATGATTTTCGTACTAAAGTGACGACTTTTGATATTTTTATGTTTGGATCTACATATTGTAAATAGTTGTTATGTGTCCCTATATGCGTGTCCTTTGTGTTGTCTTGTGAGTTTGAAAAGTAGTCCATGACAGACCTAGTTTTTGTATTTTTAGAGTTAAAAAGTAGTCCATGTGGATATAATTTTTATATTAAAATAAAACAATATTTGATACTTTTATGCTTGAATCTACATGTTGTAAGTAGCTTTTATATTACTCCATTTGTATGTTTGTTCATGCTATGATGTCATTTTTGTATTTTTAGAGTTAAAAAGATAGTCCATGTGGAGTGTGATTTTTGTATTAAAGTGGATTGAACTTTGATATTTTCATGTTTGAATCTACATGTTGTAAGCATTTTTTATATGGCCACATATGCATATCCCTTTATGTTGTCTTTGGAGTTTGAAATATAGTTTTTGCATTTTGAGAGTTTAAAAAATAGCCCATATGGATATAGTTTTCATATTGAAGTGGATGGCCTTTGATATTTTCATGCTTGAATCTATAGGTTGTAAGTAGCTTTTATATGGCTACATATGCATGTCCCTTCATGTTGTCTTTAAAATTTGAAAAATAGTCCACAAAAATATAGTTTTTTTTATTTTTAGAGTAAAAAAATAATCCGGATGTAGTTTTCATATTAAAGTGAACTACATGTTGTAAGTAGATTTTATATATATTTCCATGCTTGAATCTACATGTTGTAAGTAGTTTTTATATATATTTTACCTCTATATGAAAATAATAGATTAACCAAGATAACTCTTGGACAACCAAGATTTGGTTTCCATTTAATCTAACACACACACACACACACATAATAGATTAAATGGCATGAGCTTAAATGGTGGTTCAAATCATGCCACGTGATATATGCATTATTTTTAGTCGTAGCACTATTAATAAATTTTGATTGCTTATTAAGGTTATTAATCAAAATTTCTTAAATATCCATGTCTACTCAAAGAATATGTTAAACCACACCTCCAATGATCATACCTCTTTGAACAATCACACCTTAATGAAGAATCATAGTTCTTTGAAGAATGAAAAACATTGTGTTGGTATGATTTATGTCTAAATTTTCTAATTAGGTGTATTTGAGTATGATAGTTCCAATGTTTGTTGTAGTGTCTTTGTTTTTTTCTAAAATTGGTTATATGGGATTGAAATGGGACGCACATGTATTGCATCATTGGCATGTTACCATGATATTTCAATGAACCACATAGAGGTATTAAAAACATTTGTATTGTTATAACATTACAAATCATTGGCAAGATTTAAAATTGGGTCTCCTCATTAGAAAACATATTTTTTAATGACTTGAGCTCATGCCATTTGATTTAGTACCTTTGTATTTTATCATCCTTACTTTCAATTGAGGATGAAGGATTAGGCTCAAAAATAGATCATCCTATCTCCTTTCTTTCATGAACAATGACTAGAATAAACTAGATAAGACGAACCTTCTATGAAATCTCATTTTGCATATATGAAGTACAACTCTTGGACGACCAACCTACTTTTTGGATTATCTTCTTAACCTTAATCAAGGCGTTTCTTCTTTTATTTTTTCCATGCCTCCACTTATCTAGCCCTATGGATGTATTGTTATCCTAATATCGAAAAGGCTTTCTACCACTGGTGCACAAAGGCCTATTGGTAGGGTTTCTTAGTCCCATATCTCAAGAAAGAAAACCTTCCAATTGAATTTAGCATTTTGTTAGAGTTGAGGGTATTCAAGGAGGATGTATAGATGGTGATATTAGATATAGCCATAGTTTTGTAGGAGTAGAACAACTTGAAGATATATAAATAACACATTGTGCTACTTCACGTTGTTTATACCTATCCTAGACATTCATAGATGATCGACTATGCCAAATACATTGTTGATCAAATAGACAACCAATTGAAGGCATTCAAAGAAGAAATAAAGTTTACTTATACATCTTGCTTGGTATTTCTCATCATATATTAGAAGAAGCATTGGTTTCCAACTCTTCAACTAGACCAAGTAGGCACAAACGATGAACCTCTTTTAGTGGTTGACTACATAGACGTACCCTATCGAGAAGCAAACAAAACCTCTTAGGATTCTATGATAAGGTATAAAATATAATAATTGATAAGTCCATGGGCAAGGTACAAGACTCTCATATGAGTCGTGATATTTGATTAAGTGAAAGGAATGGCCTAATGGAGACTTCTACATAGGTAGGACTCGATTCTTCATCCACTTCTATGGCTTCTCATCTATGCCATTTGAGTTTCTTGTTGCACTACATGTTCAATCTCAAATATATGTGGAAAATCAATTATCTGGACCTACAGTATCTATGGGAGCAAAAGAAAACCACATTGTACCTACTCAAGCATCCCATCATGAAGATCACTCCAAAGTTATAAGGGTTGCATTGAGTTACAAAGGTAAGGTTAAGAGATATAGGGGTAGAGTAGCTAAGGGATCATTGGTCTTATGATCCACTTGGAATCTTCAAGGAGACCCGTAAGGAGCAAGAAGGTGGACACCTTTGCACACAAGAAAATATAAAATATTTAAGAGGCAAACCCTAGTGAATAAGTGGCCCTTGCTAGTTTGGGAAGCAATCATGGGTATAATGAGGAGATGCATAAATGGTAAAACCTACCAAAGTGGCCTGTCTCTACACTAAGACAAAAAATGACTTTGACCCTAACATTGTGATGAACCACCAAAAGTTGAGGGCCTTGAGAAAATTGGGGTAAATAGATAAAAAAATCTTAGCATGGAAGAATATGAGATATGAGATGGGTACATTAAACAGACTAATAAGAAACAACACATTGGGTGGACATTTCTCCATCATTTTGGATATAAAACATCCAAAGAGAATAAAGAAGGACAAGACAATCAACAAGACAACAATGGACCTTCAAGCCTTCAAAGACCAAAGAGGAGGTCATTGCTAGAGATACAACTTTTATTTCACCAACGATGTTTATAATAGTCTATTTGATGGTGAGGTAGATCGTAATTAAATGGAAAGGGCTTAAAAAAATATGGGTCAATACTCAAAAATGTCACAATGGCATAGGAACAACAAACACATAAAATGAAGTTTGAGGAGAGGAAAATCCATCAAGGAGGCTCCCCTCTTGAGTTGGGAAAGGCCAGTGTCATGGCCACCTCTACAACCATATTCACTTCTCTTCCACAATCCATCATTATTGCCTCTTTATCCATCATTTATTCTTCTATTCCCACTTCTTCTCTCTCCATATATTCTTCTATTGCACTTATATCACCTTCCACCAATGTAACCCATAGTTCTCCTAGAGGTACTCTACATCCAATGGTCTCTATCATGCTTAGGACCATACCCATAACTTAATTCTTGTCACCTATCATTTAAATGTCCACTCCATGATCATTAGTTCCATACACCACATCATCACCTTTGACCATGCCTTCACCTACAATGTCACCACTAGTTGATACATTGGGTCAACTAGCATCACATCTTGCTCCCTCTATTTCCTCCCATCACCATTCAATTTATTTCACTTGCTATGCCTTCCAATTTGACATATCTTCCTTGTCCACCATATTAGGTTAAGCAACTCTTGTTGTAGGCAATGATTCCTACCTCCCTAATTCAAGAGGTCGAGTCTATAAAATCACCACTTCAAACTAGCATAGTCATGGGACCATGTCTAGCCTTTGCATGGAAAATAGTTTGTGAGCCAGAGGAAATAGATATCACAAAGGTTTTTGATTTCTTTGTTGTGGAAGAAAAGAAATGGAAGTAAGAGTATAGGTGGATTAAGGATAAAATATCTAAGGAATCAATCCTTATGCAATCACAACTAGCTAGGAAGGGGGATAAGATATACATTGTAGAGGTGATAGAGTCTGACCTTTCTAAGGTGATGATACACCAAGGTGTTTGATTTGGACCTAAATAAATGGATCTATACCAAATGGTACAACTTGCAAACCAACTCACACTTGGTGAAATTATGAAATTTGGTTGATTGGCAATTGGGGATGAAACAGTGCAAAAATAAATAAGGATATCAAAATAAGATTGACATAATGTAATGCATAGAAATATCAACCGCAACAAGAGAATGACACTCTAAATAAGGATGCCTTCGAAAAGGTTTGCCAAAGAATGTTGAAGACCTCAAATCCTGACTTGCTAAAGCTGAAAAGAACATACAATAGATAGAGGATATTTTAGAGTAAAGCATGCAAGGGTAGATTCAAATAGAACAACATCAAGAGGCCCTAGAGGTGAAAGATCAAAATATTATGGAGTTGACAACTTCAAAACACATATAGACAACTACAAACCCCAAGAAGGCATGTGACATCCAATGGGTCAAGTCCATTTGGGACAAGATCAAAGAGGAGGTGAAGAATGCACAAGAATACTTCTAGTTTGATGTCTATGTTGAACAAGCTTGGAAAAGTTAAAGAAGACAATTGGAAATGTGAGAGAATAGTTTCTACTAGGTGCAAGTACCAAGAGGTTCTTAAGCTTCTATCCTCTATGTTAGCATCGTAGATGCAACAATTTGAAATGGATCAAATATATTTAGTCAAAAAATTGAAGATCTCATATGCCCAAAGAGACCTCCAAGATTGTAAAAGCACTTTGGCATCTTTGAAGTGGAGAAGATGACTACAAAAATTTAGGGGTTGGTTTTCACTAAAATGCCCTAACATATTTGACCTATAGATAAAGGTCCTGGATGACAATATTGGTGATGCCATGTTTGAAGAGAAAATAAACCAAGCTAACAAGGGGATGTAGTTTAGATATATAAGAAGTTAGAGCCCATATATGCTAAACTATAAGAATTAATAAGAAAAGAAGAAGAGTTGTCAAAAAACTCATTTGAATACTTTATGGGAGAAATAGAAGACCTTACCTCGATCTAGCTATCAGGCAATGAAGAGTGGTAGAAACTATTGGGATTGCTACTACAAAGGACCAAATGAGGACAACTAATTTTGACATTTTTGTAGCAAGGATTCGAATTTTGTAGACTAAGTGCCCAAGGATAAAGTTAGGATTTGGGATCTCTCACCAATTGAGCTCAACACTCCCTAAAGTTTCCATAGATATATTGTCTTAACACTACCTTAAGAAATGTAACTTTGGAAGGATACAAAAATAGTGAATTCAAGTAGCCAAAACTCTCCAAAATTGGCTAAGTCTAACTCAGGTGTGAATTGTTTTAGGATGGATTCACTTGCAAAGTGGCCCGATTATTTCAGAAATGATTTGCTTGTAAAGTGGCCTAATCAATTTAGAAGTGATTCACTTGCAAAATGGCCTGATTGACTTTAAAGAGAAAACTATCAAGAGATAAACATTGATTTGCTAGAAAAAGTCAATGATTCACTCTCTGATTAGAGCAATTCACACAACAACCAATGGAGAGATAAAAATAAAGGTATAAATCCTGAGGTGAATCTTTTGAGAGAAATATTTTGGCATATGGTGGTGCAATAAATCATTTGAAAAGCCTTCTAAGCCTATTAAAGACAAAATTAGATATTTTAATCTAGCATTGTATATATGATTTTTTGTCAACAATATGGTAGTTAGAATGCAATAAAATATAAATATTGAATGCAATTATGGTAGATTCAACTTTCCTATAAATTTTTGGATGAATTAATGTATAGAGATTATGGATTGCTTCTTGTTACTCCATAAGATTGGTCCTAAACCATGATAAAAGATGTATACTAAAGTAGATTTTTTCATTGACATTAGTTGTATAGTTTGAATTTGTATACCCACTTGGTACGAGATTTAATTCTTCATATCCTATCCCAAGTTGATATGTGTTATTGATATAATTTAATACACTCTTTGTTTCTTTTTTATTAGGAACATAGGATTTTACATATACGTAGAGTGTGAATAGCATGCACATTTTTAGTATATTAGTACTATGGTACACTCAATTTTACTCCAACTTCACATGTTATAGCAACATGTTTATATGAATAAAACATTTTCAAATGTTTTTATATATTTTAAACACATTTGAATTTAGCAAGCAATACTCTTCCTTGTTCCTAAACTTGCAAAAAAAATAATACATTAGTCCACGAGTGGATATTGCAGAGAGTCCATCCAAACCTGAGGATTTATCCTTATAAAAAGAGAAAAGAGGTTAATGAACTTCTTCTAGTGTAATAGGCTCCATCAGTTTGCTATTGTCTTAATTTGTTATAAATGAAAGTACTTCTTGCAGTATCTTATCATTAAGAACTTCAATCTCCTTTGATCCAAAAATATTTTGGTAAAAAAGCCTTACCTCCTTTCTGATTTTGCTTCGGTATTCAATCCAAACCCCTTCCACTGATTTAATTTTAGTACTTCTAGATGTTGATCTCTATACTATTGCCATCCTATGAAAAACTGTGTTTTTATCTCCTTTTAACCAAGTTTGTCTCGATTTTAATCTCTAAAATTGTTCTTCCTTACTCAAAATATTATGATATTCACTAAACAACTCCCTTTCCTCTAAGCTTGGATTATTGTGTTCATATTTTGAAATTTTGAAGGTTTCTCTTTTAGTTCTTCTTTCTTCTAAAAAATGTTTGTGAAAGTTTTCTTGTTCCATTATTTTAATTTAGTTGTCATCTATTTAACTTGTTTTGGAAGTGTATGTAGCCCACTGTTTCCTGAAGAATTCCATGTTTGTGCTATCATATCAAAAAATTGAGGATGGTCTTCTCACGTTTGCTCATATTTAAAATATGGTCCTTTTTTGAATTCACTTACCATCGTTTTAACTCTTATTGTCAAAGATCTGAACCAATCCTTGTCAAGGTATTAATTCTAGCACAAGTCCCCTCATATATCCAGTGATGTGAGAGTATGCATTTGTCCAATTTTTCTACTATAAGGTTATGGCCTATCCTGTTGTTGGTCCATGTATAGTTGTCCTCTTCAAACTCAACCTCCCATAGGTTATTATTTTGAAAGAAAGTAGAGAAATATCTCATACGTTGGGTTATTTTCCTTTTATTAAAATGAACTAGCCTTTAATATTTTCAAGCTTGAATATGCATGTTGTATGGACAACCAAGTCTTGGTTTCCATATTATATATATGTGTGTGTGTGTGTGTGTTGTAGACCTTTGATATTTTTTTGGTTGAATTTAAGTGTTATAACTAGTTTTTATATTGTCCAAAATGCATGCATGTTCATGAAAGTAGTCCATGTGGATGTAGTTTTATATTTTTTTAAGTTAAAAAAATAGTCCATGTAGATGTAGTTTTCATATTAAAGTGGATCACTTTTGATATTTTCATGCTTGAATTTGTAAGTAGCTTTTATATGGTTTCATGTGCATGTCCCTTCCTATTGTTTTTAGAGTTTGAAAAGTAGTCTATGGATGTTTTTGTATTTGGAAAGATGAAAAAATGTCCATATAGATATGGTTTTCATACTAAAGTGGTGACTTTCGATATTTTTATGCTTGGATCTACATATTGTAAATAGTTTATATATGGCTCTATATGCATGTCCTTTGTGTTGTCTTGTGAGATTGAAAAGTAGTCCATGAAAGATATAGTTTTTGTATTTTTAGATTTAAAACATAGTCTATATGGATATAAAATTTATATTAAAAATAACCGATCTTTGATTATTTTATGCTTGAATCTACATGTTGTAAGTAGCTTTTATACTGCTCTATTTGTATGTTTATTCATGCTATGATGCAATTTTTTGTATTTTTAAGTTAAAAAGATAGTCCATGTGGATGTGGTTTTTGTATTAAAGTGGACTAAACTTTGATATTTTCATGTTTGAATCTACATTTTATAAGCATTTTTTATTTGGCCACATATGCATATCCCTTTATGTTGTCTTTGGAATTTGAAATGTAGTTCTTCATTTTGAGAGTTAAAAAAATAGCCTGTATGGATATAGTTTTCATATTGAAGTGGACGACCTTTGATATTTTTATGCTTGAATCTATATGTTGTAAGTAGCTTTTATATATTTTTGCCTCTATTTATATGAAAAGAATAGATTATATAGTGGTGGTTCAAATCATGCCATGTGATATATGAATTAATAAATTTTGATTGTTTTTAAGGTTGTTAATAAAAAATTCTTAAAGATCCATGTCTACTCAAAGAATACTTTGAACCATACATCCAATGATCATACCTCTTTGAACAACGACACCTTGAAGAATCATACCTCTTTGAAGAATGAGAAACATTGTTTTGGTATGCCTTCTTATGTCCATATTTTCTAATTAGGTGTATTTTAGTATGATAGTTCTAGTGTTTGTTGTAGTGTCTTTGTTTTTTTACAAAATTGGTTATATGGGATTGAAATGGGACCCACATGTATTGCATCATTGTCATGTTCTCATGATATTTCAATGAACCACATAGTGGTATTAAAAGAACTGTATTATTATGACATCACAAATCATTGGCGAGATTTAAATCTGGGTCTCCTCATTGGGAAACATATTTTTTAATGACTTGAATTCATGCCATTTGATTTAGTACCTTTGTATTTTATCATCCTTCCTTAATTTCAATTGAGGATGAAGGATTAGGCTCAAACATAGATCATCATATCTCCTTTCTTTTAGGAACAATAACTAGAATAAACTTGATAAGATGGACCTTCTATGAAATCTCCTTTTGCATAGATGAAGTGCAACTCATGGATGACCAAGACCTACTTTCCTAATTATCTTCTTAACCTTAATCAAGGTGGTTCTTCTTTTATTTTTTCCATACCTCCACCAATCTAGCCCAAATTCTTATGTAATTTATTACCACTTTCATATGGTTCTTCCTCAATATCATCAATTCTAGGAGAAAAATGCACATTATTATCATGAATGACATCATAATAAGAAGAACTAGAAGCATAAACATAACAATAAGAGGAGTAACTAGCTTTGATATATAAAATATATATCTATAAACGCCAAGAGTTGTCAATCTCGAGGCACATATCTATCATATTGGATTATTATTAGCCGAGTTAAGTGGTATATTTAATGTAGACTTTTTTAATAAAATATTAATATTGTTTACGACGTGGCTGACCTTCCTGGCTGCCATTGTAGGATGTCTATCGGCGTAATAAAACCAATGATAAAGAGATACATCACAAAAATCATAAGTGTAATGATGATCATTAAAAACATCATCAATAAAAGAAAAATTAGATTTCTTGTGACCCTTTTCTTAAATATATTTTCAATAGTTCCTTCATTATTAATAAAGTATTCTTGTTAATGTGATTCTCTTCATGGATAAATCATATGTGGAAGAACTGATCCACGATTGTTGACTTTGCTATATTCCAACCAATGGAGAGGCTATTTCTAGTTATTATCGAAAAATCTCTTGCCCTCCAACCAATAGTAGGGCCACTTTTAGTTTTTGTCAAAAAAGCTCTAAGAGATGATGCAGGCCATTGATCATCATGATTGGATGAATCGTATAACTTTTATGATCCAAATATTTTAAAATTTTGTTTAAAACTACGCAAACTATTGCATTTTGTTTTTGCCTAAGATCGATGGTAGATCTTCTTTGGACGTGAACCTTGGTGGGATAACTACTTGCTTCTTCCAAGGGCCACCAATACATCTGTCACATGTCTAGGCCTTAACCAATGGTAAGGTTATTCTTTGACAACTTCTTTGGCAACCTCATTAAATGGCATGGTTCATTGGATAAGAAATCAATGACTCATGTGGATTTGAAAACTCTCTTTTTACTACTTTTTTGAGAAATGATATTTGTCAATTCATCAAAATATTGATGACCCATGCCACTTTGAAGGCTTTTCATGGCTTTCAACTTTGCAAATCAATGCCCACCTTTGATCAATGAGATTGGACAACTTGTGTGGTTTCAAAAATCTTGAACCTTTTCCTTGTGGAACAAGTGTCCATCATAGATTGCAAAATCAACAATGTGCATTACTTTGCTACCTCTGCAAATCACTTTTATTTGGAAAATAGTGCCCATCGTTGATTTGGAAAATTGATGGTGTTTGTGGCTTTACTTTGTCGCAAATTGCTTCTTTTTTGGAAATCAACGCCCACCATTAAATTAACTTAATCAATAGGCCATACAGTGTTGGGACCTTTCAAGGCTCTCTTAACTTCTTGAATCATCCTTAGATGTTGATCAAATATCGAATGGTTTATACGACATCAAAACCTTTTCATAACTACTCCATGCAAAATCAATGCTTGTCATAGATTGCAAAAATGATGGTGTGTGTTACCTTGCTCTTGCCTTCTCTTCTCCTTTAAATTTTTGATTTGCCTCTTGCCAAGGCTGACTTGCAAAATTGGCCAAGGCAAAAATTCTCTTCGATGTAGTGAATTTTCATTATAGTTTTGGAGACTCATAGGGGATCTTTTGCTTGCTAAAGATAAATAATCCTTGAAAATTTTACAACCTCCTTCATTTTATGCAAAGTCAAAATGAAAGAATGAAAATTGAAAGAATTGAAGAAAAAATGGAAAGAATGTTGGATCACCGTAAAAATAGTTTATCCATTGAAGCTTTAATCTCCCCCCACTCACTTTAGGATGACAACTTCATATTCTTAAATTAAGAATAACAACTTTGGATCTCTAGTTGATCATAGCAAGAAATGTTTTTTACTTTGCTCATGACTTCATGAATTTGCACTTCTAGCTCCACCAAGGGCCTGATGGCTTAGGCTACGTCACTCATGGTGGGGAATCCAACCATGAGTTAAAATTTATGTGGTATCTCTTATGTTGCTAAAACAACTAAAAATGTTCTTGCTCAAAGAGGATGTGTATATTATCTTTAGTCTAGGTTGAGGGAAGGACCTTTTGAATCATCAAGTCAATATGACTCTTCAAACTTGCAATAGTGGTGGCCAAAATATTGATCTAGGCTTTGCATTGTTGTGGCCCACTCTTTATTAAGTACATCAACTATTTTATGTGCCATTGCCTCCCAATCCTAAATTCCCATCGTTGTCAGCTCTTGGTGTGAATAATTTTTCTCTATATGCTTGGCTTCAGCCAACCTCGAGGAAGTTGTCAAAATTTGTTCAACTTTTTGGCTTATTTTTTATCTTTGAGAGGCAATTGCATTAAGCACCTCGAAGAGTGGTAATATGGCCTTCGCAATATCTTCCTAGTAAGCTCTACTCCCCTCAACCATTGCTTGAGCTCTACATTATTCTTCTCTTCTTGAGTTCTTTCTACAAAATGGATTTCTCCTTGTTGAGCTAGGCCTTCTAGACAATGAGTTGATCTGCGAGGTTTTGAACTTTGCTCCTTTCCACACCTAGGAGAGAAGTTGGCAACTATAGCCAATCGATTGTTGAGATGGTCTACTTGGTCTTGGAGTGATTCAGATTCCAAACAGGAGATTTTAAGGGTAATTTTACATTTTCAAGCTCCTTCTCCCTTTTCGCTAGCTTTATCTTGAGTGATAGGTAGTCATGAGTCATGGCTTTGCTAGCCTGCTGCATGAATTTTACTTTGTCCTCAAGTCAGGCATCTTTTAGGTTGAACCCTATTGCCCTCACTTGGTAATATTGATCTTGCATTTAACTTTTAGGCTTGAAAACAATGGGGGTAAGTTGGGAAAAATACAATGTGTTGCCTAAGGGTTGTAATGACTCCTCATCCTCTTTGTCATGGGCCTCTCAACTCTTTTGGCCTAATTTCTCTAAGTATACTATAACATTTGATCTTAAATTTATTGGAATCATTATAGTGCACCAGGAGCAGGAAGAGGTACCTATGAGCTCATTAGTTACCCCTAAGTAGGCAAATTTGTGGCCAATGGATCAAAGAATAGGATGCATGAAGAGGAAATTGAAGTGGACAAAGAAAAAGAAATAAGAGTGAGGATGAAAGGGGTAGCGAATGGGGGTGTCACTTGAATGGAGGTGGTTGTTAAAACAATCGGAGGAGTAGTGACCCCTGTGTCTGCAACACTAAGAATGGAGGCTAATGAGACTGAAAGAATTGAAGAAATAGGGGGTCATTGGCTAGTTTTTGGAGTGAAAATTAAAGGATCAAAGGCAAACTAACAAAAAACAAGGAGGAAGTGGCCTATGATTGTGTCCTCAATACATCTTCTCTTTTATTTTTCTATAGTGGAGGACTCACCTTGAGGAGATTGATTATCGCTTCTCTTTTTGTAGTGCCACTTGTGGGGGTGCTTGCTATGATGATGATGCCATAGTTGTAGGTGCTTGGGGAGAGGTGGTGGTTGGGCTTCTTAGCGTTCTGGCAAGGATTATTTTATAAGCATGACTTATTTAGCCATCGCCTCCTCTCTTTCTACTGTTTGAGCTAACCCAATGCCCATCTCTTCTCCACTACTTTCTTCTTTGAATGCACTTTCAACATCTAGATGCTCTTGATTATAGAGCTCATTGAACTTGTCATCTTCATCTAGGTCATTGTAGGTTGTTGTAGTGTCCCTAATTTCTTGTCAAAATTTCCACCAAGCCTCGATTTTGGCTTCACTCCAGTGCTCTTCTCTCAAGATCCTCTTATTCTTGGCATTGATGTAGTTTCAAGGAGAGTGCTAAATGGCCTTTAAAATATCTTCCTAGTTAGCTCTACTTCCTTCAACCATTTCTTGAGCTCTACATTCTTCTTCTCTTCCTCGAGCTCTTTCTACAAAATGGTTTTCTCCTTGTTGAGCTAGAACTCCTAGACAATGAGTTGATCTATGAGGTTTTGAATTTTGCTCCTTTCCACACCTAGGAGAGAAGTTGACAACTATAAAGCCAATCGATTGTTGAGATGGTCTACTTGGTGTTGGAGTGATTCAGCTTCCAACTAGGATTTTTTTAGGTTAATTTTGCATTTTCAAGCTCCTTCTCCCTTTTCGCTAGCTTTCTCTTGAGTGACAGGTAGTCATAAGTCATGGCTTTGCTAGCCCGCTCCATGAATTTTATTTTGTCCTCAAGTCAGACATACTAAAGGTTGAACCCTATTGCCTTCACCTGGTAATATTGATCCTGCATTTAAATTTTAGGATTGAAATAATGGGGGCCAGTTGGGAAAATACAATGTGTTGCCTAAGGGTTGTAGTGACTCCTCATCCTCCTTGTCATGGGCCTCCCAGCTCTTTTGGCCTAATTTCTCTAAGTATACTATAACATTTGATCTTAAATTTTTTGGAGTCATTGTAGTGCACCAGGAGCAGGAAGAGGTACCTATGAGCTCATTAGTTACCCCTAAGTAGGCAAATTTGTGGCCAATGGATCAAATAATTGGATGCATGAAGAGAAAATTGGAGTGGGCAGAGAAAAATAAATAGAAGTGAGGATGACAAGGGTAGCGAATGGGAGTGTCACCTAAATGGAGGTGGTTGTTAAAACAATCAGAGGAGTAGTGGCCCTGGCTGCAACACTAAGAATGGAGACTAATGGGGTTGAAAGAATTGAAGAAATAGGGGGTCATTGGCTACTTTTTGGAGTTAAAATTAAAGAATCAAAGGCAAACTAACAAAAAACAAGGAGGAAGTGTCTTACGATTGTGTCCTTAAGGCATATTCCCTTTTCTTTTTCTATGGTGGAGGACTCACCTTGTGGACTCATTATCGCTTCTCTTTTTGCAATGCCACTTGTGGGGGTCTTGCTATAATGGCAGTGCCATAGTTGTAGGAACTTGGGGAGAGGTAGTGGTTAGGGCTTCTTAGGGTTTTGGCAAGGATTGTTTTATAAGCATGACTTCTTTAGCCACTGCCTCCTCCCTTTCTACTATTTGAGCTAACCCTACGCCCATCTCTTCTCCACTACTTTATTCTTTGAATGCACTTTTAGCATCTAGATGCTCTTGATTATAGAGCTCATTCAACTTGTCATCTTCATCCAGGTCATTGTAGGTTGTTGTAGTGTCCCTAATTTCTTGTCAAATTTTCCACCAAGCCTCGATTTTGGCTTCACTCCATTGCTCTTCTCTCAAGACCCTCTTTTTCTTGGCATTGATGTAGTTTCAAGGGTTAGCTTGGTGTTTCTTTTGATAAATAGTGACGTAAGACCTTGGCTTTTATGGATGTTTCACAATTATTTTTATTGGTCATGCACTTGCCTCCTTTGTCGATTTCTTTATCTAACTTAGGATCATGAACAAATTTTGTCGAGCTCTTAATACTTGCTAGCTAGGTAGGAAAATAAACCTTTAGAGTCATAACTCTAGTCATCTTCAAGAATTTGCAAAGCATTTTGCTCTTCAGTTTTAGGGATAGATTTATGTTTTTAGATGCAAAGCCTTCAAACCAGTGGGTAAGGAAGAGTCCTACTCTTCCCATAAACCAAGGACCCCCTTTTCAGTATTATATCTCTTTCATCCTTGGAACAAAAAATGGCTAGGGAAAAAACTTTGGGAAGAAAAGGGTAGGCTCACTCCTGGAGACTTCCATCTCTTATCAATCCATTTTCTTAGAGAAGAAAATGCCTTGCATCTGAAGACTTTGATATGTTCGATGGAAGGCTTTCTCCTCTATAAGAATTCTTCCAATGTAACTCCTTGTAGTACCTTTGTATATGCTTTGTTCAAAAGATACACTATAGTGGTGACTACATCAACCCAATATTATTGCTCTAGATTGACCCCCTTGAGCATGCAACAAATCATTTCCATAATGGAATAGTTTCTTCTCTTAACAAACCCGCTATGTTGTGGAGTATAGTATGTAATGAGTTGTCACTTTATCCCATTTTGTGCAAAAAACCTTGTAAATTTTGTGGATGTCTATTCCTCCCTTGATTTGAGTGGAGGAGCTTAATAAAATGTCTAGTTTCCTTTTTCACACACTGCTTGAAACATTGAAAGTACTAGAATGCATCTGAATTTAGTTGCAAGGACACCCACATCTTTCTAGGGTAGTCATCAAATAAAAATTGGAAGTATATTTTACCACCAATACTAGATTTCATGGATCCGCATATATTGGTGTGTATTACATCCAAAGAACCATTGGCTTGATGAGAGCTCAACTCAAATGGTACTCAATGTTGCTTCCCTGCTAAACAACTCGAGTAAACTCACAAGATAGGTGAAAGGTTGGGTAGACTAATCACCATTTGATGCTTACTCAATCAAAGTAAGTAGCCAAAACTAAGATGCCCATTAATCTAATGCCAAAGGGTAGTTGCATCCATCGTAGCTACTAATAGTGCTATATGTGGAAAAAATTGGACATCTAGGGCAAACAAACCACTTTTGTAAGAATCGATGGCTATATGCTTACCATTCTTAGTGATAGAACACCTCTTGTGGTCATTCTCAAATTTAAAATCAGTATTTATGTTTCTATCTAGTAGTTGGGGTATATACAAGTTGTTGGCTAGTCCTAGGACATAGAGGACCTATTTGATGGTGCATTTTCCATCTAGAAGATGAATTGAAACATTGCCTTCTCCTTTCACCTTGTAGGTTTAATTATCGACAATGGTCACTAATTTCCCTTATTTTTCTTCCAAGGTATCAAACCATTCTTTATCCCCTATGATGTGCTTGCTATCACCAAAATCAATGTACCAAACATCAACTGTGTTTAGTGGTAGCTTTTTTCAGGAGTACTTTTTGTACATGTTCAAACTCTAAAGTTAAATTGTTCATGTGCCTATTCATAATTTGAATCTAACTCTTCAATGGCAACATGCCCTTTCTACTGCTTTTGTTGGGTTCATGGCCTCTACAATTTTTGTTGTTGAGGTTTGTAGACCTGATCACCTTATTGGATGGCATTATATTGACAATATTTGGTATCATGTCCATTGTATTCACAAATATGGCAATACCTCTTTTGATGTTGAGATTGCTACTATGATGATAAGGAGGAAGGACCTTTTTTTGAAGAAACCTTTTGTCTTCTTTGTTTCCTAGATAATTTACTTATAGGTTTCTGACTGATGAGTGCACTATTCAACAACTGGTCCCTTAATTTATTGGTTTCTTCTTCCTATTGTAGCATATTAACCAACTCCTCAAAGGAAAATACCTTGTTGAAGATCTATAAAGAGGTAATAAGCACACAATATGAATTTGGTAAAACTCGAAGTATGATGGAAACTAAGAGCTTATTGTCCATTTTTGCACCCATAGCATTCAATTTTACCTTTAGATTTGTGACTCTGCAAAAACAATTCTCTATAGTCTTTCCATATCCCACTTGCAATGTGTGAAGTTGGGATTGAAGGTTAAGAATAGTGGACTATTTTTTTCCTTCATAAATGGTCGTAAGAGCATCCCATGCTTGACTAGAAGTTTTTGCATCACAAATGTGGGGCTAGATCTCATTAGTTGTAGCAAGGATGATTAGCATTAGTTCTTGTTGATCTCTTCAAAAGATTTTGAAGTTGTAAAATATGACCTACAAAACTTGAAAAACTTGAGAGGAAATAGTGAAGGTATCACACTCAACGATAATACACCTTATTTATAATCACAAAGCTTGCAAAAAAAAAATTACTCGAAGGAAAAGAGCCCCTCTTAATAAAGGTTTTGTTTTTTAAAATAAAATTAAAAATTAAAAAATCTTTATTTTTTAAAATAAGATAAAATATTAATTTCAAAAATAGTCTTCCTCTTAATAAAAGCAAACGCACTATTAATTTTTTTAATAATAAAAATAAGATGTACTAAAAAAAATATTAATCTCCCCTTTTATTAAAATATAGGCCTCAATTAAGAATAAGCCCACCTTTAAATATAAACGCACCCAAAAGTACCCAAAACTCCACCTTAATTTTTATTTTGGAAGCTGACAGGAATTTAACAGGAAGCTTGGTTCTATTTATCTATGGTTCTATTTAACAGGAATTTGGCGGCACATAAACTCTCACCACCATGCACTAGCTGGCAAGGCGGACCTGCTAGCTTGGTTCTATTTTCCTCATCCGCTTTCATTGTGGAAACCCTGCTTGTCTCTGATGGTGTCGCTCTTATGTCTGTGTGGCAACTCCGCTTGGCTCACAGACGATCAGAAGAGGATTTTTTTTTTGTTAAAAGGAATTAGTAATGGTGTCGCTCTTATGTCTGTGTGGCAACTCCGCTTTTTTTTAATGTGAGGGAATTGGTAACTGTCTTTCTTTTTAAATAATTGTTCAAATCACATTATTTTCGGTCGTAGCATCAAATCATGGAGCTACCACTATAACCCCTACCTCGCCACGGTGAGGGAGACCCGGTAACTCAAGTAGCCTCCGTAAACACGGCTCAGAGTGAGGGAGACCCCCATGGCTCAGGGTTGATGCGGCCATCATCAGGCTGACTCACACTCAACGGATTCTAATCAGAGTACTACCTTTGCCTTAGAGTGGGCATACCCATGAGGTTTGAACTTAGGTCTCCTCTTAATAAATGCCCAACTTCTTACCAATCCACCTATCTTACCAATCCACTAACCCTTGCGGACATCAGGAGAGGATTTTAACTTGAAGGGTAGAGGAACATACATGAATTGAAGCGCGCAAAGACATAATCAAATGTAAAGCCCCAGCTTCCTTGGACCACAATCAAAAGGATCTGACGACAACAAAGCCTACCTCTAGCTTTAGCTTGAGCTCTATTGGGAGACCGTCGATTGCATATTACATGCTTGTGATTGGGGGTTGGTCGATGGTCAAGGTGGTCATCGACCAACATCGTCGGTAGGGAGAAGAGGTTGATGGTTGGGGTGGCCATTGGCCTGCATTACCGACGAGGAGGAGAGGTTGACAACCCATATCATCGACTTATGAAAAGAAATTAAAAAAACTGCCTTTGTGCTCTGAAAATGTAGGTTTGAAACCAAATTCTTTTTGTCGACTATTGAATACTCCAAGGTTTTTGATCTATCTTCCACAAACGAGAGCCCCAACGCAGAACCAAACCTGAAAATCAAACAGGGAAGCTGCATGGAAGGGGGAAATCTTGGGAAAAACAGACGTAAAGTTCAGAGTATACTCAGGTTTCTCTGCTTTGATAAAAGCGAATCAAGTCATTGATTGAGGCATAAGTTTATTTATTACATAGGGTTATAAATTGTAAGATCTATACTCTTGAATCATGATTGTTACAGCAACCAATCTAAGAATGGATGCTATGCATGACCTAATAACCTAATAAAATTAATGGAATATTATAAAAATGAATGTAATGAATAGTAAATAATAATATAAAAATTAATGTAATGAATATATAAAAATAGTAATCCATCTAAGAATGGGTGCTGCATAACCTAATAATATAAAAATATATTAATAAAATAAAATATTTTTAACAGTAACAAAATATTAAAAGATGAGTCAAAGAACAAACCAAAAGAGAGAACAATAAGGAAACTTAAAAAGGGCTTATAAGGAAAGATACGAAGAAGAAGAATTCGAGGATATTTAAATGAAAATAAATTAGAGAAACAAAATATTATATTCTCAAGGAAAGATGAATAAGTAGCTAAGGCCATAGCATATTGATACCTGCATCATTATAAAAGAAAACTTGTGAAAATACAAAAAGCAACACTAAGAAGTACAACTATAATCATAATATAAATCAAAGAGTGACTACTATGTTCCTACATGGAACCAAAGAAACAATAAACCTAAAGGTACATGGGAGAAAAAACAAATCTAAAGGTTCGTGGGAGGAGTAATAATTATGATTATTCAAGTGATGTAACGAAAGCAAGAATCCAAAGAAGAACTATTATTAATGAAGATTTCACATGGATGGATAAATGTTAAGCTTGGTTCTATTTGTGTATAAAGCTTACAAGATTCCTTCTCAAAATTTGAGGATGAAACATGCTAAGGTGAGATGGAATATTAGGTGTCTAGCAATATTATATAATATTGCAGAATATGGAGTGGTTAGCATGAACCATACATAATCTAAAATTTTTTACATTAGATATTTGTATTGATAATATATAATCGAAAAAGGATTATAACCTATGTAGGATTATTGAGATTATATAAATGGATGTCATTGTATCATAATCATGTATTTATGGCATATATACTAAGTATTGAAATTTGTAATATTTTTGGAGGAACTTACCTTCAAAGTGGCACTTTCATATTAGGAGATCTTAGAGAGTTATTTATTTTTTAAAAAGTATTGATTGACGTCATCCTATCCTTAGGGTGTCTTATATATTTATCTAGTGTGATTGATTGCATGATATAGTTGATGTTTTTGAACATTAAATGGTGATTTATATTATTGAGTATTAAAGTTCATAGCATGAAAAGTGAAAGTTACTCTTAGTTAATGCTTTTTAGATTTTGTTATTAAAAAGAGCTCTCACCAATATCATCTTCTTCACATTTCTTCTTGTGTCTTAAAGTTAAAGGGAGATTGTAGAGATATAAGCTCAAGATGAATCTCTAAATCAATCTTAAGGGAAGATGTTCATGATAAGGGTAATATTGGATTATGTTTACATGAGTTACATTATCATTGTATCCCAATGAGGTATGGGCTTCTAGTATCTTTGGGTGTCATTATTATTATTTGATGGATCCATAACTTGTAGTATCATTAGAAAAGTGCCAATGTACGCAAGCAAATGAAGCTTATCCTCATGAAATATCATCTTTTAAATCTTGAAATCATTTAAGAAAAAGAATAAGATCATTACACTATCATGAGCATTGACTTCTTGCACATTTTTTGGTATCTATTAATACCCTCAACATATCTTACATTCCATGACAACCATTGGTATGGAGTTGACTACATCTTCATTATAAAATCTTGGTCCAAATTTCAAATATGTTTTTAATGAGTATTGTGTGATTTATAAGTATTTTTAATTTCAAATATTTTACCTAATATCTTTTTTTTTGCATGTCTCTATGTTGGGGTACCTTAACTCTAAGCTCTTTAAAGAGGAAGCATGTTATATACCTCAACACATCATATTGTTTGGCTATTTTCATATAATTTCAAGAAAATTACCTATGTACAAGGGAGAAAGATCATCAAAATTGTTTTAAGGCCTATGGATGGAATTATTCTCTATTTTCTACAAACGTTTTGGAAGCTAAATTTGTTAATTCCACAACCCTAAGGAGAATTTTCTTGTGGACAAGCTATATCCTTGTTAAGTACCCAAGATAAGTATTTTTTTCAATTGTTTATATGGGATTAAAATGGGTCCCACCCGTATTACATCATCACCACATAGTGGTATTACAACAAAGCTTGGATATTATCTATGTATTGCTTGGCAAGATTTGAACCTTGGTCTCCTCTTTAAATATTGAGGAATCTAATCGGTTGAGCTAATGCCACTTGATCCAAGATAAGTATTTAATATTATAGTTTTGTGTAAATTTTATAATATTATATTAGAATCGGTGTTATGCACAGCGACGAATATTCACAAATTGGGTGAATATTAGCATTTTTGAAAATGCAAATTTACGATTTTGGGGGACCCTGGACGTCGGCCATTTCGCCCAAAATTTTTGGGTCAAAAAATTTTGAAGTGTCGATTCATCGTGCATTGATAATAGTATTACATATTTTTTTAAATTCGCCGACACTCCCGCCTAAGTCGTGGACCATTTTTGCCAATTTTTTTTAATTTTTAAATTATCCCACCAAATTCGCTAACTATACCACTATATATAAGTAACAAGCCAGAGATAGTTTTCATTTATAACATTCAAAAAGTAAAACTCTAAAGCGAAAATATGAACTGAAACATTTGATCTATTGCAGATTCCACCGAACTTCAGCCTTGTGTAGAAACCAATCGATTCGGATCAAAACTATACTCGAACTAAAATCGGACCCTTTTCTGCACTCGAAACGATGGTTGGACAGAGTTCTGTACATGGATCGACACGACATAGTTCTCCACCCGACCCGATGACCGAACGTTATTTCCACTCGAATCGGTAGTCGGTCTACTTGTTCCACCTAGACATATTGTCGGACAGCTAGTTCCAATCGGGTCGTCTACCGGACTGCCTATTCCACTCGGACCGTTGGTCGGTTCGCTTCTTCCATCCGGACCGATTGTTAAACTTCCTATTAAGCACAGTTCGATGATCGACCATTATTTCTACTTGGATCGATTATCGATCTTCTAGTTCCACCTGGACCGATTGTTGGTTCTAGCGGACCGCAAGCCGGATCGATCGTTCACCTGGACCGACCGCCCATTGGACCTTTTTACACCCGAACTGACTATCGATCCTCATTTCCTACATGAACCACCTAGTGGGTCTCTTTTCAGATGGACCTTTTCCTACAACAGGTACTCTATTTCTCTTTAGACATTTGAATCTGTGATCCTGTGTTTTTTGGTTTTATAGAGAATAATAGTTGAAGCACTTGTAATAATAAGATCTATTTTTTTGTCATCTAATTGTTGGTTTTTCTTTTGCTATTTTTTTATCATTTACTGAAAATAAGTCAATGCTCTGTTCTCCATTTTTTCCCTATTTTCTATCTATGTTAAAACTCTTTGATTCTCTATTTCCATTAAGATCTCATTTTCTGTTACAATATTTTTAAATAGGTAAATACTTTGGTTCTCTATGGACATAGTGATGCTCTACTTCTTGTCCATTTTGTACTAGAATTTTATATTTTTCAACATTTGTATCTCTGATTAAATCTCGCATAAACAAAAAAAAATTCTTACACTTTTTTCAAATTTTATATTGATTGGTTTTTTGCTCTTATTAGTTACAGGTACTATCTCCAGAAAATAGAGTATTTGAATACTCTAAAAAAATCACAATAAAGAATGACTGGAAATAGGTATTTATTTTCTACCAACCATCTATACGTTTATTCTAATTACAATATTATCTTAAGGCTTCATAGAAGTAAGATGTCTTCAACATTTTATTACTTTTCTAAATTGAAAAATATTTTCTTTACAAGTAAAATGTCACCTACTCGCGATGCAAAGAAGGGGGCCAAATCTGAAAAGAGTATCCTGAATTATTTTAGCCATATGTTGAAATCGAGCGAGCCATCGACATCTGTGCAAATTCAAGGTACAAATGATTTTTGACTACTTAACAGTTAGGTGTATTTGTTAGTTTAAATAATGCTTTCTTCCTCAAATGGTTAGGTTCCTCTAGCCATATTGCATGATGATATAAATCATATTTCTGTTTGTTAGTTTATTTTGTTAAATTAAAAAATAATTAAGAATAGTATTGTATGCTACTATGCAGAATACCCTGTGGACCCTGATATGCCTCCGCTTGAAGATATTCATCACCAAGAGATGACTTCTAATGAAAATTCTCTTAACAATGACATCCAACAAGCACTTGAAGATAATCCTCAAAATAACATGTCAGTTGAAAATGAAAGCGATAAATCAAATACATTACAAACTTCTTTTGAATCTACAAGCAAAAAAATAAAAAGTGGAAGGCATCTAACTAGGCTATTGGAAGGGCATTTAAGAATGAATGGGCAGAAAAATTTCCATGGATAGAGCCTATCCTAACTAATGACAACCAAGTCGATGATAAAGTATGTAGATGCAAAATTTGTAGTTGGAAATTGGGCAAGGAGCATAGGTTGCAAAATAAGATAGATACAATAGAAAAACATGTTGGCAAAGTTTATGTAAAAGTTAAAGGAAGTGATGGTGAAATTAATAAAATAGTTAGGTGGAAGGATGCATCAGAATGTATGCATGTCAGATATGCAATAGAATATGACAATCACTTAAAGGAACAACAATCTCTTGTTGAGAAAGGTGCAACGATTGAAGCCCATTTTCAAAAAATGAAAAAGATCACCTTAGGGGCAAAAGGTTTACAGTTTGCTGTTGTACTTAGTATTCTCAAGAAGGGTAGACCCATGTCCGATTTTATTGATTATAAGCACCTATTTCAGCTGGTTGGTTTGCAAAAAATTTTGAGTTGCCATTGGTCTGATCGAAGTGGTTGGGAAATGGTAAAATGTCTATCATTAGTAGAGAAGGAGGACCTGAGGGAGAAAGTAAAACTTTCCAGATTCATTTCACTATCTATTGATGAGGTGACGGTTGTGGACAACACATCCTAGATTTGTATGCATGTGTATACTTTTCAAAACAATGTCAGGCAACCTAGTTTGCTAGGATTACATAAGATGGTTGAAAATTCAAATGCAGAAAATATTTATAATGTTGTTGTGACTAGTTTAAAAGATATTGTGGGAATGAATGACATAGACATAGCCTCAAAGTTAATATGCATTGGAGTTGATGGAGCTGCTATAATGCAAGGGCATAGGAGTGGTCTCTATGTTCGACTGCAAACCACAATTACACCATATATGATACCCATTCATTGCATGGCTCATAGAGTGAATCTTGCATATAAAATCATGAGCACTTTTGAAAATGTTGCGAGAGTGGAAGACCTCATTCATGAAATACATTCTTATTTTTCTTGCAGTCCAAAAATATTTTCAAAGTTTCAATAGTTTGCACTAGGAGTTACAGAAGGAAAAAAATGTTAAAAGATGTAGATACAAGGTGGATTTCATTGTATCAACTTGCACACAGAGTTTTTATAGAATATCAATCATTAACAGGGTTTATGTACGCAAGTAGTCGGGGAGTTGATAAGGCAAAATATTTGTTGTTTCATTTGACTAACTTTGAAACCCTACTGACGTTATGTGGTATTCTTCCAATGTTACAAGAAATGAGTAGATTGATTAAATTTGCACAAGAGAGATCCATCTATATCATTGATTTCATAAGGATGAGAAAACAAATATGTATTGTTATTGAAAATTTATGTGTTCAAAGCAGATTTTAAAGATCCCTTGTTTCATAGTTGGAATACATTGACAAACGTGAACGATCCAGAAAGCTTTTTGAAGTTTGACATCAATGATCATCTTTGTATTAACAATCATGGAAAGTTGATACCTCTTTATTATTTTGAAAGGCAATCAAGTATAGGTATGGACGGTGTTGAACAAGTTCCTGTAACACACAATAGATTTCATGTTGTATTACAGAAAACTAGAACAAATTTGTCCAATATAGCAAAATCTTTGACAAGTGAGATAAGAGATCGGTTTCAGAGAGATGAGTTGCTTGAGGCCATGGGTGTGGTTAACCCCATGTTTTGGGCTTCTAATAGTGACTTCAATTCTACAAATGAGTTGTTTGTTAAATATATGATGATACTTATTCAACATTTCAGTAAAATTATGGAAATGAATGGTGTTAAAATCAATGGTATACTCAACAAAAATATTTTGAAAGAACAAGCAACACATTTTGGAAGAACAATGGTTGGGCAAACATCACTTTTGAGTAACATCCATGAGACTGGTTCCATTGCACGTTTGTGGCAAAAATTATATCCAAGTACTATCCTACAAGATACTATAAGTGAATACTTTTGTTTATATGAATTATGTCAAACAATGATTTTGGGATCAGTGGAAGACGAGAGGGTTTTCAATGCACTATATTTTATGAAATCTAAGCTTCGCAATAGGTTGGACAAAAATTTAGAAAATTGTTTGAGAATTTATGTATCATCCTATCAGTTGGAAAATTTTCCCTATGACAGAGCAATTGCATCCTGGAATTCCCTTGTAGATAGGAGCGTGTTGAATATTACCGATATGGAAGATAATGATGCTTTCAATGATCAGATTGTGGAGACACATATATCCACTATGCTTCATAGTGATGTTGAACAAGCTGAAAAATATTTGTTTAAGCTACCTGATTTGTGATTTTTTTAGTATTATAATTTTTCAAGTATTTCACAATTTGAATTCATTTGACATCAGATTTCACAATAGAGATTCTGGACAAGTTGAGCATTGTTTGTTTTAGCTACCTGATTTGTGATTTAACTAGTATTGTGATTTTTCTAGTATTTCACAATAAATTGGAATTGATTTGATATCAGATTTCACAATATTGTATCAGATTTGTTAGATTTCACAAAATTTGATTATTAAGAAGTTTTCATGTTCTTCCCTTTGTTGTTTTTGAAATAGTTTTAATTGCCTTTATATCATAGTATTTGTTTGTTTCAATTACCTGAATTGTAATTTTTTACAAGTATTTACAACATTGATCAATATGAATTTGTTAGTTATCATTTTCATTTTCAATATGAATTTGTGTTTATTTGTCATCACAAGATTGTTTCATCTATCTGAATTATAACTATGATTTATAACACAACATTGTCTTTCAAATTATATGTTTTATGATTTATAACATAGCATTGTCTTTCATAATCGATTATAAATGTATGAGTATTGTTGTTTTTGAAATGATTTTAACTGCATTCATATTGCCAAAGTTTTGGACAAGATGAGCATTCATATTGATTTTAACTGCATTCATATTCGTATATTGTTGAATTACTGTATTTGTTCTTTGTTTGAGATTAGTATAGTATATATAAAATTGTATTGTCATAGATGAAAAATGCATCAAAATATTATAAACAGGAAGAACCACAAAATTAAAGAGGATACAAAATTTGTAAATTGCCTTTTTCATATATAGATTTAAAATATATTACAATGTCTTTAACTATTCTGAAAAACAACAAAATTTTCATTCAACATGAAAATTTTTCAAACTACTTTTGACATTCTAGATGTTCTGTCGATGATTGTCCTGGACCTGAGGTTTCTCCTGGACCTGCCTGTTCTATTACTTTTTCTACTTCTTCTACACCAGGCGTTGGCAGTGCTCCGGATCTGACTAAACTTTCTTCTCCTTTCTTAAAATTTTCCAACAGCCCAACTTCTTCTTTGGCGGGATCTTGAAGCACTTTCAAACCAGGATTTTTCTCTAGTCCTTCCCTTATCAAGAGATCCGGATCCACTTTAAGTTTATCCTACAAATATTTTTTGAGAATGTTATTATCTCTTACTTTCTGTTGGGTTGTTCTCTTCATAATAATGGTCGTTTCCAAAAATTTCTTTGCAGCCTCTATGTTGACTTGCATGCTCTGAACTTGTAATTTCAAATTTTCAAAATTTGACTGCAAAAGAAAAAAATATAAGTTAGTAGAGTTATATGACATAATTTAAGCAACTTCAACAGTTTTATGACATAAGTTAGTAGAGTTAGCAAAAGAAAAATATGCATCTAAATTCTCACCTCGGCCACATCTCTTGCAACTAAAGCAACTTCAACAATTTTCTTGTTGAAAGCCCATTGGTTATAGTACGCTTGGGCTTCAACATTGATGTTCTCAATTCTATTCAACATAATATTTAAAACTTCATCATCGGATGAAGTCCTACACATCACTAATCCTGATCTGGCCTATTGTAGCAGACCACTAAGCTTCTCTGGTTCATTCTCATATCGAGAAAAAAGAGTCTCCCTTCTATTAAAGTTTTTATAATGGGTATTTATTTGCTTAATAAGCACTTTAGCCCGAATTTCCCATTGTTTCATAACTTGTAAATCTTTAAGCATCCTCTCTTGGAGGGTTGCTTCAATACCATCACTCATAGATGACTGAATATCAAATTTAACTTTGTCATCCTCGGATTGAGGATGACAGTGGGCTTCCATAGCAGGAGTGGATACTATTTTCTCAATTGTTGGGGGTGTTGTTTCTTCTACCTCTGCATGTGGATCTTCAAGCACATCTATCACCTGAAAGCCCTCAATGTTTCCTTGCAAAAAAATTCATCATCAAGCGGAATATTATCTAATCCAACATTTGCGGTTGACACCTCTAGTACTTGACTTGTGTTAAATGAAAATGTGGGGAAAACACCCTGTGATCTTGGTTGCATAAGTGTTTTTCCCCTTCCATGGGCCATATTGATTTGGCCTCTCATTTGTTGCACCTATGGTTGTTGTCGTGTTGGTGGTGGCCTCATGACTTGCTGCTCCTAGCTTCTCACGATTTGATCTTGAGAGCCACCTAACATTCAAATAAGAAATTGCCAAAATTATTTTCAAAAAACAAAAAAAAAACTTTAATTTCAAGTAAAGAGAATGATTTACCTGACGACGATTGGATCTCATGTACAATGTTGTGGTCGGGGGTTGTGCGTAATTCTGAAAACATGAAAATTTTAATAAAACTTATTATAATTTTATGTAACACACTAAGAAATATACTGATAAAATATTGAAAGTGAAACTTACGTGTAGGATGGTTGATCTGACTAGATTCAAGTCGATTTCCAAATGGAGGTGGATGAGAAGGAGTAACCTGTCATGTACATTTTGTTGGCCTCGACAATGGTGATGATTCTGATTCATTTTCTTTAGAATCACCACATACCTCATGCATGTGACCCCTTACACCAACATCCTATTTTTTAGTTTTTGTCACTGCCTTTCTCTGCAATCAGGTGCAAAAAAAATTAAAACTAAAAATAGAGCTAAAATATATTAAAAAAATGGATGTGAAACATGGACTTACCCTCAATTCCTCTGAACTCATACCCAAGTTCAATAGTGTGGGATGCAATACTGTTGGTATTTTAGTATTTTTTAAATCATGAAAACTTTCATAAAAAAGAGCTAAAATAAAGTTAACGGTCGCCACCATTTTGACTTCCTCTATCCCAACATCATGCAACTCTATTCTGATGCATTCTAAAATGTACGTGCACCAGTCGAACTATGCACCTTGAACGGTGTGAATGATATAGGTCAATACCCATAATGGAAGTTATGTTCTTCCAAGCAAAAATAGTCTTGCTTGGAAGAACTCAATAATGGCCTTCAGAGATTTATTTTCAACGTAGTTGTTTGTTAAGCCTCTCTTAGACTTAGCCACAGAAGCTGCATAAAAAAAATTAGATGAAAAATAAAAAATGTTAAATTTTGAACAATAATAGAAATAATTGATGGGAATTATACCTTCAACCACTTTCCAGGGAAGATCGTATTCATCCTCCAAGTATTTTTTATCACGCTTACCCATCGAGAACCTTGGAGACACGACAGGGAAACTCTTGTGTGGAAGTTTTGTTAACCTCTGTATGTTCGAAGGTGTGATGGTGAATGACACTTGTTTATTCTGAAATATGACATTCACTATTGCACGGTCATGGTCGTAACCATCAATGATACTCTGTAAAAGGTGCTTGTCGGTCTTGAACTGCGATATTGTTAGCAAGTGTTGCAAACCTGATGCAGATAGCCACGTATTGTCATAACCAGGGGTGGTTGACAAATCTATCATGGCGGTACAAGTAGCATTCTTGAAAACCAAATTTCCAATGGCAGTTTGAGTAGAGGTGGTAGGATTGGCCATTGTTCGTTGATAAAGTAAAAGGAGAAACTGGATTGCAAAGAGTGTGGGGTGATGGTGTATCGAGAAGAGTTCGAGAGCAATCACAGAAATGTAACCAAAAAAATGACTTCTCGATGTCTATTTATAGATAGAAATGATAGGATTTGGACACGTGGTAGAATGTCATTCGATATTCAATGAGGTTGACCGATCGCCTGACACATGGTAGAGTAAACATTGGTCCAGTGATGGATCTTGCATTCCACCCGATCGGTATGTCGGACTTCATTTTCACCCGATCCATTTGCAGGACCTCAAAATTCACTCGGTCCATTATCCGGACTATGGTTACCATCTGGGATGTCTGTCGATCAATGGTTTCCATCCGGGTCATTGGTCGGTCTATGATATACCCTTACCAAACTTCATTTTCCACCCAGGCCATAGGCCAATCTATGATTTACACCCGGTCCACTATCCAGACCTCATTTTTCACCCGACCCATTATCCGACCCTCGAATTCCACCTGGGCCATTAGCCGATCCTCGATTTCCACCCGGGCCATTACTCGGTCCTCGATTTCCACCCGGGCCATTGGTCATGCTTTGATTTTCACCCAATCTGTATCATCGGTTCTTACTTTCCACCTGATTGGTCATCGGTCCATGTTTTACACCCGATCCATTTCTCAGCTTTGTTTATTACCCGATGAAGAATTGGGTTGTGTTTTCACCCGATCCATTCCTAGACTATGTTTTCCCTTGGTTCACCAATTTTTTTCAATTTTTTTCAAAAATTAAGATAATTCGCCATGTCCTCCAACATGAGGTTGGCCTGGATTCGCTAGGGATTCGCAACGGATTCACAATTTTTTTACAAGGATATTTCGGGTCCGACCCCTTATGCATAACCCTATATTAGATATAATTATCCCATATGGATAAGTGGGAGTGGTAGGTAGTTGGAAATTATAAATATAGGTAAAGAATCATAGAGAGGATATGAAGAGAAGAATATTGTATTGTTAGGATCTTATATTGAGATATTGTAAGAAGTGGCTTCCTACCAATAAGGAACATTGTACGGTGTTCCCATACCTCAAGGGTTTAAAATATATATTGGGAACATTTGAGTAATTTGCATTGATTGTGTTGTTTTATTATTTATTATGGTTGTTTCTATAAATTGTAATAATTTCTATGGATGAGAAAATGAGGTTCGTAACAAGTGGTCTCAAAACACTTTCTAGGGCTATGTTTCACTATAAAAGCTTTTAGTAGCAGAGGACATTCCTAGGTCGAGTTCAACTATAAAAATTTTGGTGTTTAATAAGCATTTGCATTAGGCTAATAACTTCTTGCAAGATCAGGTGTAAGTCATGATCGCTTAACTAGGAAAATAATTGGGTTAAAAATTACCCTAAAAATCATTCTAAGGAGTACCCCAAGAACCCTAAAATAATTGGTTTGAGTGTGTTGGTAATAAACTCTTTCAATATTAAGTATAATTCATGATCGCTTAATTGGGTGAAGTAATTGGGTTAATAATTATCCTAAAACTCATTCCAAGGAGTACCCCAAGAACCCCAAAATAATTGGTCTGAGTGTGTCGGTAGTGAAAAGGGTCAATGATGGCACACCCTGTTAGTAGTATTTTAACCTATGAGAATATACAAAGAGTTGTTTTTTAGAGGTAAAATTGTGATTTATTTCTCATCAATTATTCCCTAAGAAATATTTTTGGTAAATCAAAGAGCTTTACTCACTTAGAAAACTTTTATGGATGGTGAGATTTACCTTAAGCCACTAGGAAACCAATATTTGGGGCCCAATTCATTGCCAAGATTCCCATAAAAGTGCCATACAACTGTTAATAATAGCTTCAGTAAGAGTTCTTGCATAGTTTCCATAGTCTACAACAGTTCCACAACTTCAACAAAGCAAACAATTTATAGTCTACCAACAATTCAAAAGTGGTAGTTAAAAAAAATAGAGGAGTCTGCAGTTTGATCACAATAAAAAACAAAAAAGAAAAAGAAAAAAATAGTTTGCAAAGCAAGTTGTTATCAATATTAAAAAAATCCTACAAATGTGGCCGATATTAGTTTCTAGTCTAGGTGAAGATATACCCAATCCAGAGTTGGGCAGTGTTTTGCAAAAAAAAAGTCTATAGAGCAAGTTCATAGCTAATAGTTGTTAAACTAAATGTAAAAAAAATGGAACAATTGTAGAGCAAACCATTATTAGTTGCTAAAAGTACACAATCTATAAGTCATTAACGATTGTTAATTTGAGTGTAAAAAATAAAATAAAAACAAGAATTATATCCTTTAAACTTTAGAAACACACAATCAAACAATCAAATAAACACACAAGAAAATGATGTTATTATCTCTTTTAAGTTTTATATGTGAATCCCTAAGTTGTTTGGTGTGTTTTGATTTGTTGTAAATTTGAATTTCACTCTTATCATGTTTGAAAATGGTTGATGTAACTCTCAATTTTTTTACAGGATTTTACATGTATACTTGCAGTGACTAAACCTGGTGATGAAGTCTAGGTAGCCATGCCCACCGAAATATGGATATGAAACCTGTATCCAGTTAGAAATTATAGGTCCTACCAGTCCTCACCCATATTGATTGTGGGCAGCGATACACCCTCCAAAGAGGAATGTGTGCTATTTTCCATGGCTAAGACGGTTCTTGGAGTTGGTCTTGGCCAAAAATAGGGTTTGAAGATCACAATGCAAGCCAAACTAGTGGTAATGACATCCATTATTGGTCTTGATCAGGTGTTGGGTATGAAGTCCAACTCCCTAATGTTTAAAGTAGGACGTGGTGTGTGGGGTTCATTTTATTTTGCAAAAACAAATAAAGCATAGAGCATACGATGATGTTTTGCTAATGCATATAAAATGACATTTCAAATTCAGATTCCTACAAAATGTATGTTTCAAGTTCAAAAATATAAAAATGCACCCTACATGAGTAGCTTGTAAACAAGTAGCAACAAGCAAGCCAAGGAAACAATAAACAAAAATTGCAATCTTTTCTATAATGGAAAAACTTTTTTTCTTTACTTTTCTTTATGAAAATATGAAGAGAAATATAGATGCACTTACTTTGATAGCCTACATTTGATGAAAATATCATTTGCTACTATTTTTTGCCTTTTTATTTGAGGTGGGTGGTCACGCACTAGTTGTAATAGGGAGCATCCACAAAGGGGGCCATAGGGGGCTTCAAATTCGGGCTACCTCAGGGTCAAGCGGCCATAGAACCAAGCCGCTCTAGGGTCAAGCAGCCACAAAACAAGGCTGCTCTAGGGTCAAGCGACCATAGAACCAGGTCTCTCTAGGATCAAACAACCATAGAACCAGGCTGCTCTAGGTTCAGGTGGTCGTGTCTACTAATCGTACCTGTAAGGAACGGCGATACCTGTAGATCAAAAGTAGAAAAAATGATAATAATTAGTAATGTTTATGAAAAATAGAGACTAGGTCCCATCGTGATCGCCACTAAAATGCTCAAAAACTAGTGCACAATAACTTGAAAATGTATGATTGCAATAAATGAACACAAGAGCATGCAATGTAACAAACTATGATAAAACAAGTAAATGATAAATCGGGTCCTTTATATTAATAAAACTTGTTTTGATCAAAATTGGTTACAAATACATCCCCTTTAGGGAGTTCAATAATGTGATACAATAAGTACACAATCCGAGAGGTTTAACCCTCTCTAAAATAGTTTGATGCACTATATGACCTTCTCGCATCCACAAACCATCCTGCAAAGGGTTTCTTCATGACCTCGGTAAGCGATGATGATGTTAAACTCTTGCGCTCCTCTTCCCCTGTAGAAAATATGTGATCTACACACAAGGAAACACAAAAATTGTTAATAGCATGTGCGAATAGAAAGATAAGAAAAAGTGATAAATGACTGAAAACATGATAAGCAAATGCATGAAACAAAATATAACTATGCTAAAATGATGAAGAATGCAAACAAACTCGAATATCCATGGTTTGATTCTAGTAGCATTTTGTTACTTGCAAACTCTAAAAACTTTAGGATTTTCAAATGAGGGTGAATGCCAATTTATAGATCCTTCGACAAGAACCTATTATTGGCAAAGAATCTTTGCACGAGAGGGGTGGCCAACATGCTCTTCCAAAAATCCCATGCAATACCACTTGGCTCTTCTAACCTATGCAACATTATTATAGGGCAAGTGTGCGTGCTAAACTGGGCTCAAGTGTGTGCAAAATTGGCATCACCAACCCATGCATGGATTCTCTTTTTTTATTCCACTTCAGGTGTAGCCACTTCGGGATAGAGCGGTCACGGTTGGGGGTCGCTATGGGGTATTGCGTTCATGGTTAAGAGCCGCTATGGGTTACAACGGCTATGGTTGGGGACCTCTATGCGATACAAAGGCCATGGTTGGGGGCTGCTATGGGGTACAACTACCATAATTGGGGGCTGCTATGGGTACAATGGCCATAATTACAAAGGGAAATGATCCTATTTGAGTGGTGAAGACCACTTTCTAAGCCCTAGGGCCACCCAAGGTGGGTCACATGGTCTTCAGGGAGTCCAAATAGGTAGCCTCCTCAACATGACATGTTTTAGGTGTCTATAAATAGGAAACCGATGGAGCCTATTACTCTAGAATAAGTTCATTTAGCTCTTTTCTCTTTTAATAAGGATAAATCCCCAAGTCCATGTGGTCTCTCTATAGCTTTTTACCAACATAATTGGGATATAGTGATGGATTATTTATTGGTGGATGTGGAACAGTCTAGGTTAAAACAATACATTCCTTATAAAATAAATGCAACTTATCTTACCCTAATTCCAAAAAAGAAGGATGATGAATTGTTTGATTCTTTTAGACCCATAAGCCTATGTAATATGACATATAATATTATTTCCAAAGTGATGGCAAATAGATTAAGGTCATTTTTAGAAAAAATTATTTCAGAAGAGCAAGGAGGATTTGTGAAAGGGAGACAAATTCTAGATGGGATCATAGTAGCTCATGAAGTTATACATTCAACAACTTCAAGAAAAGATAAAGCTATGATCTTAAAACTTGATATGAGTAAAGCTTGTGATAGGGTTAAATGGGATTTTATTTTTGCAGTTTTAGATAAGTTTAGTTTTGGGAAGAAAAGGGTTAGATAAATTAAAGCTTGTGTATCTACAGTTTCTTATTCAGTGTTGGTCAATGGGTTAGTGACAAAATATTTTAAAGCCAAGAGAGGCCTTAGACAAGGATATCCTCTATCTCCTTATTTGTTCATTATTATAGCAGAATTTTTGAGTAGGAACTTAAACAAGGCTTACAAATATGGGTTTATTAATGGACTTAAGGTTAGTAATAACATCAATAACATCACCCCTCAATAGTTAATAGATGATACAACCCTTTTTGAAATGGCAAGGATAAATGATGTTAGATCTTTGAATAACTTTTTAAAAAGAATGTGAAAGAGCTTCAGGGCAAAAAATAAATAGGACAAAATCCAAAATTTACTTCCTTAACACTCCTACTAATATCAAAGCAATAATTTGTAGGTTGCTTCAAATGGAGGAGGCAAATTTACCAACAACTTATCTAGGGATACCTTTATTTGAGGGCAGAATGAGGATAGATTTATGGAATCCAGTTGTTAGTAAATTTAAAAATAAACTTTCAGCTTGGAAAGGTAGATGGTTATCGTTAGCAGGAAGAGTGCAGTTAATTAATTCAGTCTTATAAGCCATTCCAATATATTATATGTCTTTGTTTTCTATGCCAAAATCAGTTGAAAAAAGTTTAATCTTTATTATGTGATCCTTTTTATGGTCAGGTTTACATGATAAAAGGAAATTTCCTTTGGTGAAATGGAGCAAGTTGTGTGATGACAAAACTAGGAGAGGTCTTGGTTTAAGAGCTCTTACAGATGCAAACTTAGCTCTTAGGGGAAAATTTATCTAGAGATTGTACAAAGAGAGTCAAAGACAATGGGCAAGAATTCTTCTAAGTATGTTGATCCCAATGAATCGAGTTTAATATTTACTGCATTCCCTATCCCAAGTGGTTCTGCTCTTTGGAATGGTTTAAAAAAATCTATTGATCTTATGATAAAAGGTTTAATATGGGTGGTGGGAACTGGAGAAAATTTTTCTATTTGGATGGATACTTGGTGTGACCACTCAATTTAGATCTAGTTTTGAAACCTTGGATGAGATTGCTTCAATATAAATATGGTGATAGGGTTTCAAAAATTTTGTAAAAGGATCGAGAAGGAAGATACAAATGGAAAGAATATTTTTTATAAGTATACAAGACATTGATGCTATGAGGCAATTGAGTAGAAATATAACAATTGTGATTATTTCAAGGGGTGCCAAGGTTAAATTTATTTGGTAGTTGAATAGCTCAGGAGAATGCACACCAAGAAGTGGATATAATGTTCAACACCAACATAATAATAATGTCACTAGAATATGGAGAGATATTTGGGATAGCCCAATCATTCCTAAAGTCAAAATGTTTGTTCAGCTAGTAGGTCATAGAATAATTTTATCCTGGGATAACCTTATGAAAATGGGGGTTTCATGGCCTCTCCCAATGTGTTTTATGTAATGAGGAGGGGAGTATTGACCATATCTTGGGAAATTGCTCAATATTTTGGAATCTATGGCAATGTATTCTTAATATGTTTGGTAAATGCATGGTGATGAATAGCAGAATTGAAGATTGGTTAAAGTGATGGCAGAGCACTTACAAAAGTGAGGATTTATAGACAATATGGGATATATCAAAAGATACAATACTTTGGACTATATGGCTAGAAAGGAAGAGACGAATATTTAAAGGAAAGGAAAACAATTTTGAGGTAATAAAAAAGAAGATATGGTTAGCCATAGAGGAGTCTAAACCAACTCTATCAACTTACCTAATTCCTAATTTGGAAGCATAGATTTTTGATAGATGGAGTCAAGTTAATAAATGGAATTGTGATGTTGGGTACAAGAGAAGCAAAAATAAGGTAAATAATATAAAGTGGAAACCACCAGATATAGAGTGGGTTAAATTGAATTTTTATGGAGCATCTAAAGGAAACCCAGGACCAGCAGGAGGAGGAGGAATAATTAGAAATTGTTGAGGAGATATTTTGTCTCATTATGAATTCAATAGTGGATTTAAGATAAATAATGAAGTTGAAGCTTGGGTAGCTTTAGAAGGATTAAAAATATGTAAACAAATGAAATAGAATAGAGTATAGATGGAAGACGATTCTCTCATAGTAATAAATGTAATTTTGAGGAAAGCAAAAGCTCCATGGAACATACAAGAGATAATTGTGGAAATTCAAGATCTTGCTAAAGATTTTGAAGAAATCAGGTTTACACATATATTAAGAGAAGGAAACAAATATGTAGATAAGCTAGCCAATAGAGGGGTTTTTATTGAGGATCGTGAAGTTAAATTCTCCTTTCCATGGTTAGAGGAAGTAGAAAGTTTAGTTGAAGCTGACAAAAAATGTTGATTGCCTAAATCAATTAATGATTAAGTTTTACTTTAATGTTTTCCATTGATAATATTTGTTTTATTTTGTAACAATAATGTGTTTTCATTTAGACTATTTATTATAAATTTTGTGGTTGCACTTGTGTTTCAGGAAGGAAACTAGCAATCCAGATTTGGTAAAGTAGACTATGATAGTGCAATGTTTTGGAAATATTACTCTACTAAGATGCAAGGCATAGATAGTAGAGGTGAAGTTTTGGCATTGTGAAGGATGCTATAGAAAAATGTCAAGAAAGATATTAAATTCTGGAGTAATTGTATTCAAATAGAGATTTGAAAAGATCCAGAAAATAAAAATCAAGAATTCAGACATTTTATGTAAAATGGTGTAGGTTTCTAGTTATAGCATCTCAATAGAGAATAAGTGTATATATTTGTAAACTCTCAAGCTCTAAATAAGAGATATGTAATTTTTCAACGGTGGGGAACCCGAGTTCAACCCCTTATTATCAAGCAAAAAAAGAATGGATGAGATAAAAAAAATATTTTCTTTATTTGTTTGAAAATCTAATATAATAATTTTTTTACAAGAAAATACAAGGGATCGTATTTAGTCCAAGGAGGGTAGTATGTCATGACCCACCTTGGTAGGACTTTATATAAGATAGAAAATATATTGAATTTACTATTTTAATATCAGTATTATTTGCATTATGGTTATGTAAAATGTATTTGTAGCATTCGTTATATTTTGTGAACATGGTACTGCTGATGTCTTACATATTTGTAGGACCAAGTTCCCTCAAAGGTGGTGAGGAAGTTGACCACCAAGATCGAGGTACCAAAGAAAATGACAATGGTGTTGATGGTTTGTTCATCGATAGCTCTAGGGTAAATGATACCCTCATATAGTTGCATTTGCATATATGTGTGTTTATGCATAAAATGGATCTGGTAAAAGGATCCCCTTAAAAAATAATTAATAGATATAGAGGTTCTATTAATTCTTGATCCACCTAATACCATGCTAATCATTAATATTAGTATAGGTATTGTTTGAATTAATTAATTATGGAGATGATTAATATTGTTCTATGCTTGTGTTAGTTTTAATTAAAGTGATTAATGTCATGAATTACTAATGCATTTTGTTTTATTAATACACCTATTGTCTTTTCTAGTAAAACAAGAAAAATGAATATATTAAAATGAGATATTTTAGAAAATAAATAAATCATATTATATAAAAAAATAAAGATCTTCCTTTGTTGTCTTGCATAGATGGGCATTTATTTTTGGTTGATGGGCATTTTATTTTGGAAAATGTTGGGATTTTAGTTTTCTTGGCATAGATCTTTTCATTTTTTTAGGAGGCTGGAAGTTTGATAAAAAATGACGAGAATCTTGGAGGATTGGAGGAGGCCTTTGGAGGGAAGGAAGAGAAGTAACCTAAGGAGGATTATAAGGTTGGATCTTTCCTATGCATAGCCTTGTTTTAAAATGATTTAGTAATAAGTTATCTTGTTTAATTTTGTTGTAAGAAGATTACATAGATCAATGGGCTTTATATTGTTTATATTCCCTTTTCATAGCTTTGTGCTTGAAACCTTTTAAAAAATTTGAATGTGATATTTCTATAAATATTTATATTAGATGTGTGCTATCATATTGAAACCCAATTTAGAAAATCGAATCAATGTTTTTAGGCCCTTAATGGTTGATTTAATTAAACTATGATTTGCTATATTTTGGCCCTATGATTCATTGCTTAAATTTATGGTTTTGAATCTATCTTGCATCACAATTTTTTACTATCCTCCACCTTGATGTATGACTACTCCAGGTGTGTGTCATTGCATAGTGCCAAAACCAACTTAAACCACCTAATTTGTTCGTTGTCCATGGTCGACTAGCCACGTAGTGGCAGACATTTCAAAATTTGTAGAGGGCTCTTCGATCCCTCAATCTATGTTTACATTTGAGCTCTATGAGCAAATTCGAGCATGGGCTAGTTGAATTATGTCCTTGACATATATTTTCTTTTGATGAGCATTTTTGCATAGTTTTGAATCCAATAAAATCCTTTTATTTTCTCATTTCCCTAGTCATCTAACTTCTTATTGGTAGATCATCTATTGTTGAAGAGTGTTCCCTATTTTCATGAAGTAATCCACTATGCCTAATGTTGACACAACCTAGACATCGTGTTTGGTTTTTTGCATTAATATTTTAATCAAACCTAAGGTTTAAGCTTAGGATAGCTTTAATATTTTACCTTTCCATTGTAGCATTGTCATTGTAATGCAATATCTCTATGCTCGAGAGGGCATGGACAAGGGGAAGGCTACTCAAGCCTTCCCACTAAATATCCCACGTGGGATATCTGAGGGCCCATGCATGCCTTAAAATTAATTTAACTCCCCTTTAATGTTGACCATAGGTAGTGGTCAGGGCTACTCCACTTGGCGGAGCTACCTAGCATCAGTTGGAGACACAAGATGGCTTCTCCATGGGGGCCACCTATTGATGGTGATGGGGTTACCTAATGGTGTCAATGGGGGTTTCCATTTTGCAGGATCTCCTAAATATTTTGTTCTTTGTTTGTTGGTAGGTCTATGATATGTAGCTTTATTATTGACTATTTATCTTATTCGAATGTGGTTTATTGACTCAATTGACCATTTTATTATGATTACCCAATATTTTTGGATTATGGTTAAATAAGCCTTTTGGAATTATAGTCATACCCTTTTGATTAATTAAAGGAATGGATTATGGGAATTTTGATTAATTGAAAGAAATACTTTTTGATGTTAAGTAAGGATTATAGATATATTTTTTATTATTTTAAAGAAAAGTTTGTTATATTATGGAAATGTAATAGAGCTTAAATATTAAAGCTTAGTCTTCTTTATACAAGAGAAGAACTTGTTTTTATAAAGGAACATAGTGGATAATATTAATGGAATTAAACTTATTTTTATCTATGAATGATTTAGATTGATAAGTTTATACTTTCAAATGATGAGATTTGAATGCATAGAGTTTATATTTAAGCTTTGAATTTATGGTTAAGAATAGATAGGTTAACTATTCTTAAGAGAAGTATGGGCTTCTCTTGGTATGCTTCTATAAAAATTGAATAGAAGTAAATATTGGATTATTCTATGCTTTTGTTGAAGTTGAATGTAAAATGATAGACTATTTTGGAAAGAGAATTTCCTTACATTTCAAACTAGTGAGAAAATATATTGAAAGAAGTATGGGCTTCTTTATGTTTTAGATTGTTCTTGTTGCATTTTGAAATGAATCATACATAGATGCATACATGTGGATGGAAAGAGCTCTCCTGATCCCTTACACATATCCAATCCTACACAAAGACTAAGGAGGACATATTTGGAGAGAGGGATAAATCATTCTTTTAAGAGTAAATTCTCATGTTGTACCTCTCTATGAAAAGGATGTAATTAGTTAACTTGTAATGAGATTTTATTATATCCTATATTGAATTGTATCCTTGAAAGGAAAGGAAATGATGTGTGTTTTGGTTCTTATGTTAATTTACATCTCTTTCATTATATATAATAGAATATGGTATAATGTTCTAAATGTATGTTGAATGCAAGAAAAGTCTAAATGTATCTTTTGGAAGAGAAATTTAGTTGCTTTTGTATTAATATTGTATAATTACGATTAATGAAGTCCTTAATGATGTTGCTATCATTTTGAATTTATGCTATTCTAGTGCTTTATAAAGAGATATTTGGGTGATCTTTATGAATGGTATAATAAATTTTAGATGATTGGAAAATGATATCTATCAAATGTTTATGCTTATGGATTAGAAGTATCCTACTAAGATGTGAAGTGTTTATACATGCTAGTGATGCTTGGAATATTTTCCTAGTTAGAAATAAGGACTTTGTTCATTAGAAGCTTAGAAAGAGTTAGAGAGAGTTAATATAAGGGATTATGGGGTCCCTTTTGAAGGAAACTTCGGGTAATCTTGTTTCACAACTTCTCCTTAATGACCTAAACTTAGGTAGTTGTAGAAAGGCAACAATTAAGTTGTAGTGTTAATTAATGGACTATCACACGAAGTGATAGATGCTTGGGTTGGCTCATCGCATAGATGAGATGGACAACTAAAAATTTACCTACATAGATGGACTTATGTATGGTAAAGGAAGCATAGAAACCTTATGCCACTACACTTAGTAAACCTACATAGACGTACTTCTATGTGGTGTAGGAATGGGTGTATCATTTAGACAAATAAAAAGGGATAAGTTGGCTCATCATAGATATGATATGGAAAAATTAATCATAAGACATTGCATCAATAGGACACCTTCATAGAATGAATTATGTAAGGTGGACATATGTATATCTCTAATGAGTAAAAAAATTCTCTCGAGTTTGTTAGTTTTATTTTTGGGTTGTTACATGAGTTAAGGGATCATTATAAGGAGAAGTATGTGATTCTCTTCTTGTTAGCTTTCTTAATGCATGGTGGTTTGCATAATAGAAATGGTATGTTTAAGTTGCATTGCATTTAAATTTGTCTTGATCCCTAAGTATTGTTAGCTTTTGAAGCTATAAGCTTGAAGGAAATACAACCACAAGTGATGAAATAAGCAAGCTATGTTATATCTATGATAATGGCTAACTAATAAGCATGAAAATAATATGAGAAACTTTTGAAATAACTCATGCAACAACCATTAATGAAAGCTCATGAAAAAATGAACTTGATACAATATCTCTCTACTTCTCTACTAGTGCATGCTATGGATAATGCATGCTTCATTTTTAATTACAATGCTAAGTCACAAATATATACTAGTATGTGACTCTTCACTTTCCTACCCTAAGGACACATGTGCATTCTGCATGATAGACACTTGTGCACATGCACACCTAACTAAGGACACTTGTCCTTTTACATCATTGCACATTCTAACACTTGTGCATTTATTGCTTCTTCCTCAAGTAACTACTCAAACCTTAACCTAAGATAAACTCCTAGTCTAATAATGTACCCAAGGTGATACATTGGCATGTACCAAATAATTTAATATACTCTAACACCCCCCTATATTACATTATTTGGGATGAATTTCTCTTGATCTACATATATGATCTCTAAATGTTTGAAATTTTTTCGTGCCTAGAGTTTTTGTAAATATATTTTCCAACTGTTCTTCTATAGGAATATACTTCAAATTGATATGACAATTCTGAAAATGGTCTTTGATGAAATGACATTGTGCTTTAATATGCTTGGTCTATTCATGTACAATTGGATTTCTGATCAAATTAAGTACTCTTTGATTATCATAATGTATTAGAGTTGGATCTTGTTTGACTCCCATGTCAGATAATATATTGTAACCACAAAGCTTCACAAGTTGTATCTCATGTTGCACGGTATTCTGCTTCAGTAGATGATTGTGCTATTGTATGTTATTTCTTGTTGTGCTAGGATATTGGTCCTGATCCAAGATAGAAAATGTATCTTGTAGTAGATTTTATATCATCAATAGAACCAACATAATCAGAGTCTGAGTATCCTTATAGATAGAAATATTTAACATTCTTCATATAAGTTAGTCCATAATTTTTAGTCTTCTTAACATATTGTAGTATTCTTGTTGTATATTTCCAATGACTCTCTCTTGGTTCTTGCATAAATATTGAAAGATAATTTACAGTAAAGACTAGATCAGGTCAAGTATTTGTTAAGTATAGAAGACTTCCAATTAATTGGTGATACCTTGTAGTTGAAACTAAATGTGTTCCATAATTTCTGTATAATTGAATCCCTTGTTCCATGGGTGTGTCTTTGGGCTTACAATCATTCATTTTATATTTCTCAAGTAGGGCATTTGCATATTTTGACTATGTAATGGTAATATTGTCTCCTTTTTTATGAATTTCTAGACCAAGACAATAATTCATTTGTCCTAAATCTATCATATCAAACGCTTTCTCAAGATCCCTTTTTACCTCACTTATCAGTTTTTCAAAACTTCTAGTTATTACTATATCATCAACATATACTATAAGAATTAGTATATCATTTCCAATTTTCTTTGTATATAGACTAGGATCAGATGTACTTCATTTGAAACTATACTATAACAGATGATTATTAATTTTTATGTTAAATTCCCTAGGAGCTTTTTTTAAACCATATAATGATTTGTTCAATTTTTAAACTTTTTGTTCTTGAACTTTAACAACAAATCCTTCTGGTTGTGACATGTAGACTTCTTCTTCTAAGTCACCATTAAGAAAGGCACTTTTTACATCCATTTGATGAAGTTTACAACCCTTATGAGCTGCTAAAGCACATACTATTTTGATAGTGGTCATTCTGGCTATTAGTGTAAATGTTTCTTCATACTCAATTCCCTCTGTTTGAGTATATCTTTTTGCTACTAACCGAGCTTTATATTTTTCAAGTATACCATCTGCTTTATATTTAATTTTTTAAATCCATTTGCAACCCACAACTTTCTTTCTTGGAGGTAATTCTACTAAATTCGATGTTTTTTTCTTTTGTAGAGATGAATATTTTGATTCCATAGCTGCCTTCCAATGTGAATGATTTAAGGCTTCAAATTTTATTCTCGGTTCTACTATTGTACTCATCATTCCTCTGTTTATTTTTCTTTGACTAGCATTTTGAGGTCTTGTGGTAGTAAGATGGGGCATTTGTTCTAATTTTGGTTCTCTGAGTGTATTTCTATACCATATTGGTTCCTTCCTTTGAGGAATTGTAGAAGTTTCTATACATTCACTTTGTTCATCTTGAGATTCTGACTCTGTTTCTTCATATGACAAGTCTTCCTTTGAGAAATTTAGAAGAATTTTTGAATCATTATTTTGTTCTTTAGTTTCAACCTTGATCTTCTCATCAAAAACTACATCTTTGTTTATATATACTTTCTTTGTTCTTGGATCAATTATTCTATACCCTATAGATTCATCATCATAACCAACAAATATACCGGTCATAGTCTTTTCATCTAATTTTGTTCTCTTCTATTTTTGAATATGCATATGTTAGGTAGCAAGATAAAAACTTAATAATTAATAACTTATTATTGTATTGTATAGTGGTATGAGCCATAAATTAATAATTGAGTAAGGAAGGCCACATAAAATTAGACATATGTATGTCATAGAATCATATATATAACCGATGGGGAATGTTGTCATATGTAACCACAAGGAATATTGTCATATCACTATGCACTTTGTAACACGTGGAAGGTAAAACACCACATGGGTGATCTTGTAACTCATGGAAGGTGAACCATCACACTCTTGTATAAAGAGAGATGTACCCCCATTGTAAAAGTTATATATTATGTATTCTTGGAGAAGTCTTGGCTCGTGGAGCTAGAGATCTTGTGGAGTGGCTTCCTTCCAAAAGGAGCATTGTATGGTGTTCCCCTACCTCAAGGGTGTAATCAATCTCTATTTTATTAAGTAATTTATTGTGCAATTAATTTATTTGTGGATGCATGTTGAATATTTTGATATATTATTAAAAGATATATGGAATGAGAAGAGAGGTTTACTACATTTGGTATCATAGCAACTATTTGGGCAAAGTGGGTTTGTTTTTGCAGATCTAGAGCACGTTTTTTTAGAAAAAACATCACATTTTGCGAAGGCCATATTTTTATTTTAGCAATCATTTTTAGAAGGTTTTTGTTCCATTATGTAGATATTTTTGAGTACTACAAAAATGACTACTCATTTGTTAAATTATGATATGTATTGAGAAAGTTATGGTTGTTTGAAGTTGAGTTATTTTTACTATTTTTTGGTCGCGCAAATTGTTTTTCAAAATAAACAAATTTGTATTAAATTTTTTGACAGTCATTTGTAGAATATTTTGGCACCAGGATAAAGATTATTTTGAGTACTATAAAAATGACTGCTCATTTGTGGATTTCTCATCAGTTTTGAGAGAGTTGTAGTTATTTGAAGTTGGGTTATTTGTGTTGTTTTTTGGTCGCAATATTTTTTCTTTTGCATTAAATTTGTTATCAGTCATTTTTTAAATATTTTTCAATCAACATACAGGTTATTTTGAGTACTAAAAAAATGACTACTCACTTGTTAAATTTTGATAAGTATTGAGGGAGTTATATCTGTTGCAAGTTGGGTATTTGGTGTTGTTTTCGGGGTTGTTGGCAAAAAGGGAAAAAAATTATAACTTTCAATCCTGGTAAAAAAATCATTTGTCGTTTGTTTTATTTTGAATAAACTTTACATATTTAATTGTTGAAGACAAGAATAGATGAGATTTCAAAAATTTTAATTTTTTGGTTATTTCAAACCCTAGCTTCTTTAAAAAAATCATGGATTTGCCAAAGTTCAATGGAAGGGATGATAGTGATGCTAGGGAATGGTTGAGAAAGTGGAAAATTGTTTCTAAAAATTTATCTTCCACCTCCATGGAACTTCCTTTTGCTTTCCAAGGGAAAGCTCTTTCTTGGTATGCGAAATTTGTTTGTGATCATAAATATAAATATACATAGGATGAATTTTAAGTTGCATTTTTAAGAAAGTGGGAATAAAATGAAAATATGTAGGCTATAGAAAATACACCTTGTGTGCCAAGGCCAAACAGTGGTCAAAAATATTGGTTTGAATGTCAAAATTCTCTTTTGCAAGTTCATGGTTGCATTCAAAATCAAAAAATTATTGTTTCTATTAACCTTAGTAGCAAATATAATTTTATCAATATGTATTTGACTAAGAGGTTGCAAGTCCAAGCAAAGAAAATCAAAGACATACAACTTAAGGGTCAAAATATTCAAATTTTTGAAGATTTGAAAATCATCATTGATAAATACGTTTTGCATTTAGATTTTCATGTTATTGATATGGAGGACATAGATATTGTTCTTGGTTATCCTTGGTTGCATTCTTTGGGTACTATTAACATTAATGTGCAAAATAAATTCATGAAGACATTACAAGACATTTCTTAGTATAAGGAAAAACATGTAGTTATTACAGAGGAAAAAAGCGAAGAACAATCACAAGAACCTGAAACAAAATCTCAACATGAGATTAAGGAAGAAGTCAAAGAAAGAGATAAAACAAATAAAGAAAAGAAGAAGGAAGAGCGAAAACAAGTAGAAAAAAATGCTAAGGTTGGAGTATATTGGCATCAACACCACCATGAGAGGTAAAAATCATGGAGTATCATAACAACGAGGGACATAGAGGGAACAAGTGGATACAAAATTTTGAGTATGCTCCAAGTCATAAATTCAAACAGGTATGGATGAAAAAAAGTGAAATTTATGCTTCCAACACATGGCATTGGCATCAGTGAAGACCACCACCAATCATAGTTTCACTAGGATTGATGGATGATCATGATTGGTACAAATATTTAGCATGGCTTCGAAGATCTTATTATTTAACCTCTTCTAATGTTTCGAGGATGAAACATTTGTAAGGGGGATGGAATGTTAGGTACCAAGATAGGTATATAATAATTAATAATTTAATATTGTATTGTGTAGTGGTATGAGCCATAAATTAATTATTGAGTAAGGAAGACCACATGTCAAATTATAAATAGGTATGTCAGAGAATCATATATGTAACCGATGGAGAATATTGTCATATGTTACTGCAAGAAAAATTGGCATATCATTATGCACTTTGTAACACATGGAAGGTGAACCACCACATGGGTGATCTTGTAACTCATGGAAGATGAACCATCATACTCTTGTATAAAGAGATATGTAACCCCATTGTAAAAGTTATCTATGATGTATTCTTGGAGAAGTCTTGGCTCGTGGAGCTAGAGATCTTGTGGAGTGGCTTCCTTCCAAAAGGATTATTGTATGGTGTTCCCCTACCTCAAGGGTATAATCAATCTCTATTTTATTGAGCAATTTATTGTGCAATTAATTTATTTGTGGATGCATGTTGAATATTTTGATATATGGATTGAGAAGAGAGGTTTACTACAGCATATAGGCTTTGCATCCAAAAATTCTTAGTTTTTCAATATTCGGTTTTTATCCTGATCATGCTTCTTTTGGTGTAATACTCTTGAGTATTCTTGTGGGTAATCTATTTTGTAAGTACAATATTGTTTTGATTGCTTCTACCCAATATTGATGATCAATATGTGCTTCTTTCAACATACATCTCACCATTTCCATAATAAATCTATTTCTTCTTTTTGCAATTCCATTTTGTTGTGGTGAATATGCTATAGTAAGTTGTCTTTTTATTCCATTTTCTTTCAAAAATAGATCAAATTATTTTGATACAAATTCACCTCCTCTATCAAAACGAAGAATTTTGATAGTCTTTCCTGATTCCTTTTCTACTTGAAGTTTGAAATGTTTAAAACAACTAAAATATTCTAATTTGTACTTCATGAAGTATACCCACATTTTTTTGGTGTGATCATCAACAAATAACTAAAAATACTTATGTCCTCCAATACTAACGATATTCATTGGACCACTTAAATATGTATATATCAATTCTAATGTTTTTTGAGACCTATGCTAACTAATTCAAAAGGTACTCTATGTTGTTTTCTTGTTAAGAATTCTAGACAAACATTAGATTCCCAAATAATATTTTGTATGCCTTCAACCATTTGATGTTTGATCATAACATTTAAGGATGATGTACTAGTATGTCCCAAACATTTATGCCATAGATATTTTGTTGCTAATGTTTTAACTGATAGAGTCAAATTTTTAGTAGTATCTAAAATAAATAGATTGTATTATAGGAGCCTGAAGCTATCATTTTTTTTGTGTTTGATAATGTGACATTATTTTATTCCATTGGAAACTTTGAATTCTATTGTCATGTCTTGATCCAAGAGTTGCAAAACTGAAAGTAGATTAGTAGTCAATCCAGTAATATATAAAACATTGTAAATTATTCCTTTTCCATTTTTTATATTGACTAGAATATTTCCAATCCCTTGTACTTCATAAAATTTACTATCTACCATAGAAACTAGTTTCTCATATTTCACTTGTCTCATAGAATTGAACCATTGCTTGTTTCCAGTCGTATGTTTACTTGATCTTGAATCTATATACCAATCATCCATGGCTATGAAGTTTTCAATTTAATATTATGAATATTTCTACCTTATGACTCCCTAGTAATATATGCACTTTTCAATTTGATAATGTTCTCTATTTTCAAGACTCTAAGATTGGATTCCTTTTGTCCCTTTAATTTTCAATGGTTTAGTTTTCTAAATTCCAATTATCTAAATTTTTGTGTAGTATTCCTTGTATCTCCCTAATTTAAAAATTTAGAAAATAGTAATATTTGCAAAAAATAATACTTTAATTTTCCCAAGGTAGAAAACCTTATATCTCCTATTTTGATTATTTGTAAATTGAATATAATGGTTTCAATGTTTTTCTCTCCTACTAACTTCCAAGGTTAATAAATATCTCTTTCTTATTTACCTTATGAATCCCTCCAAATAAATCAAAAACTTCAAGTTAGAGTTTTTACCTCTTATTGCCACTATTTTGTGGTCTCCTACCAACATTAGATGAAGGTTAAAATTGGTGTGTCGGCTGCAAAAGTTTTATGCTCCCTTGCTTTGCTACCACTTAACCATGTAGACCCCAATGACTTGTCTGCACTACTATCAAATAACTAGATGTTATTTGCTCCAAAACACTATGTTGCCAATCAGAACAGTTCACTGTACCATGTGTCACCGAAAGTAGAGGAAGTAGTGTCTCACAATTGTTGAAATGAATGAAATGAAATGAAAGATTTTAATTACATCCGTGAGACCCAAATATGGTCTATGGGACCTCAAATATGGAAATACAACTACTCAAATCATATCAAATGATCTTTAATATCTTTGATAAGGTTGTTCCTTCTCCTACTTATTTGGGTTAGCAATTTTCCAACTTTTTTTATTTTACTGCCTTCAAATAAATTTGCCATAGACCCATTTCCAAGTGTTTATTTGTATCTGTCACGGATATCTAAAATACTCTGGAATTTATAAATTAAGTGTTCTTCTGTCTCTACTACCCCTGTGTTGCATAGAGTACATATCCTTTCTTCCCATTGTTCTTTGGGCATTGTCCATCTCCCTGTTTCACATCTAAGCCTATGAGAGCTAGTCCTTATCTGAGCAATGAGGATTTTTTCCTTCCACTTGATTTTAGTGCCTATATACGCTTTTTCCTTGTGGTCATACATTGGGTTAAACTTTACAATATAATATTGTCTTTTCTTGCTTGCATTTTTCCACATTCCACTTCTAAACTTTTCATTCACATGATTTTTTATGTCTTTGTTGAAATTTGGGCATTCATTTATGTTAATTTCCCAATGTTTCATCCATTTCTGATTTTGTTTCATCAATGTATTATTCCGCCTATGCAACTCTTTGTCCCTAGCTGCCCTAGGCCATCTGTTCATTTTTCATATTTTTTATTTTTTTCAGGTAACATAACAGCTTGGTCATAGCAATTGCTTCTAAAGGGAACATTCCAGTTTTAGCTAGAATAATTTCATAAGGGGTTGTGGCCTTAATTTTGAGAAAATTGGTAATTAGATATTTTTGAATCCTTTCTATTTGCCTCCATTTTTGTATTTGTTGTGCCACTAGCCCACACCTCGCAACCATACAACAAAACTGGTGTAACATGTAGGCCAAATAAGACCTTGGTGGTCTTCCAGTCCTACAACTCGGTATTCCTACACCTATTATGAAGTGCATATAGTGCTCTCCAGCCACTTTGAGTTATTTTCATCCTACATGTATTCCAATTAAGTTTTTCATGAAAGTCTATGCCCAGGTATTTGTATTCTACTACTACCTCAAGCGATTCTCCTACAAACTAAAATTCGAGTTTTTGCTTCTTTTTTGCTGAAAAATCATAATTTGTGTTTTGCTCGTGTTCACCTGCATCCCAAATTCCTTACAAAATATTTCTAGGGCTTGAAGGTGATCTTCTAGATATTTAGCTATTTTGGCCACAAGAATTACATTGTTTGCATACATGAGGAGTTTTACCACATATTTGGCTAAGTGCACATCCTCTCCCCCAAATTTTTTTATCCATTCTTCTAACTTGTCAATGTACAACCCAAATAAGGTCAGAGATAGAGGGCAACCTCATTTGATATCTTTGTCACTACCAAAACATTCAGATAACCCTTATTGTGTTTATATTCTAGCCTTTATATGCTCATATAGTTTATGAACTATTGCCTTGTAGTGAATTGGAACCTCTAGCTCTTCCATTCTGCTCCATAATTTTTTCCTTGGCATCGTGTCAAATACCTTTTTGAAGTCTAAAAAACAACAAAAAGCCTCATATTTTTTATCCCATATTTTTCCACTATGTCTGAGCGTGATATAGGGATCAATAGTTGAGTGCTTGGGCCTAAAACCTGCTTGCCCCTTTATTCTCGTTCCCTTTTCTTTTGTCCATATGTTGATCCTATGCTCTATCATACTCCCAAACAACTTTGCAAAGAGAGGGTTTATCATGATAGTTCGATAGTTTGAGGGATTATTTACATCTCCACTTTTAAACAAAGGAATGGTCAAGCTAGTTGTCCACTCGGTAGGGAAGCCATTTTGTATGACCTCATTGAAAATTTCTTTGATCTACGGTGCCAGAATATCTACCCCCATTTTATATGCTCTACTTGAAGATTGTCTGTCACTAGCTTTACCAGTTGCTGAATTTTTTATCCCTTGAATAATGTCTTCATTTGTAAAAAGTTCTTTATTGAAAATGATAGTAGGGGGAGTCTCCTGCTGGTTACTACACTGATATAATTGTTTTGAATACTCCAACCACTGATTAAATGTTATGCTATTTTCATTTTGCATCCTTTTCATTCTTAGTTCCTTCCAAATTTTCTTTGGTTCATGCTTCCTTCAATAAATCATTTCTTTCCTCTTTGTTCTAGTGTATTTTCTTTTTTTGCCTTTACTAGTTTCTCATATGATTTTCTGTTTGCTCTTGTTTTACCTGTTGGTTCCTTTAGTAATCTTTGCACTTTTTTGCAATATTCATCGAACCATGGGTTGGTTGTGAAGATATTACTTTATTTATTTTTAGGTTTATCTCTCTTGGATTTGTTTAGAGCTTCTTGGATAACGTGCATTAATAATTCACTCTTACTGTAATCTCTGCTATTGTGAGGTAGTTCTTACCTTTCTTGTAACTTGTTATTTAATATTGCTCTAAAATTCTACCAATTTTCATCTATTAAGAGAATGTTTCCCTTGTGAGAATGTTATATTTCATGTAGTCTTCTACTTTTAACCTTGATGGTGTCCCTCTTTGCTCATGATGTCTGATCGTTACTTTTCTCAATAAATCCACATGATGCCTGACCGTTACTTTGCTTGGTTACTCCACGCGTTGTTTGACCTCTTTCTAAAAAATGCTTCTGGGAAGACATTGATCTAGCCCAAAAGTTGATCTAAAAGTTCCAATAGTATTGCATTGGGCAGATGTAAGGCTACTTGGTGCCTAGAGTTATAGTTCTACAATTTAGGATTTCTAGTTTATTTTGATATGCCTAATTATATTGTGTATTGGTCTAAAAGTTCCAATAATTTTGCGTTGGGTAGACGTAAGGCTACCTGGTACCTAGAGTTATAGTTCTATAGTTTAGGATTTCTAGTTTATTTTGCTATGCCTAATTATGTTGTGTATTCACCCTTTTAGGGGATGGTTTCATTCTGTAAGGGGGTGTTGAATAACTGTAATTTGTTTGCTTAGGTTCCCACTCTAACGGGGAGATTTTTTTGGCTGATGGCATTAGTCACATGCCATGTTTATCCGTATATATTTTTTTTTTATAAAAATATATTAGCTGTAACTCAACCACGTGGGCCCTAACGGTTATTTTGCACAGTGCTAGGTATATAATGAATAATTATTTGATGGTGCCTATAATGGTTAATAGGTTTCATGTTGGTTATGAGTGATGCATTCAATTTTAGCATCCTTTCACAATGTGTGTAATAGCTATTCAATTTTAGCATCCTTTCACAATGTGTGTAATGGCTACTGCCCTTGCCTATGAGAACAATAAATGCCAATTAATTTATTCCCTTTTTGGTGACTATTTTACAACAATGTTGTAATGTCTTGCCTGAAGAAGAAAAAATATGTCTTTTGTTTCTCACCACTAGTTTTTTTATGTTTACCTCTAGCCTTAATATGCACATGTATATTTGGTATTTCTTACATTCAACACTAGGATTTTGGAGTTTCTACGGTCTGCTAATAGCTCTTATAATTGCGCGAACGTCTCTAGAATCTCAAACAACAACCGTCTCCTTTTTTATGTGCAATTCTACTGAAAACTGCCTCCTCTACCTCCTCTTAAGTTTGAAGTCACTCTACATTATTGTTAATTTCCATGCAATGAGAATAGTGATTCCACTTATTGCAATCACCTTGAAATAAGATAAATTCAATCACCTATCTAGCTTAGCAGATATGAGTGCTCATTTTGTTGTCATTAATAGAGATCTATCTTCCCTTCGGTGGCTCTCAAACGGTGCTCTTCAGTCCTTACTACTCCACCTTTATGGCATTTGATCTTCACTTTGGTGGTTCTCTATTTATTCTACGTCCTCCAAAAATATATTATATTATTGCTATCTAACTAGTTACACTGTGCTAACTGAATATGCACTTTTTTCCTTGTATTATCACATAGAAAACTTATAATGATGTCATTTTCTCTGTTCAAAAAAAACTCTGAGAATTATAGCTTTACTCTTCCAATGTATGTTGTTTAAGACTTGATAATTTGTAGCTCTCTTTCTCCTATCAATTTGCCTTGTCGATCTAATACCACTGTTAGATTTTGAAGTTATAAGCTTGAAGGAAATGCAACCACAAGTAAAACATGAAAATACGATAAGAAACTTTTGAAATAACTCATGCAACAACCATTAATGAAAGCTCATGAAAATATTAACTAGGCTATGTTATATCTATGATAATGGCTAACTAATAAACATGAAAATAACATGAGAAATTTCTTAAATAACTCATGCAAAAACCATTAATGAAAGCTCATGAAAATATGAACTGGATGTAATATCCCTCTACTGCTCTACTAGTGCATGTTGTGGATAATGCATACTTCATTTTTAATTACAATGCTAAGTCATAAATATATACTAGTATGTGACTCTTCACTTTCCTACACTAAGGACACATGTGCATTTTGCATGATAGACACTTGTCATTTTACATCATTAAACATTCTAACACTTGTGCATTTACTACTTCTTCCTCAAGTAACTACTCAAACCTTAGCCTAAGATAAACTCCTATTCTAGTAATGTACCCAAGGTGGTACTTTGGCATGTACCAAATAATGTAATATACTCTAACAAGTATTCCTCGTGAGTTGTAGGTAGATTCCCTATCATGAAGGAGCTTGCAGGTTTTATAGATGGCTTGAAGATCCTTGGTAGACAATTGCATAGTACTTTAAACGTATAGATGATGTGGAAAAACAAAGGCTTAGTAAAGGAATGTCTTGCTCAAAGAATTTTGTAAACTTGATTATTATAAAAATTGAAATATTATGTTATTTTAATGTTTCCTTTGGTTTTATATATTAAAGAATTTTAGAAATCTTTTATTTATAGTTAGTATTGAGTTATATCAATTGTTGGAATGCATCTTTATGTTAATGTTTGGTTTTTTATGTTATAGCATTTATGTTAAGGGAATTCATCTTATGAAGCTTTATGCCAAGCATTAGAGTTAATAAATATGTGGCTTAATTAATAAGCATCCTTGGTTATCTTCTATAGAACTTTGGATTAGATAGATTATGATTTGATTTAAAGTGCTTTTGATATGATGTGATGTATGTTGCTTTACTTTAAAATCATGTTTTAAAATACAAGTTTTATTTTAAGTATGATAATCTTGGGGGGTTAGAATCTCTTGTGGACCCGAGTCAAATACATTAAATCCCAATCCTGGGAGGAGTTGCATGAATGCAATAACTAGGTATCCATGATTTATAGGAGTTGCGAGACTGCAATATCTAGGATCATAAACCTGGAAGGAGTTATGAGAATACAATATTCAAGTTTCTTGTGAATCATTTCATCTTGAACGAGTAGGCTCGGGTGTATTCCAACTAAGAGTTGTGGATCCATTTACAAGATAACAATGGTGATCCCTTGAACATGTAGGATCGGGTGATCATGTTCATTACCAATGAAATTGTGATAACCTTGGTTAGCCCACAGAGGTGCGGTAAATAAACACCAAAGCTTTATGCCTAATTAACCTACTTAGATGGACTTAGTGTATGGTTAGTGAATAGACATCCCCCTTTAAGTGTTATGGGTCTTAAAGTATAAAACCTATGTCATGGTAACATTTTCCTATGTCGATGAGAGTATGGTAAAAGTGGGGAGACCTCTTTTGGCATCCTTCTAAACATGTAGTTAAGTAAGGTGAACCCCAAAAACCATGAGAGTTGGCCACTTCTGTCCACTGAGTGTCAGTTGCAGTTTCTTGGAATGCAAATGTGGTGAAGCCTTGTATGCTGTAAGAATAAAAATAGGGTTTTCCCTTATGATCCTTTGTGTAACACCCCTCCTTGATAGATCTTGCTATAAAAAATGAACTATATTTTGGTGTGGTAATTTAATAGAATAATTTTATGATATCTATTTTGATGAATTGCATTATTTTAGCATGGAATATGGTACTACTAATGTAAATTATGGATGCAAGAGTAGGTGCTCTCTCTAGTGAGGAAACCATAGGGAAACCACCTATTGCAAAGGATATCATAGAGAAATAATGATGATGGCAGCTAAGGGTATTAAATTTCTCTAGATGTAGATGCATATTATTTAAGCTCATTTTCTTGTTAGCTTGTTTTCACCATTGGGTTGTGAAAATTACTTGCAATGAGTCTCCTTAAAATAGGATCGACAATAGCATTAGACTATCTTAAAAGAGACCACCTATTTGAGGATAAAACAATGGTGTGAAAACATTGAATGCATGATTGATCTTAGTATGTTAAGATTGTTAAGTTTCGGTATCATTAATATCCTAAATGCATATTGTGATTTAGCTTGTGATATTAATGTTTGTGAAATAAACCAAACAATGGATTTTAATATTTAGACTATTAAATTATAGATTGGATTCTAATGTGGAGTTGCAATTTAATTAATCAACTCTTTGTAATAGAATTAAGTTAATCCTTCGAGTAAATAAAGGGTTAATTTCTACTTAGACCACTATAGTATGCTTTGAGTGGTTCTTCATTAAGGTAAGATGGTGCGCACGAGTTTTGCAAGAAACACATTTGTGGATATTATAATCAAATATCTCCATGCAAGAAGGTGAGCCCTATTCTCCTTGGCCTTAAATTTGGTGCGTAAGGGTGGAGGATGGGGTTGGGGGAAAACTAAATTGGAACGAGACAGTTTGGGAAGCATGGATCAGGAGGCAGCACATTGGTAGAACACCAAAGACGTAGAAGGAGCTTGAGCTAGGTGGTTGCTTGATTTGTTTTATGTGCTAAGCTTCATTTTAGCTAGTTGTTGCTTGTTTTATTTAAAATATTTTCTCCTTGTTGTGTCTTGCTTCAATCAATGAGTCATTTGTGGTGTTGATATGTTTTAGTTCAATGTCTTTATGCTTTTCTTGATTGTCCTTGTCTCTCTTTAAAGGTCTAGTGATTTTCTTTGTTATGAGGGCTTTATGTGCTCAATAGTTTTTTTTCATGATGGTTTGTTGTTTGAAACCATGAAGTTTTCCTCCTCTATTGTGTAAATAAACCATTGTGTGCCTACGTGTAATGCTTCATAATATACAATGCACATCATGTGGTTTTTCTTTGCTTGTTTGAGTAATCTAGGTTTTAGAGTTGGGTGGGTTTGCTATGTTCATTGGGAAGGCAACCCTTGTGGTCTCTTATTGCTTGTTGTTCTGTATCATTTAGCTTGTGTGTAGATTTTTTGGCAACATTATTTTGATTTTATAACCTCTAGGGGTTGGTTTGATTTCCTCCATCTTTCAAGTTTGTAGTTTGAACTAAGATTCTTCTTTGCTTGATTTTATTTTTACTATTTAATGGTAATATTGTCTCCTTTTTTTATGACCATTACAATAATTCATTTAGGTCCGAGGTGTAGACCAATTGGTTCATCCAAACCCCATAAGGGGGGTAGAGGTCCAAGGTTCAAATCTTGGGCCTCGTCGGATTGAACACTTGTCCCTTTCCTGGTGCTTTTAGCGGCGTAAAAGGTTTAAAATGATTGTGGCATGGTGGTTATAGGGGTGGACTGCGCGAAGATCTATGTGGCGGCTTTTGGGGGCGGACAACGCAGAATACTGTGGTGGCCATAAAATCTGGACAGCCTGCCCGGATACGTGGCGGCTACCGATTCCACCATGTAAATACAAAAAAAAAAATTCATTTGTCCTAAATCTGTCATCTCAAACGCTTTCTCAAGATCCTTTTTTACCTCACTTGTTAGTTTTTCAAAACTTCTAGTTATTACTCTATCATCAATATATACTATAAGAATTAGTATATCATTTCCAATTTTCTTTGTATATAGACTAGTATCAGATGTACTTCATTTGAAACTATACTATAACAGATGATTATTAATTTTTATGTTACATGTCCTAGGAGATTGTTTTAAACCATATAACGATTTGTTCAATTTGTAAACTTTTTGTTCTTGAAATTTAACAACAAATCCTTATGGTTGTGACATGTAGACTTCTTATTCTAAGTCACCATTAAGAAAGGCACTTTTTACATCCATTTGATGAAGTTTCCAACCCTTATGAGCTACTAAAGCACATACTATTCTGATAGTGGTCATTCTGACTATCAGTGCAAATGTTTCTTCATACTTAATTCCCTCTGTCTGAGTATATCCTTTTGCTACTAACCGAGATTTATATTTTTCAAGTATGCCATATGCTTTATATTTAATTTTGTAAATCCGTTTGCAACCCACAATTTTCTTTCCTGGAGGTAATTCTACTAAATTCTTACGTTTTGTTATTTTGTAGAGATGAATATTTTGATTCCATAGCTGCCTTCCAATGTGAATAATTTAAGGCTTAAAATTTCATTATCGGTTCTAATTTAAGGCTTAAAATTTCATTATCGGTTCTACTATAGTCTTGTGGTAGTAAGATCGGGAATTTGTTCTAATTTTGATTCTCTAAGTGTATTCCTATACCATATTGGTTCCTTCCTTTGAGGAATTGTAGAAGTTTCTATACGTTCACTTTGTTCATCTTGAGATTCTGACTCTATTTTTTCATATGACAAGTCTTCCTTTGAGAAATTTAGAAGAATTTTTGAATCATTATTTTGTTCTTTAGTTTCAACCTTGATCTTCTTATCAAAAACTACATCTTTGCTTATATATACTTTCTTTGTACTTGGATCAATTATTCTATACCCTGTAGATTTATCATCATAACCAACAAATATACCGGTCATAGTCTTTTCATCTAATTTTGTTCTCTTCTATTTTGGAATATGCATATGTTAGGTACCAAGATAAAAACTTAATAATTAATAATTTAATATTGTATTGTATAGTGGTATGAGCCATAAATTAATAACTGAGTAAGGAAGGCCACATAAAATTAGACATATGTATGTCATAGAATCATTTATGTAACCGATGGGAAATATTGTCATATGTAATCGCAAGGAATATTATCATATCATTATGCACTTTGTAACACATGGAAGGTAAAACACCACATGGGTGATCTTGTAACTCATGGAAGGTGAACCATCACACTCTTGTATAAAGACAGATGTACCCCCATTGCAGAAGTTATATATGATATATTCTTGGAGAAGTCTTGGCTCGTGGAGCTAGAGATCTTGTGGAGTGGCTACCTTCCAAAAGGAGCATTGTATGGTGTTCCCCTACCTCAAGGGTGTAATCAATCTCTATATTACTAAGTAATTTATTGTGCAATTAATTTATTTGTGGATGCATGTTGAATATTTTGATATATTATTAAAAGATATATGGAATGAGAAGAGAGGTTTACTACATTTGGTATCATAGCAACTATTTGGGCAAAGTGGGTTTGTTTTTGCAGATCTAAAGCACGTTTTTTTAGAAAAAACATCACATTTTGCGAAGGCCATATTTTTATTTTAGCAATCATTTTTAGACGGTTTTTGTTCCATTATGTAGATATTTTGGAGTACTACAAAACTGACTGCTCATTTCTTAAATTCTGATATGTATTGAGAAAGTTATGGTTGTTTGAAGTTGAGTTATTTTTACTATTTTTTGGTCACGCAAATTGTTTTTCAAAATAAACAAATTTGTATTAAATTTTTTGATAGTCATTTGTAGAATATTTTGGCACCAGGATAAAGATTATTTTGAGTACTATAAAAATGACTGCTCATTTGTGGATTTCTCATCAGTTTTGAGAGAGTTGTAGTTATTTGAAGTTGGGTTATTTGTGTTGTTTTTTGGTCACAATGTTTTTTCTTTTGCATTAAATTTGTTATCAGTCATTTTTTAAATATTTTTGCATCAACATACAGGTTATTTTGAGTACTAAAAAAATTACTACTCACTTGTTAAATTTTGATAAGTATTGAGGGAGTTATATCTTTTGCAAGTTGGGTATTTGGTGTTGTTTTCGGGGTTGTTGGCAAAAAGGGAAAAAAATTATAACTTTCAATCTCGGTAAGCAAATCAGTTGTCGTTTGTTTTATTTTGAAGAAACTTTGCAGATTTAATTGTTGAAGACAAGAATAGATGAGATTTTAGAAATTTTAATTTTTTGGTTATTTCAAACCCTAATTTATTTAAAAAATCATGGAATTGCCAAAGTTCAATGGAAGGGATGATAGTGATGCTAGGGAATGGTTGAGAAAGTGGAAAATTGTTTCCAAAAATTTATCTTCCACTTCCATGGAACTTCCTTTTGCTTTCCAAGGGAAAGCTCTTTCTTGGTATGCGAAATTTGTTTGTGATCATAAATATAAATATACATAGGATGAATTTTAAGTTGCATTTTTAATAAAATGGGCATAAAATGAAAATGATGAAAATATGTAGGCTATAGAAAATACACCTTGTGTGCCAAGGCCAAACAGTAGTCAAAAAGATTGGTTTGAATGTCAAAATTCACTTTTGCAAGTTCATGGTTGCATTCAAAATCAAAAAATTATTGTTTCTATTAACCCTAGTAGCAAATATAATTTTATCAATATGTATTTGACTAAGAGGTTGCAAGTCCAAGCAAAGAAAATCAAAGACATACAACTTAAGGGTCAAAATGTTCAAATTTTTGAAGATTTGAAAATCACCATGGATAAATATGTTTTGCATTTAGATTTTCATGTTATTGAGATGGAGGATGTAGATATTGTTCTTGGTTATCCTTGGTTGCATTCTTTGGGTACTATTAACATTAATGTGCAAAAGAAATTCATGAAGTTATGGTATCAAAAGAAGATGACATTACAAGACATTTCTTAGTGTAAGGAAAAACATGTAGTTATTACAGAGGAAAAAAGTGAAGAACAATCACAAGAACCTGATTTAAAATATCAACATGAGATTAAGGAAGAAGTCAAAGAAAGGGATAAAACAAATAAAGAAAAGAAGAAGGAAGAGCGAAAACAAGTAGAACAAAATGCTAAGGTTGGAGTATATCGCCATCCACACCACCATGAGAGGCAAAAATCATGGAGTATCATAACAATGTGGGACATAGAGGGAACAAGTGGATACAAAATTTTGGGTATGCTCCAATTCATAAATTCAAGTAGGTATGAATGAAAAAAAGTGAAATTTATGCTTCCAACACATGGCATTGGCATCCACGAAGACCACCACCAATCATAGTTTCACTAGGATTGATGGATGTTCATGATTGGTACAAATATTTAGCATGGCTTCGAAGATCTTATTATTTAACCTCTTCTAATGTTTCGATGATGAAACATTTGTAAGGGGGATGGAATGTTAGGTACCAATATAGGTACTTAATAATTAATAATTTAATATTGTATTGTGTAGGGGTATGAGCCATAAATTAATTATTGAGTAAGGAAAGACCACATGTCAAATTATAAATAGGTATGTCATAGAATCATATATGTAACCGATGGAGAATATTGTCATATATAACTGCAAGAAAAATTGGCATATCATTATGCACTTTGTAACACATGGAAGGTGAACCACCACATGGGTGATCTTGTAACTCATGGAAGATGAACCATCACACTCTTGTATAAAGAGATATGTAACCCCATTGTAGAAGTTATCTATGATGTATTCTTGGAGAAGTCTTGGCTCGTGGCGCTAGAGATCTTGTGGAGTGGATTCCTTCCAAAAGGAGTATTGTATGGTGTTCCCCTACCTCAAGGGTATAATCAATCTCTATTTTATTGAGCAATTTATTATGCAATTAATTTATTTGTGGATGCATGTTGAATATTTTGATATATTGTTGAAAGATATATGGAATGAGAAGAGAGGTTTACTACAACATATAGGCTTTGCATCCAAAAATTCTTAGTTTTTCAATATTCGGTTTTTATCCTGACCATGCTTCTTTTGGTGTAATACTCTTGAGTATTCTTGTGGGTAATCTATTTTGTAAGTACACTATTGTTTTGATTGCTTCTGCCCAATATTAATGATCAATAAATGCTTCTTTCAATATACATCTCACAATTTCCATAATAAATCTATTTCTTCTTTTCCAATTCCATTTTGTTGTGGTGAATATGCTATAGTAATTTTTCTTTTTATTCCATTTTATTTCAAAAATAGATCAAATTCTTTTGATACAAATTCACCTCCTCTATCAAAACGAAGAATTTTGATAGTCTTTCTTGATTCCTTTTCTACTTGAAGTTTGAATTGTTTAAAACAACTAAAAGCTTCTAATTTGTACTTCATGAAGTATACCCACATTTTTCTGGTGTGATCATCAAAAAATAACTAAAAATACTTACGTCCTCCAATACTAATGACATTCATTACACCACATAAATATGTATATATCAATTCTAATGGTTGTTGAGACCTATGCTAACTGATTCAAAAGGTACTCTATGTTGTTTTCCTATTAAGCATTTTAGACAAACATTAGATTCCCAAATAAGATTTGGTATCCCTTCAACCATTTGATGTTTGATCATAACATTTAAGGATGATGTACTAGTATGTCCCAAATGTTTATGCCATAGATATTTTGTTGCTAATGTTTTAACTGAGAGAGTCAAATTTGTAGTAGTATCTAAAATAAATAGACTGTATTTATAGGAGCCTGAAGCTATCATTTTTTTGTGTTTGATAATGCGACATTTTTTTCTTCCATTGGAAACTTTGAATTCTACTATCATGTCTTGATCCAAGAGTTGTAAAACTGAAAGTAGATTAGTAGTCAATCCAGTAATATATAAAACATTGTAAATTATTCATTTTCCATTTTTTAGATTGACTAGAATATTTCCAATCCTTTGTACTTCATAAAATTTACTATCTACCATAGAAACTAGTTTCTCATATTTCACTTGTCTCAGAGAATTGAACCATTACTTCTTTCCAGTCATATGTTTACTTAATCCTGAATCTATATACCAATCGTTCATGGCTATAAAGTTTTCAATTTAGTATTATGAATATTTCTACCTTATGACTCCCTAGTAATATATGCACTTTTCAATTTGATAATGTTCTCTATTTTCAAGACTCTAAGGTTGGATTCCTTTTGTCCCTTTAATTTTCAATGGTTTAGTTTTCTAAATTCCAATGATCGAAATTTTGGTGTAGTATTCCTTGTGTCTCCCTAATTTAAAAATTTATAAAATAGTAATATTTGCAAAAAATAATACTTTAATTTTCCCAAGGTAGAAAATCTTATATCTCCTATTTTGGTTATTTTTAAATTGAATATAATGGTTTCAATATTTTTCTCTCCTACTAGCTTACAAGGTTAATAAATATCTCCTTATTACTTCTAAAGAAATCAAATCTTAATAACTCTTTCTTATTTACCTTATGAATCCCTCCAAATAAATCAAGAACTTTAAGTTAGATTTTTTACCTCTTATTGCCACTATTTCGTGGTCTCCTACCAACATTAGATGAAGGTTGAAATTGGTGCGTCGGCTACAAAAGTTTTATGCTCCCTTGATTTGCTACCACCTAACCACGTAGACCCCAATGACTTGTTTGCACTACTATCAAATAACCAGATGTGATTTGCTCCAAAAAAATGTGTTGCCAATCAGAATAGTTCATTATACCATGTGTCACCGAACGTAGAGGAAGCAGTGTCTCACAATTATTGAAATGAAAAGAAAGATTTTAATTACATCTGTGAGATCCAAATACGGTCTATGGGACCTCAAATATGGAAATCCAACTACTCAAATCATATCACATTATCTTTAATATATTTGAGAAGGTTTTTCCTTCTCCTACTTATTTGGGTTAACAATTTCCCAACTTTTTTTATTTTACTATCTTCAAATAAATTTGCCATAGACCCATTTCCAAGTGTTTATTTGTATTTGCCACGGATATCTAAAATAATCTGGAATTTATAAATGAAGTTTTCCTCTGTCTCTACTACCCCTGTGCTTCATAGAGTACATATTCTTTCTTCCCATTGTTCTTTGGGCATTGTCCATCTCCCTGTTTCACATCTAAGCATATGAGAGCTAGTCCTTATCTGAGCAATGAGGATTTTTTCCTTCCACTTGATTTTAGTGCCTATATATGCTTTTTCCTTGTGTTCATACGTTGGGTTAAACTTTACAATATAATATTGCATGTTCCTGCTTGTATTTTTCCACATTCCACTTCTAAACTTTTCATTCACATGATTTTTTATGTCTTTGTTGACATTTGGGCATTCATTTATGTTAATTTCCCAATGTTTCATCCATTTCTAATTTTTTTTCATCCATGTATTCTTTCGCCTATGCAACTCTTCGTCCCTAGCTGCACTAGGACATCTATCATTTTTCATATTTTCTATTTTTTCAAGTAACATAACAACTTGGTCATAGCAATTGCTTCTAAAGGGAACATTCTAGTTTCAGCTAGAATAATTTCATAAGGGGTTGTGGCCTTAATTTTGAGAAAATTTGTGATTAGATATTTTTGAATCCTTTCTATTTGCCTCCATTTTGTATTTGTTGTGCCACTAGCCGACACCTCGCAACCATACAACAAAACCGGTGTAACAAGTAGGCCAAATAAGACCTTGGTGGTCTTCCAGTCCCACAACTCAGCATTCCTACACTTGTTATGAAGTGCATATAGTGCTCTCCAACCACTTTGAGTTATTTTCATCCTACATGTATTCCAATTAATTTTTTTATGAAAGCCTATGCCCAAGTATTTGTATTCTACTATTACCTCAAGTGATTCTCCTACAAACTAAAATTCGAGTTGTTGCTTCTTTTTTGCTGAAAAATCATAATTTTTGTTTTGCTTGTGTTCACCTACATCCCAAATTCCTTACAAAATATTTCTAGGGCTCGAAGGTGATCTTCTAGATCTTTAGTTGTTTTAGCCATAAGAATTACATTGTTTGCATACATGAGGAGTTTTACCACATATTTGGCTAAGTGCACACCCTCTCCCCCAAATTTTTTTATCCATTCTTCTAACTTATCAATGTACAACCCAAATAAGGTCAAAGATATAGGGCAACCTTGTTTGACACCTATGTCACTACCAAAACATTCAGATAACCCTTCTTGTGTTTAGATTCTAGCCTTTATATGCTCATATAGTTTGTGAACTATTGTCCTGTAGTGAATTGGAACCTCTAGCTCTTCCATTCTGCTCCACAATTTTTTCCTTGGCACTGTGTCAAATGCCTTTTTGAAGTCTACAAAACAACAAAAAGCCTCCTCTTTTTTATCCCATATTTTTTCGACTGTGTCTAAGCATGATACAGTGATCAATAGTTGAGTGCTTGGGCCTAAAATCGCCTTGCCCCTTTGTTCTCTTTCCCTTTTCTTCTGCCCATATGTTGATCCTATGCTCTATCATAATCCAAAAAAAAATTGCAAAGAGAGGGTTGATCATGATAGTTTGATATTTTGTATGAACTCATTGAAAATTTCTTTGATCTACGTTGCCAGAATATCTATCCTCCATTTTATATGCTCTACTTGAAGATTATCTATGTCACTGGCTTTACTAGTTGCTGACTCTTTTATCCCTTGAATAATATCTTCATTTATGAAAACTTCTTTATTGACAATGATAGTAGGGGGTATCTCCTACTGGTTACTATGCTGATACAATTGTTTTGAATACTCCAACCATTGATTAAATGTTATGTTATTTTTAGTTTGCATCCTTTTCATGCTTAGTTCCTTCCAAAATTTCTTTGGTTCATGCTTCCCTAAGTAAATCATTTCTTTCCTCTTTGTTCTAGTGTATTTTCTTTTTTTGCCTTTACTAGTTTCTCATATGCTTTTCTGTTTGCTCTTGTTTTACCTGTTGGTTCCTTTAGTAATCTTTGAGCTTTTTGCAATATTCATCGAACGATGGGTTGGTTGGAAAGATATTCCTTTCTTTCTTTTCAGTTTTAGCTCTCTTGCATTTGTTTAGAGCTTCTTGGATAACATGCATTAATCATTCACTCTTACTGTAATCTTTAATACTGTGAGATAATTCTTCCCTTTCCTGTAACTTGTTATTTAATACTGCTCTAAAATTCTACCAATTTTCATCTATTAAGAGAATGTTTCCCTTGTGAGAATATTATATGTCATGTAGTCTTCTACTTTTAACCTCGATGGTGTCCCTCTTTTCTCACGATGTCTAACCATTACTTTTCTCAATAAATCCACATGATGCCTGGTCGTTACTTTGCTTGGTTACTCCATGCGTTGTTTGACCTCTTTCTAAAAAATGCTTTTGGAAAGACACTAATCTGGCCCAAAATTTGGTCTAAAAGTTCCAATAATTTTGCATTGGGTAGATGTAAGGCTACATGGTGCCTAGAGTTATAGTTCTATAGTTTAGGATTTCTAGTTTATTTTGCTATGCCTAATTATATTGTGTATTGGTCTAAAAGTTCCAATAATTTTGCATTGGGAAGACGTAAGGCTACCTGGTACATAGAGTTATAGTTCTACAGTTTAGGATTTCTAGTTTATTTTGCTATGCCTAATTATGTTGTTTATTCATCCTTTTAGGGGATGGTTTCATTTTGTAAGGGGGTGTTGAATAACTGTAATTTGTTTGCTTAGGTTCCCACTCTAACGGGGATATTTTTTGGCTGATGGCATTAGCCGCATACCATGTTTATCCGTATATTTGTTTTTCGTAAAAACATATTAGTTGTAACTCAACCACGTGGGCCCTAACGGTTATTTTGCACAGTGCTAGGTATATAATGAAGAATGATTTGATGGTGCCTATAATGGTTAATATGTTTCATGTTGGTTATGAGTGATGAATTCAATTTTAGCATCCTTTTACAATGTGTGTAATTGCTACTGCCCTTGCCTATGAGAACAATAAATGCCAATTAATTTATTCCCTTGTTGGTGACTATTTTACAACAATGTTGTAATGTCTTGCCTGAAGAAAAAAAAAATGTCTTTTGTTTCTCACCTCTAGGTTTTTTATGTTTACCTCTAGCCTTAATATGCACATGTATATTTGGTATTTCTTACATTCAACACTAGGATTTTGGAGTTTCTACGGTCTGCTAATAACTCTTACAATTGCGCGAATGTCTCTAGAATCTCAAACAGCAACCGTCTCCTTTTTTATGTGCAATTCTACTGAAAACTGCCTCCTCTACCTCCTCTTAAGTTTGAAGTCACTCTACATTATTGTTACTTTCCATGCAATGAGAATAGTGATTCCACTTATTGCAATCACCTTGAAATAAGATAAATTCAATCACCTCTCTAGCTTAGCAAATATGAGTACTCATTTTGTTGTCATTAATAGCGGTCTATCTTCCCTTCAGTGGCTCTCAAACGGTGGTCTTTAGTCCTTACTACTCCACCTTTATGGCATTTGATCTTCACTTTGGTGGCACTCTATTTATTCTACATCCTCCAAAAATATATTATATTATTGTTATCTAGCTAGTTACACTGTGTTATCTGAATATGCACTTTTTTCCTTGTATTAGCACATAGAGAACTTATAATGATGTCATTTTCTCTGTTCAAAAAACAACTCTGATAATTATAGCTTTACTCTTCCAATGTATGTTGTTTAAGACTTGATAATTTGTAGCTCTCTTTCTTCTATCAATTTCCCTTGTGGATATGATACCACTGTTAGATTTTGAAGCTATAAGCTTGAAGGAAATGCAACCACAAGTAAAACATGAAAATAACATAAGAAACTTTTGAAATAACTCATGCAATAACCATTAATGGAAGCTCATGAAAATATGAACTAGGCTATGTTATATCTATGATAATGGCTAACTAATAAACATGAAAATAACATGAGAAACTTATGAAATATGCATTTTTCATGATAGACACTTGTGCACATGCACAACTAACTAAGGACACTTGTCCTTTTACATCATTACACATTCTAACACTTGTGCATTTATTACTTCTTCCTCAAGTAACTACTCAAACCTTAACCTAAGATAAACTCCTAGTCTAATAATGTACCCAAGGTGGTACATTGGCATGTACCAAATAATGTAATATACTCTAACAAGTATTCCTCGTTAGTTGTAGATAGATCCCCTATCATGAAGGAGCTTGCAGGTTTTATATATGGCTTGAAGATCCTTGGTAGACAACTTCATAGTACTTTAAATGTATAGATGATGTGGAAAAACAAAGGGTTTATAAAGGAATGTCTTGCTCAAATAATTTTGTAAACTTTATTATTATACAAATTGAAATATTATGTTATTTTAATGTTTCCTTGGGTTTTATATAATAAAGAATTTTAGAAATCTTTTATTTATAGTTAGTATTGAGTTATATCAATTGTTGGAATGCATCTTTATGTTAATGTTTGGTTTTTTATGTTATAGAATTTATGTTAAGGGAATGCATCTTATGAAGCTTTATGCCAAGCATTAGAGTTAATAAATATGTGGCTTAATTAATAAGCATCCTTGGTTATCTTCTATAGCACTTTGGATTAGATAGATTATTATTTGATTTAAAGTGCTTTTGATATGATGTGATGTATGTTGCTTTACTTTAAAATCATGTTTTAAAATACAAGTTTTATTTTAAGTATGATAATCTTGGGGTGTTAGAATCTCTTGTGGACCCGATTCAAATACATTAAATCCCAATCCTAGGAGGAGTTGCATGAATGCAATAACTAGGTATCCATGATTCATAGGAGTTGCGAGACTGCAATATCTAGGATCATAAATTGAAAGGAGTTATGAGAATACAATATTCAAGTTTCTTGTGAATCATTTCACCTTGAACGAGTAGGATCAGGTGTATTCCAACTAAGAGTTGTGGAACCATTCACAAGACAACAATGGTGATCCCTTGAACATGTAGGATCGGGTGATCATGTTCATTACCAATGAAGTGGTAATAACCTTGGTTAGCCCACAAAGGTGCAGTAAATAAGCACCAAAGCTTTATGCTTGATTAACCTACCTAGATGGACTTAGTGTATGGTTAGTGAATAGACATCCCCATTTAAGTGTTATGGGTCTTAAAGGGTAATACCTATGTCATGGTCACATTGTCCTATGTCGATGAGAGTATGGTAAAATTGGGGAGACCACTTTTGGCATCCTTCTAAACATGTAGTTAAGTAAGATGAACCCCAAAAACCATGAGAGTTGGCCACTCCTGTCCACTGAGTGTCATTTGTAGTTTCTTGGAATGCAAATGTGGTGAAGCCTTGTATGCTGTAAGAATAAAAATAGGGTTTTCCCTTATGATCCTTTGTGTAACACCCCTCTTTGATAGATCTTGCTATGAACAATGAACTATATTTTGGTGTGGCAATTTAATAGAATAATTTTATGATTTTTATTTTAATAAATTGCATTATTTTAGCATGGAATATGGTACTACTAATGTAAATTATGGATGCAAGAGTAGGTGCTCTCTCTAGTGAGGAAACCATAGGGAAACCACCTATTGCAAAGGATATCTTAGAGAACTAATGATGATGGCAGCTAAGGGTAACAAATTACCCTTCATGTAGATGCATATCATTTAAGCTCATTTTCTTGTTAGCTTGTTTTCACCATTGGGTTGGGTAAATTGCTTACAATGAGTCTCCTTAAAATAGGATCGACGATAGCATTAGTCTATCTTAAAAGAGACCACCCATTTGAGGATAAAACAATGGTGTGAAAACATTGAATGCATGATTGATCTTAGTATGTTAAGATTGTTAAGTTTCGGTATCATTAATATCCTAAATGCATATTGTGATTTAGCTTGTGATATTAATGTTTGTGAAATAAACCAAACAATGGCTTTTAATATTTAGACTATTAAATTATAGATTGGATTCTAATGTGGAGTTGCAATTTAATTAATCAACTCTTTGTAATAGAATTAAGTTAATCCTTCGAGTAAATAAAGGGTTAATTTCTACTTAGACCACTATAGTATGCTTTGAGTGGTTCTTCATTAAGGCAAGGTGGTGCACACGAGTTTTACAAGAAATACCTTCTTGGATATTACCATCAAATATCTCCATGCAAGAAGGTGAGCCCTATTCTCCTTGGCCTTAAATTTGGTGCGTAAGGGTGGAGGATGGGGTTGGGGGAAAACTAAGTTGGAACGAGATAGCTTGGGAAGCATGGATTAGGAGGCAGCACATTGGCAGAACACCAAAAACATAGAAGGATATTGAGCCAGGTGGTTCCTTGATTTGTTTTATGCGGTAAGCTTCATTTTAGCTAGTTGTTGCTTGTTTTATTTAAAATATTTGCTCCTTGTTGTGTCTTGCTTCAATCAATGAGTCATTTGTGGTGTTGATATGTGTTAGTTCAATGTATTTATGCTATGCTTGATTGTCCTTGTCTCTCTTTAAAGGTCTAGTGATTTTCTTTGTTATGAGGGATTTATGTGCTCAATAGTTTTGTTTCATGATGGTTTGTTGTTTAAAACCATGAATTTTTCCTCCTCTATTGTGTAAATAAACCATTGTGTGCCTACGTGTAATGCTTCATAATCTGCAATGCACATCATGTGGTTTTTCTTTTCTTGTGTGAGTAATCTAGGTTTTAGAGTTGGGTGGGTTTGCTATCTTCATTGGGAAGGCAACCCTTGTTATCTCTTATTGCTTGTTGTTCTGTATCATTTAGCTTGTGTGTAGATTGTCGGGAAACATTATTTTGGGTTTTATAACCTCTATGGGTTGGTTTGATTTCCTCCATCTTTCAAGTTTGTAGTTTGAACTAAGCTTCTTCTTTGCTTGATTTTCTTTTAGTTGTTGTATGTTGCTCTCTGTAGTTTTTTATTTGGGCTATGGCCTTAGAATAAGTTCCTTTTTGTATGCTTTTTGAAAGAGTATTAAGATGCTAGTTTTAGTTGATGTTGGAAAAGGTTCTTTAATTAATCAAGTCTTTGTGTAAAGAAAGAATTGGTTTGTAAGAGAGCATCTTTAGCTTTGGTGGCTTACTTGGATGGAAATAAGTTAGTTAGATTTGTAGAGTAGTGTATGGTTATAATGGATTTGTAAATCTATTTTTAGTCATATTGCATAGGGATGCATTTTTCTCATTAAAGAAGATTGTGTTTGTAAAGTTTTGAATGCTTGGTTATGGAAAAGAAATTATAGTAATGATTTTTGAGACTCTTGTGAGTTAGGAGGTCCGGGGTTCAAGCCTGGCAACCTACGCTGAATACAAAAACCCCCCCTTACTAGCCTTAGGGGTATATCTTGATGGGACAGGCCCCGTGGAACAAAAATTCTTGGCCCTCAAGGGATACGGGGAACGGTTTTCCTTAACATAAGGTTTTATCCGCACTAGGTACCTTACTGGAAAGTTCCCTCAATCGTCGGAAGGAGGTCCGGGGTTCAAGCCTGGCGGCCTATACCGGATACAAAAACCCCCCCGGCTAGCCTGAGGGGTATACCCGGATGGGACAGGCCCCATGGAATAGAAATTCGTGGCCCCCAAGGGATACGGGGAACGTTTTTCCTTAACATAAGGTTTTTTGATGGCCTACGTCGGATACAAAAACCCCCCCAGCTAGCCTAAGTGGTATACCTAGATGGGATAGGCCCCGTGGAATGAAAATTCCTAGCCCCCAGGGGATACGGGGAATGGTTTTCCTTAACATAAGGTTTCAATCTGCACTAGGTACCTTACTAGCAAGTTACCTCAATCCTTGAAAGGAGATCTGAGGTTCAAGCCTGGCGGCCTATGCCAAATACAAAAAATCCCCTCGACTAGCCTGAGGGGTATACCCAGATGGGACAAGCCCCGTGGAACGGAAAGTCCTGGTCCCCAAGGGATACGGGAAATGATTTTCCTTAACATAAGGTTTTGAGAGAGGGGGAGGGTCCTACTCCCTATTCCTGCTCCCCCTGTCCTGGTTCTTGCCCAGTCCCTTGCTCATCCCAGGTCATCCCACTCTGGGAATGCTTTGTAGCAGATGATCTCCTTAAGGGATATCCTTCTCCACATTTTTCTCCTTTCCCAGTAGTTTCAAGGTTTCCCTGCTTGAGCCCATGGTCTAGTGCATCGCAGGGTTATTATAGGGTTTCTTGCATGTTTTCAAGATCCCTTCCCCGTTCTCCCTCAAGCTTTCCCCTAGGTTTTTTTGTAGGTTTTTTGCTTGGATCCGATTCCCAAGGCCTCCTTGGTCGGTGGTGGTGGTAGGTTGGATTTTCGACTGCTTCCTGGTGCATCCTGTGAGGTCCTCACTACTTTGGGGTTGGTCTGGGGGGTCATTTTCCTCTTTTACCAGTGACTTCTGATGCAGGAGCATCCAGTGGCACCTGATGCAGAGGCATCCAGTGGCAGGAGGGCCACTTCAAAAAAATTTGCTGAGGAAAGTCGTCGCGATTTCGCGACGTGTCACGAAATCGCGACAGAAGAAGAAGCAGAAGGCAAGGAGAAAAATATGTCGCGATATCATGATAGGAAAAGTGTCGCGATATCACGACACAAAGTGGAGAAAGAAGGCGCAGTGGGGAAAATGTCATGATTTTGCGACATGTCACGATTTCGAGATGGAGGCAGCCGAAGAAAAGTCACTGTTGGAATCGTCGCGATTTCGCAAAATCGTAACTGTCACAAAATTGTGACAAGAAAGAAGTCGTGGGAAGGAGCCTATGGGAATGTCGTGATTTCGTGACATATCACGAAATCGCAACAAGGAGGCAGCAAAGGGGAGGCAATGGATGTGTCACGATTTCGCAACACGTCGCGAAATCGCAACTATCATGAAATTACAACATTGGAGCAGCAGCAAAGGGAAGGCAATGGATGTGTCACGATTTTGTGACACATCACAAAATTGTGACTGTCACGAAATCGTGACATCATAGTAGCAGTAAAGGGGAGGCAGTGGAAGTGTCACGATTTTGCGACATGTCACGAAATCGCGACCAGAGCAGGCAGGCAAGGGGCAACCGAAGGCAAAGGTCACGATATCGCGACATGTCGCTACTTGAAGGTGAGGACAGCCAAGATAAAGAGAAGACGTCGTGATATCGTGACACAAAAATAGAAATGACGACGCAAGGAAATTACGTCATGATATCATGACATGTCACGATATCACGACCAAAAAAGAAAGAGAGGGGTAGGGAAAGGAAGATGTCGTGATATCGTGACATGTCACGATATCACGACATGTCGCGATATTGTGACCCCTGCTACAGTGTAGCTGGAGGAAGAAGACGACAAAGGTCAGGCGACGATTGCAAAGCAAGGATGACACATGGCACCAAGGTGCAGTTAAAGCAGGCGAGTACCAAGAAGCATGGGAAACAAAAAGGATGGGTCATGCAGAGTGATCTGAAGGAAGCGACGGTCAGACGGCGGTGACAGGGGCCGTGCGGAGTGGAGTCATAAATCGGGTTGGTGCTCCAATTTTTGGGATTGATGTTTCAGAGGGTCGGGGCCTCTATAAAAACCCAGTCATTGTAATAGGAGGAGGTGGTGGATTGGAGAACGCACGTAGAGATAGAGTTAGAGAAAACCAAGCCAAGCACTGGTTATTGTAAATCCTACGGGCTATTTTTGTAGATTATTCCAAATTAATAAAAGAAAATTTGGAATATTGTGAGTGCGATTTTCTCGTCCCCCATCAGTGGTATCAGAGCCAGAAGTTCCTGAGTGTGTAACAGATTGCCATACGTGAGGCAGTTACACCAGGATCTGTGGAAGGGCTTGTGAGAGAGTGAGAAGAATGCCTCCACAAAGAAGTCGTGGCAGTGAGGAAGGTATGATGACAATGGAAGAGTTCATAGCCTTGTAGAGGCAAGTGCAAGCCCTGCAAGAGGAGTGGCTCAGAATAAATTTGTGAGAGCAAGAGGAGCTGCACAGAAGGCATGAGGAGAAACAAAAAAGGAGAAAATATGGAGTTCATCAGAAGATGAAGCCATTGAAGGCTGCAGACAAAGAGGTGTGCAACAGCACCAAGATCTGCCTGGAAGAAGGCAGAAATTTAACTGGCCAAGAGAAGGAGTATAAGCAGGCTGTAGATGAGGAAGTGTGCAGCAGTGGGAGAATCTGTCTGGAGGAAGGCAAAAGTTGTTTGGGCCAGGAGAAGGGGTTGGAACAGGCTACAGAGGCAGATGAATGTCTGGAGGTGCTGCAGAAGGCAGTAACCAGACAGTGCAAAAGTGAAGATCACTTCTCCACCAACCCCGGGTGTCTGATGCAGGAGCATCCAGTGGCACCTGATGCAGAGGCATCCAGTGGCAGGAGGGCCACTTCAAAAAAATTGGCTAAGGAGGAAAGTCGTCACGATTTCGTGACGTGTCGCAAAATCGCGATAGAAGAAGAAGCAGAAGGCAAGGAGAAAAATATGTCACGATATCGTGACAGGAAAAGTGTCGCGATATCGTGACACAAAGTTGAGAAAGAAGGCACAGTGGGGAAAATGTTGCGATTTCATGACATGTCGCGATTTCGCGACGAAGGCAGCCAAAGAAAAGTCACTGTTGGAATCGTCGCGATTTCGCGACATGTTACGAAATCGTGACTATCGCGAAATCGCAACAAGAAAGAAGCCATGGGAAGGAGCCTATGGGAATGTCACGATTTCACGACTGGTTGCGAAATCGTGACAAGGAAGCAGCAAAGGGGAGGCAGTGGATGTGTCACGATTTCACGACACATTGCGAAATCATGACATTAGAGCAGCAGCAAAGGGAAGGCAGTGGATGTGTCATGATTTCGTGACATGTTGCAAAATGATGACTGTCGTGAAATCGCAACATCGGAGCAGCAACAAAGGGGAGGCAGTGGAAGTGTCACGATTTCACGACATGTCACAAAATCATGACCAGAGTAGGCAGGCAAAGGGCAGCCGAAGGCAAAGGTCGTGATATCGTGACATATCACAATATTGTGACTTGAAGGCGAGGATAGCCAAGATAAAGAGAAGATGTCACGATATTGCGACATGTCGCGATATTGTGACACAAAAATAGAAACGAGGACGCAAGGAAATTATGTTGCGATATCGCGACATGTCTCGATATCGCAATCAAAAAAGAAATAGAGGGGCAGGGAAAGGAAGATGTCGTGATATCACGACATGTCACGATATCGTGACCCCTGCTATAGTGCAGCTGGAGGAAGAAGACGACAGAGGTCAGGCGGCGGTTGCAGAGCAAGGACGACATGTGGCACCAAGGTGCAGTTAAAGCGGGCGAGTACCAAGAAGCACGGGAAACAAAAAGGATGGGTCACACAGAGTGATCAGAAGGAAGCGGTGGTCAGACGATGATGACAAGGGTCGTGCGGAGTGGAGTCATAAATCGGGTTGGTGCTTCAATTTTTGGGATTGATATTTCAGAGGGTCGAGGCCTCTATAAAAACCCAGTCATTGTAATAGGAGGAGGTGGTGGATTGGAGAACACACATAGAGATAGAGTTAGAGAAAACCAAGTCGAGCGCTGGTTGTTGTAAAGCCTGCAGGCTATTTCTGTAGATTATTCCAGATTAATAGAAGAAAATTTGGAATATTGTGAGTGCGATTTTCTCGTCCCCCATCAACTTCTCTCTGGGATGTCTTTAGTTGTTGTTGGTCTCGTCCCTTTGGGTAGGGCCCTTTTTGGTTTCCTGTTCGGAGGCTTCTTCTTACTGGTTCTCAATTTTGGTGGACACCCAGGGCATTGGTTGGCCTTGGGGGTGGACTTATTCCTTTGCCTAGTTTATTCCCAATCCTAGTTTCCTGAAGCTGTTCATGAGTAAGTATGGGGGGTCTTGGTCCCTTCTTCTAGGGTTCTTAGGGTTTCTGTTGCATGTCTCAATCTTGGAGAGGGGACCCATGATCAGTGCATGTAGACCCTAGTTCCCCTAGGTTAGGCTTTTGAGTATCCCATATTTGTGTTTGTTGCCACTTCCCACCTGGGATCCTTAGATTTTCCATTTCAGTTCCTATTCTACGGCTTCTACCTTCTGGTCTTGCTTCTTAGTGGACTCTCAAAGCATGTTATTAGCATTGGGGTGGGACTCCTCCTTTTCCTAAGTGGTTCCCGATCCTAGTTCTAGTTCCTTAGATCTGTTCATGAGCGAGGATGGTGGTTCCTGGGCCTTTCTGCTAGAGTAGTGGGGTTGTCATTTTTTATCTGGTCTGGGGCTGGTGATCAGTGTGTTTACAATTTTGGTCCCTCCTTCCTCCTTCATTTTTGGCTTCCAAGGATCCTCTCTTTGAGCCTATTACTTTTATCCCTAGATCCTTATGGCTTCCTCTTATTTCATCTTGTTGTGCACGGGGATATCTTGGCCTGTAGATATCCCTAGTAGTGTTATTCTACTTTATAGGATCAAGTAGAGGCTTCCTTTTGTTTCTATTTGAGGATCCTAATTCTATTTCCTAGGTTGTCCCATTGTTGCACCCTGGACTATATCTTAGTGTTGCTTGTTGCTTTGCTCGCACGACTACTTGCTACTCTGCTACACCCTAGGGTGCATCCTGGGCCGTCCTTGGGTGAGGATTCTCTCTAGTTTTCCAAAAATACTTGCTTCTAGTTTTTTGGCAGGATTTTTGGTTTTAGGTTATTATTGGCCTTCCCACTCTCCCTACTCAGGTCTGGGCATGGGCATGTGTGTTGTATCCACCCCTAGGAGGATCCTAGACTGACTGCATCGGGAGGATGGTGTTTTGGCAAAGTGGGTCTCACTAGTTGGTACTAGAATCTGGTCTTTCTACTGGATCAAGGGTTTTTTTTGGCTCCTTCCCTTTTGATTTATGTTTATTTCCATGTACTAAGGCATTGCCTAAATTCTCGGTGCTACGGCCCTTTTTGTTATAAGGTTTTGGGATCCTCTTAAAAAATCCAATTTGTATATAAAAATCAACTTAGCAAGAAGTATGGGATTCTCTTTGATTAATGGTTTGGAGGAATAAACTAAAGGAAAAGGAATATTTTTAGCTCTTGAAGATTTGAGAAAATTAGAAGAGCATTGCTTGATGGTTTTGAAATAGAAACTATATAATTAATCTTTGAGATTCATGTGAATTAAGAGGTTATTAAAAGAGAAGTATGGGATTCTCTTCAAGTTGGCTTGTATTCGTTATGCTTCATGCATTGTGATTGGCATAAATAGAAAATGGCATGTTTAGCTTGCATTGCATTTTAGAGTTATCCTGATCCCTAAGTATTATCTAAGTGCATGGGTGGTTCCCCATCATAAAGAGGCATGCAAACTTATAGATGGCTTGGTGACCCTTGGTGGATGGTTTCATGGCTCTTGAATGTTTTTTTAGAAAGATGTGGAAAAACAAGACATGTAAAAGAGATGTATTTTTTTTAACTTTTGAACTTGGTTGTTGTACCAATTGAAAGATCTTATTGTTCCTTGTGTTTTGAATAATGAAGTGCTTGGAAAATTCTTTTATTTCTAAATCTACTTTGAATTGTGGAAATGTAGTCTATGCTGAATACATGATTCTATTACATAATTGCTTTTAAAAGAATGTATCCTTGAAGTTTTTAATTAAGTATTGAAGACATGCAAAATGTGGCTTTTATATAGGAAGCATCATTGAGGATTTTCTTTACACATATTTTGGGTTATGGTATCATTGCTTATGTATTTTAGCATCTCAAGTTGAATGAATTATATTTTGAATAATATGATGTAAAGATCTTTGCTTGCTCTAAGTTGATTGTTTCAAAGTTGTTTATCCCTTGGGATGGGTAGACTTTTTGTTGGTACCATAAAACCCAATCCTGGGAGGAGTTGTGTGAATGCAATAACTAGGTAGAAATGAGTCTTAGAAGGAGTTGTGAGAATGCAATAGCTAGGAACTCATGAACCTTGGAAGGAGTTGTGTGAATACAATAGCCAGGGATCTTGTGAATCATTGCACCTTGAACGTGTAGGATCAAGTGTACCCCAACTGAAGTGGTGCGACAATTCACAAGACAATAGTGGTGATTCCCTTAGTTAACCCATGGAGGTGTGGTAACTAAGATTAATATCATATTAGTTGTCATCAAAGTGACAATGACCTTAGTTAACCCATGGAGGTGCGATAACTAAGCACCAAGGCTCTATTCCAGATTAACTTACCTCGATGGACTTAGAGTAAGGCTAGGAAAAAGGCATTCTCATTTAAATATTATGGGCCTTAAAGGATAATCCCTATGCTATGGTCATAAGGTCCTATATTGGAGGTGGTGTAGGAAAGGTGGGGGGACCATATTGGGCATCCTTCTAAATAAGTAGGTTTAGCAAATTGAACCCCAAAAACTATGTGAGTTGACCACTCTTTTCCACTGAGTATCATCTACAACAACTTGGAACTCAAATGTGGTGAAGCCTTGAATATTGAAAAAACTAAAAGAAGGGTTTATCCCTTGTGAACCTCTACTTGTAAAGGTTATTTTAGAAAAAAAATTGGGTTGGTAGATTTGGATTTTTACATTTGGTATCAGAGCTCTAGGTAATAGGGCTAGAAGCTTTCATGGAGTGTACCTAGGCTGACCCTTGACTTGATGTGTAACTTTGGGTTAGGCACCTTATAGAGAGGCAAGTGTGTCCCTGATCAATGTCTATGGAGAGACAATGATCTATGTTAGTTTATAAGGAAATGAAGCTAATAGGCTATAAGTATAATTTTATGAGTTAGAAAAATAGGCTAGGAGTTTACATTCATTAGCCTTACTTTCATACCCAAACTGATTATTTTTTAAGGACTTTATGGATATTTTTAATAGTTTTTGCTTAAATGAAATGTTTTACATTTGAATTCTAATGGAGTAGATGTAAAAGGTAAATGTGATTATTATGGTTATTATGTGTTATATTTCCATGCATTTTTTTGGTTTGGAGTTTTGGTATTGCAAACAGGTCATTTCTAGTTTACTATTGAAAACATTGTAGAAAGACCTACAGCTACAAGCCTATTCCTAAAAAATAGGGACTCCTACAAATATAGACAAGCAAGAAACCAACTTAGAAGCAAGGGGTGTGTTTCCTATAAAAACAAAGGTAAAACCTCCTAAATTTTAGGGAACTATTCCTAAAATTAAGGGAGTTGTACAAGTTGAGTAGTGCAACAAAAAGTGACCTGTTTACAATAGCAATAATATAACAAGTAAAAATCTATGTGATAACAACATGACAACCTAGATGGGTAGGAAACAATTGGAAATGGTTGATACAACTCATATCTTCTATTGGTTAGCAACAACCAATAGGGGATATTTTGTCTCTCCTATTGATTAGAAATATACATGATTTTATTTTTAAATTTGATTGTAGTAGGACCTTTATTTCTGCCTTTAATTTGTAGTTTAGTTTTCAAAATCAATAGAGTTTATTCTAAAATAAATAGATTGACACATTATATATACAAGCTCAAGTATTGTATTGAGGGTTTGGAGAATGTGAATAAAACTTGCTTAGTCTTTCATTCTAGTTTTTGTATTACAATCCTTGACTGTCATGACTATGTACCAACAATAGCAGAATTTAATTTTCTAAAGTAATAAAATTTATTTTCTTGTCTATTTGATGTCTTTAATCTTTGTATTTTTATGTATAATTAATGTGAGTGCTCTGAAGTAGACTTAGGAACTGATAAGGAAGAGATTTTATGTTGTTGCAGGTTTAGCAAGGGCCTACCAAACCTGGACAGTCCATAAAACCTCTCTTTTTAGATTTAGATTAAAGTAGGTGATTAATAAGTTAGTTTATTTTGAATGAATTCTTTCCAGCTATCAAGTAGGAGTTAATTTTTTGTCTTTTCAAACATTAATTAGGAGTAATATGAATGCAGTCAACCTAGATATTTGTTACCCACGTGTTGTAGGTGAGTTGGAGAGGGTAGGGCAATCCTCCAAGGGAGGTCCCCGGTTCGAATCTCCACCCTACCAAACGCAAATAAGGTACCCAAAATTAGTTGATAATGTTCGTGCGGTCAGGTTCGAGCGTGACTCTCGAGTGATTTTAATGGTGTAGAACCCCTTGATCGTGGTTTCTCAGACTAATGCGGCCCTGCAAGGGGTTTTTAGCTAAATTTAAAAAAAAACCTAGAGAGTTGTTAAACTAGTTACATGCCTATATAGCTTTATGATTTTATTTTATAGCACATGTTCTATTTTTTAGTTTATTTCAAGTTTTTCTTGCTTTCTTAGGAAGAAACCACTTAGTGAATGTACAAAAATATATTGCTTCATATAGACCAATGCCCCTTCTAAATCAAAATCGGTTGAACAAACTCATCACTTTTTGACATCATTGTTGCGGAAGGCTGTAAAAACAATATTGGATCTTGCAAAAGCTAAAGACTTTCCATGTTGAAATACTTGGAGGGATTGTTTGGTCTCAATTTGGAGAAGACAAAAAGATCTCATGTCATTATCCATAAAGTAACAAGAAATTATCAAGTGGTAAAAGGCATTGAAAGTTAGGTTCTATAGTAATTTAACTACTTTCTAGAATTAAATTTTATTGCTTTTAGAGTTTCATTCCTGTATTGTTTTTTCATGTAATTTTTCTGTGTATATGTTCTTATTTTTGTTTCTGTAATTTTTCTAATAGGAAGGAGAACAGATGAATGAATAAGCCATAATACAAACATGGAAGATTCATCCCTCAACCACCTCCCAAGTAAAATCTATTGGGAACTAAGTAGCAATAAGATGATTTAACAAGTCAATGGATTGTCATTTTCTCTATAGTTGAGCAATAGTCCTCAGTTGGTGAAGATCAACTTCAATTAATCTAGGAAAGAGCTTGTATCCTTATCCAAGAAATCACCCACACATTAGAAATAAAAGGGGAACAAGTTGATCAAAAGCCATAAACTCTTGAAATGCATCAAGTTGCAGATAAAGAAAGTAAAGGACAAGGACATAAAGGTGAATCAAATAGTCCTAGTCCATTTACTACTCCAAGGTGATATTACACTCAATGATTGTGGACTCCTTGGGATTACCACATGGATGATGAAGAACCAAGATAGCCATAAAGCACTTTCAAATTTCCTATACGCCTTCCAAGGGTAGAGGGTAATAAAAATGATGAAAAAATAAAGAATATCTTTCCATCAACCATCCCCACTTTCAAAGGACTGGAAACTAAAGATATTAGCACTTTTATTTTTGAGTTTAAATTTCTTTGTTGCACCTATGATTACACCACTGACGCATGAAAGTTAAAATTATTTTCATCCACTTTAAAATATGGTGCATTACATTGGTTCATGGGTTTAGGTAAAAAATTTGTCACTACTTGGGAAGATGATGATGGAATGAAGGCATTTTTTTGATAAATACCAAGATTATTATCATGTGAGAGATCAAAAGAGTGAAATTTTTAGGATGACTCAAAAATAAGGTGAAGGAATTGAAGATTACATTGAAAGATTTCAATTTATAATGAAGAGAGATAACACTGAGTTGGATGATGATTTGTTGAGAACTATTTTTCTAAAGGGTCCATTGATATCCTAAATTTAATAGGAGGAGGGAACATTTATAATCTTCGTTTCCATCACATTATGGATTTATGTACCAATTAATTTTGCACAAGGCCATCTTTGCACAATAACAAGATAATTGGAACCACTGGGGGAGTTACAAGAATTGGACTTAGTAATATATTGGAAGATTTGAAAATAGATTTGTTAGGAACTTTTACCTCTAACATGGATTTTCTACAAAATAAATCTGAGATACAGATAGTCTATTTTCCTTATTGCAAGAACAAGCATGCCTTACATGATAATCCTTTCGATAAAACTAGCATTTACATCATTTGTGATCAACAACATTCAATAGAAGACCACCAACATTTACCTGTAGCAAAGACATTGTTAAAGGAACTAGATCTTCAAGAAAAATAATATTTTCTTTATTGCACAAGGTAGGTCATTCCAAGGAGATAATCAAGGATGATATTCAGGTATGTCTAATCCCTATGCTCGTTCTAATTTTCCTTACTATAATTAAAATTGGTCAAATCCACAATGGTCCCAATGGTCTCAATGGTCTAATAATGTTCCACCTTGGCCACAACTAGATTAGTCCAGTAAATATTGGCCACAACAAGGTTGGCAAGGCCAGCAATGACTATATTCACAATAATATCAGCCCAATCCATCACAATTTTGAGGACAAGTTCCTCAACAACCTCAACAACAATGATTGTTACCTCCTCCATAAGGGAATAATAGTAATGCACTACCCAAACAACCTCCTCTTCCTACTCATTCGGTGCCTAACCCCAATAACAGACCTATCCAAAAACCAGTCTATGAATCTAAAGATACCTATCCAGACAATTTCTTATCTTGTAGTGAAATCTAGCTTAGGTCAGGGATAATTTTACATGACCTTATGCCTCCTATCATCATTGGAGATGAAATTGAACCCCAACCTATAGCAAAACATGTAAGTCAATCTGTTGTTACAAGGAAAACTGTAAACCAGCCTGCTACAAAAAACTTATAGGTATGACTGAGTGACCTTCAGGGTTTGGACCTAAAGAAAATTTAAAAAATATAACAGAGCCTCATTTTCCTCAAAGATTGATGACTAAAAAAACATCCAAAACTAATTTTGATCTCATGGAAAAATTGCATAACATCAATGTGAAAATTTCACTCTTACAAGCTATAAAAGATGTTCCAATATATGCTAAGGCCATTAGAGAGTTCTGTGTCAAATGTCTTGGAAGGAAAATAAAGGAACCCAAGACCATACACGTCATGGGTCAAATTTTTTATTTAATTATTGGGAAATTTCTCTTGCCCAAATATATGGATCGTAGAGTACTTGTTCTCACATTACACATAGGACAAACCAACCTTAAAAATGTTTTGATTGATCTAGGTGCAAAAATTAATGTGATGACAAAGGACACAATGAATATGTTAAGGATACAAGATTTAAGAATTACCTTCACTATATTGCAATTGGTAGATAGGTCAATAGTAAAACCATAAGGGATTCTAGACAATGTCATGGTCATAGTTTCCTCCTTGGAATATCTAGTATATTTTGTAGTGCTACAAACTAAAATTTCACTCTTACAAGTTATAAAAGATTTTCCAATATATGCTAAGGCCATTAGAGAGTTGTGTGTCAAATGTCCTGGAAGCAAAAGAAAGGAACCTAAGACCATACACGTCATGGGTCAACTTTTTTATTTAATTATTGGGAAATTTCTCTTGCCCAAATATATGGATTGTAGAGTACTTGTTCTCACATTACACATAGGACAAACCAACATTCAAAATGTTTTGATTGATCTAGGTGCAACAATTAATGTGATGACAAAGGACACAATAAATATGTTAAGGATACAAGATCTAAGAATTACCTTCACTATATTGCAATTGGTAGATAGGTCAATAGTAAAACCATAGGGGATTCTAGACAATGTCATGGTCATAGTTTCCTCCTTGGAATATCTAGTATATTTTGTAGTGCTACAAACTAAAATCTCACTTGGGTACATCCTCTAATAGCAGGTAGACCTTGGCTAGCAACAACATGCTTGTATTAGTTGTAGGACATGAAGTATGGCCATTTTTTATGGCATAAATAATAAAAATTTAACACTCTATCCACTTGCAACCCCAAATTTCTATAATGAGCATCCATGGTTTTATAAACCAGATGATAACTACCCAAAAGCATAATCTTGAGGAGGAAGTGTGCAATAATGATTTCACAAATGATACCACTTCTATCACTGAATAAATTATGCCAATAGAACCTAGTATCGCACAACTACCTTATCTTCCAAATTGTCCTTTAATTACTTACCCCTCTTAAATTTTAGAGGACATTGCAACTTTTCATCAACTATTTTCACATAGATGTCCTTTAAATCACTTCTTGAAAGACACCTCAGGAATAGATGCCAATAGTGAAGATAAAAAATACATAGAAGTTTCTCTTGGGAAGACTTTAAACATCAATAAGAATTTGTAGGAATCCCAATAGCAACATTTGGTGCAAATTTTGATAGAACATTAACAAAATTTCTCTTGGGATTATAATGAGATGAAGGGAATACATCCATCTATTTGCACACAGAATATTTATAAGAGATGAATGTGACCCTGTGAGACAACCTCAAAGACAAGTCAATCTAGCTTTGAAGGAAGCAATGAAGGAAGAACTTAGAAAATTATTAGATGTTGGTTTTATCTATCCCATCTAAGATAGTAAATGGGTTTCTTCATTGGTTATAGTACCTAAGAAGAATGGAAAATGGTAAGTTTGTGAAAGCACGAGATTCCGAAAACAAAAAGGAAAAACTAAACAAAATTGCATTAAAAGGAAAGAACACAAATGAATGAACATAAGATATAAAAACAATATAAACTATAGCCCTTTTTATTGATATTCTTTTCAATTCGTGTTACAATACATCTCCTTCCTTTTTAGGGGATAGGAGCGTTAGATATTGATCTCTACAATTTGCTTCAAAAATCCTCTTTCGCATGCCCACGTTTGGAATGGGCGGGCCAAATGTTGCCGCCGCTTGCGTTGGTAAGGTAGACTCCTCGCCGCTCCTCTAATGCTTCAACTCTGCACTCAAAGAAACAAACAAGAAAGTCAGTAGCACTTGTGTATGAAACATAAAATATGAATCTAACGATGATTGAAATGAATCTAAATGAAAGACTTGACAAAAGCATAAACATGAAACTAAAAGAAATACCATGATTATGAAAGCACAAATCGCCAGTGAGTGAACTAGCAACACTTCGTCGCTCAAAATGCTCCTTCTCTGTATATCCCTTTTGGGTGAGAAAACTCACCGTTTTTATAGACCCAAGGGGTCTTTTTGAATTAACATGCAAAAGTGTTTCTTTGCATGAATGCTTTTGTTTGTGAAGAGAAGACTTCTTCTTGATCAAGGGCTTCTTAATTGCCTCTGTGCATGTCTTTGCATGTTTTAGCAAAGCTCACTTGCACTCCCATGCAATGAAGGGATAGCTAAGTGGCAAATCTGAGTTGTCTTAAAAAGCTTACTCTCCTTCCCATGCAGTGAAGGGAAATTCAATTGGCAGATGTGTGTTGTTAAAAGAACTCACTCGCACTCTTATGTCATGCATGAAAAGCTGAGTGGCAGATGTGTGTTGTTAAAAGAACTCACTCGCACTCCTATGTCATGCGAGGAAAGCTAAGTGACAGTTCTGAGTTGTTATATGCCGAGATTTGACTTTTTGCAAGTCAAACTCTACAATCGTCCCACCCCGAAGCGAGCGTCGGTAATCGTCCCCGGGTGACACGAGTATCGATCAAGACTCGTCCCTATGAAGGACGAGTATCCATCGATCAAGCACTCGTCCCTAAGAGTGACGAGTGCCAGTAAGCACCCGTTTCTAAGAAAGATGAGTAAAATTATTACTCGTCCCTGGGTGGGACGAATAAGAAATAATGTGTCCAAAAGGTGCCAAATTGGTTTTTGACTTTCAAAAACTGCTGTGTGAGTGGTTAGAACCACTGTTTAACCTTCGAGGGCTGCCCTTGGGGCTGTGTGTGTTGGTGCGATCAGTGCTTGTCGTCACATAATCGGATTGGTGTTGTTTTGGTGTCTACAGATGCCCCTTTTTGGGAAGCGTTATGCAAGGCGCAGCGCTGAGCAAAAATATTACCAAAGCACTAATGATTAGGGTTTCTCAGTAACCTAACCAACTCTTGATGCCCCAAGTATGGAAAGGGCACGCATTCTTGAATCCTTGCTTCTGACGAGCTAAGGAACTTAAGTCAAGCATTAACCTGGTTCGGTGAGGTATTACTTGAACTTAGACATTGATCAGTCATGAATAGGCAAAGGGCGCAACCTTTTGTTGTGGGAACCTTGAGTTCATGATTCACGAATGCCAAGTATATGATTAGTTTGTGATGATTGCTTGTTTGCTGCCCCAAGCAAGGGCACGATTGTCTTTTGCAATGATCCTTTGAATGCGTGTCTTTTCCAAGACTAGGTATAATGTTGTTGATTGGCAACTAAGTGTGACTACCCCCTCAAGCGACGAATCGATGAGGGAATGACTAACATGAGAAAAGCGACGAGTCGCTTGACCCAATATGACGTGTGCAAGGGTTCCTTTAGATGGTTTACCGCTAAGCATGCTCGAGCAGTTCCCCGACTGTTTTGACCTATTTTTGATTTGGTTGGCATTTGTCATGTTTATGTTTGGTTTTGTTGTGTTTGTTTTTTTTTTTTTTTTTTTTTTGATATTTTGGTTGTTTTTTTTTTTTATTATTCTTTTAATCGTCCCGGGGTGAGACGAGTGACAGGATTGTACTCGTCCCGGGGTGAGACGAGTGGTAGGATTGTACTCGTCCTGTGGTGAGACGAGTGGCAGGATTGTACTCGTCCCGGGGTAGGACGAGTGTATCTCCAAAGGTACTCGTCCCGGGGTGGGACGAGCGGGCCGAAAAGCGCTCGTCCCGATAAAGGACGAGTACCAGCTGACAAAAACTATAAATATGCGAAAATGATGGATTTGGCTCATTTGCACTGTTCAGCCGATTGCGATTTGGAGCTCGGGAGGAGGAGGTAGATTTCGACGCGAAGTGCTTGCCGGATCATCCAACCACCATGAGTGCACAAACCGGGTCGTCGAGCGGCGGAGCCGAGGTGAGACCAGTAAGTGCACTATCTCTTCGATTGTCAATTTGAAAAATGCAAAGTTGTTTTTATGGTGTTTTTCTTGTGTTTAAACATGAAACCCTAATTTATTAAAGTAAAAGGTAAATGAATGACACCGAATGAAACATGGATGCAAACTCGATGAAAACTTAGATGGAAAACCATAGGATAAACCCAAAATGAAACTTAGAGTAACACTTTAGGGTAACCATGGTTAGAAAGATGTTTTTCTATGTGAATGGTAAAACTTAGGTCGAAACCATAGGTAAACCATGCCCATATTTTTGTGTTATGTTTATGAAATTAAAAAATGGAAAATGAATGAATTTGTTTTTTTTATTGAAATGGTAAACTTAGGTCGAAACCGTAGGTAAACCATGTCGATTTTTTTTTTTTTTTTTGAAATTAAAGATGAGTTTTTTTTGGTTGAAATGGTAAACTTAGATAAAACCGTAGATAAACCATGTCAAATTTTTGTCATTTTTGATGAAATGAAAGGTGAATTTTTATTTTTTTTTTGTTGAAATGGTGAACTTAGGTAAACCGTAGGTAAACCATGTCAAATTTGTTGTCGTTTTTTAAATGAAAAATTGATGAATTGTTTTTGTTTTGAAATGGTAAACTTAGGTAAACCGTAGGTAAACCATGTCAAATTTTTATTGATTTTGATGAAATTAAAGATGCAAAATGGATGAATTTTTTGTTTTGAAATGGTAAACTTAGGAAAAACCGTAGGTAAACCATGGCAAATTTTTGGTGTTTTTGATGAAATGAAAGGAAAAATTGATGATTTTTTTTTTTTTTTTTGTACATGTGAATGAAAAATAGTACGGTATAGTTATGCATTTTTGTACATGTAATGGTGATATGATGCATGTTTTTGATGTTTATTGTTTTTGTTTTTTTTTTTTTTTTGTGATGTGCAGGTGGTGAAGAGTCGACATCGAGTACCGACCATTTTTTCTAATGCCCGCGAGGCGTTGACGGATGATGATTGGGAGTGGCTTGATGCCCTAGGGCTCAAGCATGTGGCTCGGTTGGATGCAGTTGTGGCAGATCGGGCTTATATTACCGCATTGATTGGCCTGTGGGATGCTCGTACGAACACCTTCCATCTTCCTACAGGGGAGATGACAGTCACCCTAGAGGACGTGTATCGGATTCTTCGGATTCCAATAGACGGGGTTCCCATTCGGACGACACCACGGAGCCAGAGGACGACGCAGTACTGACGCGATACTTTGGACATGGAGGGGATGGGGATGGGATGACCTCGTTGGAGAGGGCAGAGCTGGATTGTCAGATTGGGAGGATATTGGTACGATGGTGGTACGTTGAAAGCACGAGATTCCGGAAACAAAAAGGAAAAACTAAACAAAATTGCATTAAAAGGAAAGAACACAAATGAATGAACATAAGATATAAAAGCAATATAAACTATAGCCCTTTTTATTGATATTCTTTTCAATTCGTGTTACAATACGTCTCCTTCCTTTTTAGGGGATAGGAGCGTTAGATATTGATCTCTACAATTTGCTTCAAAATTCCTCTTCCGCATGCCCACGTTTGGAATGGGCGGGCCAAATGTTGCCGCCGCTTGCGTTGGTAAGGTAGACTCCTCGCCGCTCCTCTAATGCTGCAACTCACACTCAAAGAAACAAACAAGAAAGTCGGCAGCACCCGTATGAAACATAAAATATGAATCTAACGATGGTGATCAACGAAAAAAAAAAAAAAGGACAAAAAAGCAAAACATGAAACTAAAAGAAATACCACGATTATGAAAGCACAAATCGCCAGGTGAGTGAACTAGCAAGCACTTCGTCGCTCAAAATGCTCCTTCTCTCGTATATCCCTTTTGGGTGAGAAAACTCACCGTTTTTATAGACCCAAGGGGTCTTTTTGAATTAACATGCAAAAGTGTTTCTTTGCATGAATGCTTTTGTTTGTGAAGAGAAGACTTCTTCTTGATCAAGGGCTTCTTAACTGCCTCTGTGCATGTCTTTGCATGTTTTAGCAAAGCTCACTTGCACTCCCATGCAATGAAGGGATAGCTAAGTGGCAAATCCGAGTTGTCTTAAAAGCTTACTCTCCTTCCCATGCAGGAAGGGAAAGTCAATTGCAGATGTGTGTTGTTAAAAGAACTCACTCGCACTCTTATGTCATGCATGAAAAGCCGAGTGGCAGATGTGTGTTGTTAAAAGAACTCACTCGCACTCCTATGTCATGCAGGGAAAGCTAAGTGACAGTTTTGAGTTGTTATATGCCGAGATTTGACTTTTTGCAAGTCAAACTCTACAATCGTCCCACCCCGAAGCGAGCGCCGGTAATCGTCCCTGGGTGACACGAGTATCCATCAGTCAGCACTCGTCCCTAAGAGTGACGAGTGCCAGTAAGCACTCGTTCCTAAGAAAGACGAGTAAAATTATTACTCGTCCCTGGGTGGGACGAATAAGAAATAATGTGTCCAAAAGGTGCCAAATTGGTTTTTGACTTTCAAAAACTGTTGTGTGAGTGGTTAGAACCACTGTTTAACCTTCGAGGGCTGCCCTGGGGGCTGTGTGTGTTGGTGCGATCAGTGCTTGTCGTCACATAATCGGATTGGTGCTGTTTTGGTGTCTACAGATGCCCCTTTTTGGGAAGCGTTATGCAAGGCGCAGCGCTGAGCAAAAATATAACCAAAGCACTAATGATTAGGGTTTCTCAGTAACCTAACCAACTCTTGATGCCCCAAGTATGGAAAGGGCACGCATTCTTGAATCCTTGCTTCTGACGAGCTAAGGAACTTAAGTCAAGCATTAACCTGGTTCGGTGAGGTATTACTTGAACTTAGACATTGATCAGTCATGAATAGGCAAAGGGCGCAACCTTTTGTTGTGGGAACCTTGAGTTCATGATTCACGAATGCCAAGTATATGATTAGTTTGTGATGATTGCTTGTTTGCTGCCCTGGCAGGGGCGCGATTGTCTTTTGCAATGATCCTTTGAATGCGTGTCTTTTCCAAGACTAGGTATAATGTTGTTGATTGGCAACTAAGTGTGACTACCCCCTCAAGCGACGAATCGATGAGGGAATGACTGACATGAGAAAAGCGACGAGTCGCTTGACCCAAGATGACGTGTGCAAGGGTGCCTTTAGATGGTTTACCGCTAAGCATGCTCGAGCAGTTCCCCGACTGTTTTGACCTATTTTTGATTTTGTTGGCATTTGTCATGTTTATGTTTGGTTTTGTTGTGTTTGTTTTTTTTTTTTTTTTTTTTTTTTTGTTTTTTTTTTTTTTTATTATTCTTTTAATCGTCCCGGGGTGAGACGAGTGACAGGATTGTACTCGTCCCGGGGTGAGACGAGTGACAGGATTGTACTCGTCCCGGGGTGAGACGAGTGGCAGGATTGTACTCGTCCCGGGGTAGGACGAGTGTATCTCCAAAGGTACTCGTCCCGGGGTGGGACGAGCGCGCCGAAAAGCGCTCGTCCCGATAAAGGACGAGTACCAGCTGACAAAAACTATAAATATGCGAAAATGACGGATTTGGCTCATTTGCACTGTTCAGCGATTGCGATTTGGAGCTCTGGGAGGAGGAGGTAGATTTCTGACGCGAAGCGCTGCCGGATCATCCAACCACCATGAGTGCACAGACCGGGTCGTCGAGCGACGGAGCCGAGGCGAGACCGATAAGTGCACTATCTCTTCGATTGTCAATTTGAAAAATGCAAAGTTGTTTTTATGGTGTTTTTCTTGTGTTTAAACATGAAACCCTAATTTATTAAAGTAAAAGGTAAATGAATGACACCGAATGAAACATGGATGCAAACCTGATGAAAACTTAGATGGAAAACCATAGGATAAACCCAAAATGAAACTTAGAGTAACACTTTAGGGTAACCATGGTTAGAAAGATGTTTTTCTATGTGAATGGTAAAACTTAGGTCGAAACCATAGGTAAACCATGCCCATATTTTTGTGTTATGTTTATGAAATTAAAAAATGGAAAATGAATGAATTTGTTTTTTTATTGAAATGGTAAACTTAGGTCGAAACCGTAGGTAAACCATGTCGATTTTTTTTTTTTTTGATGAAATTAAAGATGAGTTTTTTTTTGGTTGAAATGGTAAACTTAGATAAAACCGTAGGTAAACCATGTCAAATTTTTGTCATTTTTGATGAAATGAAAGGTGAATTTTTTTTTTTTTTTTGTTGAAATGGTGAACTTAGGTAAACCGTAGGTAAACCATGTCAAATTTGTTGTCGTTTTTAAATGAAAAATTGATGAATTGTTTTTGTTTTGAAATGGTAAACTTAGGTAAACCGTAGGTAAACCATGTCAAATTTTTATTGATTTTGATGAAATTAAAGATGCAAAATGGATGAATTTTTTGTTTTGAAATGGTAAACTTAGGAAAAACCGTAGGTAAACCATGGCAAATTTTTGGTGTTTTTGATGATGAAATGAAAAATTGATGATTTTTTTTTTTTTTTTTTGTACATGTGAATGAAAAATAGTACGGTATAGTTATGCATTTTTGTACATGTAATGGTGATATGATGCATGTTTTTGATGTTTGTTGTTTTTGTTTTTTTTTTTTTTTTTGTGATGTGCAGGTGGTGAAGAGTCGACATCGAGTACCGACCATTTTTTCTAATGCCCGCGAGGCGTTGACTGATGATGATTGGGAGTGGCTTGATGCCCTAGGGCTCAAGCATGTGGCTCGGTTGGATGCAGTTGTGGCAGATCGGGCTTATATTACCGCATTGATTGGCCTGTGGGATGCTCGTACGAACACCTTCCATCTTCCTACAGGGGAGATGACAGTCACCCTAGAGGACGTGTATCGGATTCTTCGGATTCCAATAGACGGGGTTCCCATTCGGACGACACCACGGAGCCAGAGGACGGCGGTACTGACGCGATACTTTGGACATGGAGGGGATGGGGATGGGATGACCTCGTTGGAGAGGGCAGAGCTGGATTGTCAGATTGGGGGGATACTGGTACGATGGTGGTACGCGAGGGGAGTGTTGGGAGTGAGGCATGCAGTACTCATGAGCCTCATTTCCAACATGCTCTTGCCAGATTCGTCAGGAGCGAGGTTCCCATGGAACCTAGTGGAGGTAGTATGGCAGTTAGTGGATTGCCCGATGACGAGCCGGTTATCATGAGGTGGGGCCGGACGCTTTTGGCGCAGCTTATATGATGAGTTGTACGAGGTCCGCTGTCGGAGGCGAAAGGGGTTGGGGTGCGCTTTCTTGTTGCAAGGTCTTGGGCATGGCAACACATAGCCATAGAGCGACCACGAGGGTTGCCCTGGACTACCCGAGCGGAGATGGTGGACAGGGATATTGGGTATGGTGCTTTATGGTACCGATCAGAGGAGCGGGGGCATAGTCGGCGGTTCGCGGGAGACGTGGACCATTACAGAGATGCACTAGCACGACTGACTCCCGGAGATGTGATATGGAGGCCATATCGGGATTGTCCCGCATGGCCAGAGGTAGATGATTGGCTTCGACGGGTCCGGAGGGGGAGATGGGTGATTGGGCGGCATGGGACAGAGCAGGAGTACTTCCACTACCTCCGAGTGACGCGGCAGTTTGGGGTACGCCAGGGATTGCCTGGGGAGCCCGTAACCTACCGGCACCGGGGTGATGAGAGGACCCTAGCTACGCCGATCCTCGAGCCACTAGGGGAGGAGTCAGATGCTGTGTTGGACATCCCGGATGTTGATGACGTCGGCGTGACAGCCGAATATCAGGAGTGGTGGACGCTACGGCAGTGGCGAGGGGAGGGGCCCTTGGGAGGAGAGGAGGCGACGGGAGGCGGAGAGGGTGCAGAGGCACCAGGAGAGGGTTGGGGAGCACCTACAGGTGTAGAGATGGTAGAGGTGGCAGAGGTGGGAGATGACTTTGGGGAGGAGGAGCAGCCGGAGATGCAGGAGGCGTCAGAGCCGGCTGGCTCGGGGGAGACAGAGGCAGGGTTGCGCGCTGAGGTAGCACGTTTGACGGGATTGTTGCAGAAGATGACACAGGAGAGGGATCGCCTGCGGTCACAGTTGGCAGAGCGGGAGAGCGTAGGGGCTGCGTCTCGTCAGCAAGGTGGTGATACGGATGCTGTACGGGAGAGGGATCTCCTACGGGTGCAGCTAGCACAGCGTGATGACGCCATTGCGTATTACCGTAGGCGGGAGGCCGAGTGGAGGCTACGGGAGGCAGACTTGAGACGACGAGAGGAAGCGTGGGGGCGGCATCGGTCAGAGATGGAGGCTGAGATTCTCCGCCTGGGTGGGCGAATACCAGAGCCTCCGACCAGTGGCTCATCGCACAGGACGAGAGACAGCGGGACGGAGCAGTCGGCATCATCCCGGCGTCGGCGGTGAGAGGAGGGCAGTGCGAGTGGTCGGGATGCAGGGGCGAGCAGTCGCCCTGAGAGATCTCAGAGAACAGATACCGCGGGGGGTAGCTCTCGTCGCACCGATCCTGCGTGATCATGGTGGCCGACGCCCTAGGCTGGGGGTTTTGGGAGTTTGGATGATGGGAGGGAGGTCTGAGGACCAGTTTTGTAGCCTACGGGCAATTTTGTTGTGATATATATACAGATGATTCTGTTTGGTGTGTATCTTTTTTTTTTTTTTGCATGATTTATGTTTATGTACATGTTTTTACATTGATGTATGCATATGCTAATATGAATGTGATGATGCTAATTGATATGATGTATGCATATGGAATGGATGATATGTCGATGCACCATAGACTCGTACAAAATTGGAGTGGCTTGTTATAGTAATAAGATAACTTTGTGGAATGCTTGTACATATGAAAACTTTGTTTTTGTATTTTGTCTATTGTTTGATGGTGATGTATGGAATGAAATGTATCAGTTGTTTGAAAATGTAGTTAAGCTTTTCTGAAATGCAGATATTTTTAACTAACTAACCAAGACTGTTCGTTTATCTCACAAGACTTCGGAACAAGGTCTAAATTTGACTTGAATTTAACCAAGTTATTTCACATCCCTATGTGTGCAATTGAGTTCATTTATGTGTTATTCATCAGGATACCGCCAGTGCGCGATGGGCTTTCAACCGAACCTGTACTGAGGATCACCTAATTAGCTCCACGAACTCCTTTATTGTATTTAGTCAGATTTGTCTACGATGTTATCTAGGATACCGTAAGCTAGCTCATCCACATGCAAACATTGATCTGTACACAAGTTAATGTGATAGATATATCGTCATGCGAGAGGTTTACCACCAGTAACCAATAGGCTATCAACCAAATCGGTATTGAAGCTTGCCTCATGACCTGTCGAAATGCTGAGAATTCCAGGGATTCAAGGTCGACTCCCTTCTTTTCTTCAAGGGTATTGGGATACTTGCTCTCTGATAGTGATAAAATGATAGTACTCGTCTTGTTTTTTTTTTTTTTTTTTTTGAGCAAGGGATTTGAATAAAGAGTGATGATAATCACTGTTATTTGTGTCTTTTGATGTGTGCACTGTAGGATGTCAAATTTTAGTGCTTTGACGTTTTGCAAATATTTGATGGTTTTGCAACTTTTGAGAACTTGGGAGTCATGGGGAATTGGGTAGGGAGGAAGCTTGTCCTTTTGCCAATTCTTAGCATTTCTAGGGTCATTCGCACAGGGGGATAAGCAAGATAGCCGTTTCACTTATGGTAACCAGGATTACGGTGCAGGTTTCATCTTTCGTCTACACAACTTAGGAATTATTTTATGTGTGTTAATATGTGTTGGGATGCTACGTAACAAGGTGTGATCCAAGTAAAACTTTCCCATGTAAAATCTGCTTAATTGTGTACAGCTTCTTGGCTAGAAATTTAAAGACATCTCAATGACGAAAACCCTATATACATTAGGCGACACCGATGATGCTAAAAATAAAAGGGTGATATGCTTGGATGTAGGTGTTTATGAAAATAGATCTAAGGTGGAAATGAGGGAATTGCCAAATAATGACAGCCTATGGTGCTTTTGACTTATATGACCTAGCGGAGTATGCAATGTATGTATGCAATGCGGAATGCAAACTATACTTTTGTATTTTGATTGTTATGAGAATGCATGGAATGGAAATGCAAATGTTTTTTTTTTTTTTTTTTTTGAGAATGCATGGAATTGAAATGCGATTGTTTTTGTGATTTTGATTTTTATGTTGTTTTTGTTGATTTTTGAATATTTATGTTGACCAAGCAATTATGGTAACGCTTGGAGCTTTTAGGTTGACCAAGTGATTGTGGGAATCCTTGGAGCTTTTGGGTTGACCAAGCGATTGTGGTAATCCTTGGAGCTTTTTGTTGGACTATGGCTCTCTAGTTGTGGAATGACCTCAAATGAATGATATTCAAGGGTTCTCGTTTCCTTGATTCCTTCAAGAGAGGCAAGCCGGTATGTTCCAGGTCCTATTCTACTATCAATGATGTAAGGACCTAACCAGTTTGCTGCAAACTTATCCCGAAGATGGGAGGGCAAATTAGAATTCTGCTGGTTCTCTTTTAAGACCAAATCACCAACCTAAAATTCCCTGAAATGGACTTTCATGTTGTATGCTTTCTTAAGTCGCTCTTGATAGATACGCAAATGCTCGAGAGCATTAACGCGTCGTTCGTCAAGCAACGTCAGTTGATCTAACCGGGCTCGCCGTGCGGTGTCATCATCGATGAACTCTTGCATTGAAATGCGCAGGGAAGGAATTTCCAACTCAAAAGGCATGATCACCTCGGAGCCATACACCAGCGAAAATGGAGTTGCCCTAGTGGGCGTCCGAATGCTGGTGCGATAAGCCCATAGGGCAAGCGGGATCTGAATGTGCCAATCTTTATGATTATCTGCAACTGTCTTTTTAAGAATGGCGACTAGCGTTTTGTTTGACGCCTCTGCTTGCCCATTTTCCTGCGGATAATAGGGTGTTGAAAAGCTATGTTGAATCTTGTACTTTGTGGTCAAAGCACGCACATCTTTATTCTTGAATGGTGTCCCATTATCCGAGACTATTTTGGATGGAATACCAAAACGACATATGATGTTATGCAAAATAAACTCCGCAATGCGAGCTCCAGTCGTAGTGGTCAGCGGAATTGCTTCCACCCATTTGGTAAAGTACTCGATGGCCGTTAAAATGAACGTGTGACGACCCGACGACGTAGGGGAGATCTTTCCAATTAGATCAAAGCCCCACTGCGAAAAAGGCCAAACCGATTGAATCGACTGTAAGGCCTGAGAAGGTACGTGTGTCAAATTAGCATGATGCTGACACTTCACACACTTCTTCACATATGCGCAACAATCTCGCTCTAAGGATGGCCAATAATAACCCATGCGAAGAATGCGCTTTGCGATGGCCATACCGCTGAAGTGGCCACCACATGTACCATCGTGAGCTTGGGTGATCGCCCAAGCGGACTCTTGCCGGTCCAAACAACGAAGGAGGATTCCTTCATAATTTTGACGATACAAAATGTCTCCTACCAAGACATGCTTTGCCGCTTTTTGTTTGAATGATCTTTTCGCGGCTTGGGTCAATCCAAGTGGGAGATTACCTAGCTTGAGGTAATCTCGAATGGGTGTATACCAGTCTTGCTGATCAGAAACCTCGATAGTATGAACGGCCAATCCCTTTTGAAGTTTATCCCGAACAAAAGCTGAACAGGAAAGAACTTGTAAAAACAACGTGGTGTTGCTAGCAAGAGGGGCCGGGGAGAACAAGGACCCCCAATTGGCTTTAATCAAACAATCTCGAATTCGAGAGAACTTATCCGGAGATGGTTCAATCTGGATCATGTGGATTTCTGGCGTCGAATCAGAGCTTGCACGCTCCATCGTAGATTGCGATAATGTTTTAACCTGAATGGTTGTCATTTCACCAGAAGGGTCTTGCGGAATAAGTGACCCCAAGGAGGCCATAGTATCCGCAAAACGATTTGATGATCGAGGGAGTGCCTCGATGTCATACCATTCAAATTGTGCCAAGAATTTATCCACAAGGGTTTTATAAGACTTCAAAACTGGACATTTACATTGGTATATCCCTTTTACTTGGTTGACAATTAACATCGAATCACCAAAGATGTTCAATCGTTTAATGTTCATGGTGATTGTCGTCCGAAGACCTATGAGCAAGGCTTCGTATTCTCGCATTGTTATTGGTTAGCGGGAAGTCTAATTTAAATGACAAGGGCATTGGAGCACCTTGTGGAGTGAAGAATACAATTCCCGCACCACCCCCTTGCTCACATTTAGAACCATCGAAGAAAAGGGTTATGTCACCTGGGACTCGAGCTCATCGAATCTGGCGACTCTAAAACATGGAAGACCCCATCATCGGGTAGTTCAAAAGTCGAGGCTGATCGTCTTCAAGAGGAGCCTCGGCTAGTTGATCGGCAATGACTTGACCTTTTATAGATTTTTGTCCAATGAACTCTATGTCAAACTCCGTCAACAACATGATCCATTTCGCCGTGCGGCTACTATGATAAGTACGACTCATCATGTATCGCAATGGATTCTCCTTAGACACAACATACGTCTTATTACTAAGCATGTAGTGGCATAGCTTTTTGGTAGCAAACACCACTGCCAAACAAAGTTTTTCAACATATGCATAGTTAAGTTCATAACTGACCAGGGTGCGGCTAAGATAGTATGTAGCTCGTTCTCTGTGAAGTTCATTTTTCTGGGACGAGCATGGCGCCAGTGCCACCTCGATGGCCGAGATGTATAAATAGAACGGCACTCCCGGTTCTGGGTGGTGCCGGATCGGTGGCGAAGCCAAGTACTCGTTTAATGTCGTCAAAGGCTGATCGGCACTCGTCATCCCAATGAAATGTGACCCCTTTATGCAATAATTTATTCATGGGTCGGCATTTGTCGGATAACCGCGCTATGAAGCGCTTGATCGACGCAACCTTTCCCCGCAGACTCCTCGAGCTGCTTGATGGTGGTTGGGGGACGCATTTCAAGGATTGCCTTGACTTTGTTTGGATCAACCTCAATTCCTCGTTTGGAGACTATGAAACCCAAGAGCTTTCCGGAGGTGACGCCAAAGACGCACTTCTTGGGGTTTAGTCTGACTTTATGCTCAATGAGGCGATCAAGGACCTTACTCAAGTCACCGATGTGATCTGGGCGCAAAAGAGATTTGGCCAACAAATCATCCATGTAATCTTCCAAAATTTTGTGCATGTAATCGTGAAAGATGTATGTCATGGCACGTTGGTAGGTAGCTCCGGCATTTTTAAGGCCAAAAGGCATGACCTTATAACAAAATGTCCCCCAAGGCGTTGTGAATGCCGTTTTTAGCTGGTCCTCAGGATTAATACGAATCTGATTGTATCCTGAGAAACCATCCATAAGGGAAAGCATTTCGTGGCTCGTCGTAGCGTCTACCAACGCGTCGATGCTCGGTAAAGGAAAATCATCCTTAGGACTCGCTTTGTTAAGATCTCGAAAATCAGTGCATATGCGAATCCTCCCGTCGGGTTTCTTGACAGGAACCATGTTAGACAACCATGGTGGATAATCCACACAGATGACAAACTGGGCATCCAACAACTTTTGTAACTCATCTTTTACCATTAAGGCTACTGTTGGATGCATCTTGCGTAGTTTTTGCTTTACTGGCTTGATTGTCGGATCAAGCGTTAAATTGTGCGTGACTAGCTGTGGGTCTAGTCCCGGCATATCTTTGTATGACCATGCAAAAACCTCCTTCTTTTCCTTAAGAAGGGCAACATAATCGGCTCGCTCTTCAGGGGAAAGACTTACCCTCAGCTTGAGAATCCGTGGATTCATTGGATCTGTGCCGATGTCTACATCAGTCGTTGCTTCAACTGACATATGGGATCCGTCTTCCAACTGGTGTGGAATGGGGATCAGATGGATATCATTTGCTGAATTAAGATCATCATTTGGAACATCAAGTTCCTCCTCAACATGAAAGACATCCTGAGTCTGTCTTGGAGTGAAATGAAACATCCCACCGCAAGGCCAATACTCTGATGGAGATGGTGGTGTGTCAGTGCGATCCCAATCAATAGCTTCTATGTCTAGATGCAATAATCGTGTTGGATTGGCTGGATCATGGATGGGGGCGGTCAAGTCAATGGAGACCATGTTAATGAAATGATTGTAATCTCCATTACCGCAAATGTGACAACTCTGATATTCTGGATGTTCGTGGTGCTTTGGATCTGGCTCTGTGGGCACTGGCACAAAGGGATCAGCCCTATACGCAGTCCTGCAAATAGGGTCTGCCCTAGGCACTGATGAGTTGATAGGGTCTCTAGGCGGAAGATGTTCGTTGTATGCCTGGAGTGGGGGGTGCAGTAATTGCTATAACTCCGCCAGGGTGAAATGCCTCCTAGGTCTTGGATCTATGTGTAAGTGTTCCAACCTTTCATCTATGTCTAAAGGATCTTGCAACCTATGCTCACTAGGATAATTCAATGGGAACATCCTCAGGAAGCTTTCCTGATCATCATTCATTTGATATTCATGCGAATGATCGTCCTCCGACTCATTTTTAGAAGACCCTTCGTGGTCTTGTCCATCTTCCCCTTGTGGGTGAGTCCGTGAGGTTTCTCCTTGTTCAGCCGTAGGGAAAGGGTTGTTGAGGTCAACAAGGTTATTTGTGTGCAATGGGAAATAGTCCCCTAGTGTATAAGTCGTATTTGGATTGGCATATGGATCCGATGCCAACCCATCCTTGTTGCCTATCCCTAGGCCTTGCATGTTTTCGACCAAGATGTCGAGGGGCAAAGGGTGGTTAAACCCTACTCCTGACTTGTCATAAGGCATTTGGTATCTTGGTTGACACAAAACACGCATTCCTTGTTCATACCGGCCTAACTCGTATCCATGCCAATTGCATTGGCTAAGATAACGTAATGCGAAGTCTGGGTTAGCCAGATAGTTGACATCTTCCATAAAGGGATCTTCATCTTCTTCTTCTTTTTGGGAAGGTTCAATGCCATGATCCAGGCCCCCAAAAATAAAATTTGTCTGATTAGGTGGGTAGCCTAAAGGAACCACGGAGCCTATGGGGAGTCGAGGTCTTCCCATGTCTTGCATAGACTGAAGTGTGGGCGTTGCAACAACATTTCGCACTATGTACTCCCCCATGCCTGTGTTAGACATCTCAACAGTAATCGTTGGCGATTGAGGGGAAGTGAATGGGAGTTCTCCTTGAGTCCACTCCATGTGGGGTGCACTAGGCGTCTCAACTTCCATTCGATTAGGCGTCTCTCCTGTAGAGATGTTGGAGACTAGAGGTGGTTCCGCTTCCGGGGGCTTCTTTCCTTTGTCCGTTGGTGTGGCCATCGTAGGTGGCGTCGTTGTGGGAGGACTGGATGAAGAAGATGATCCCGCCCGAGAACTTGATTGAGTTGGCAAGGGAGATTCTTGCTTAGTCGAACCCCGTTTAGATGGATTTAACTGGAAATCCACGTGCGTTGAAGGAAGGGTCGATTGCGGCATGATTTGCACTGAATTGCAGTACTTAAAAGGTTCCAAATCTGTAGGGACCACGTGCACTTGTCCTTCAAATGTATATTTCAAACATTGATGAGCAATTGAAGGGACACACTTCATATCCCGGATCCAAGGCCGTCCAAGCAAGATATTGTAAGCCATTTCCCCTTCTAAAATGTGGCACAACGTAGGAATGATCTTTTGTCCCACTTGTATGGGCAGGACAATTGTGCCAACTGTCGAGCATATCATATCATTAAATGCTCGAAGGGTATAAGTGGAAGGTGCAATGTGAGAGGCTGGTAGTTTCGGATGTTTCAGTGCAGCGGTTGTAATAAGGTTACTGGAAGAACCAGTATCTATCAACACCCGTTTGTACGGAGTCCCGTTGACCCGCGCAATAACGTGCAGGGCGGATCCGGTACATCTCCAGTCACCGTTTTTAGCTCATCTTCCCTAAAGGTAATAACTGGTTCAAGACACTCGTTTAACATGCCCCACAAAATTGTTGAACGAATCTGCTTCGTGGGGTTGCAACTCAATTGCCTTTAATATCTCCATAAGAGCTTCCCGATGGGGCGCCGATTGTTGAATAAGCTCATAAATGGAGAGCCTAGCCGATGTGGTCCGTAGACTTTGAGTAAGTCTAGATCGAATCGTGACCACAGGTCTAGGTGGGGGCAACTGTGTAGGATTCGGTTGATGTTGTGACGTGGATGAAGCTTCCCTAGTGGCCGTCGCGGGGACAACTCCCGGGTGTCTCTTGTTTCTTGTCACAATACTTATCATTCCAACATACCCGTCCATGGGGTAACTCTGTTGCACTTCATTGACATGCAAAGGTTTTGTTTGTGCATCATGTGTGGGTAAAGGATCTTTGAAAACACCCATTTGTTGGTTGTTGGGTGCGATGGGGTTATCCACTACCAATGTGTGATTATCAATAAGATCTTGCACTAAACCTTTAAACGTCCAACAGACATTAAGGTCATGCCCTCTCCTTCGATGGAATCTACAGAAAAGATCCTCTCTGTAGCCCTTAGACTTCGGCGCATTAGGATCGATTGTTGGAATATCTGGCAGATTAATCAAGTTTGCCGCTGACAAACGGTCAAACAAGGAATCCCTAGACTCAATGTATGGAGTAAATTGTCGCTTAGGGCGACGCTGCTGATTTTGATCCTATTTTTTGTTATCTTTCTCATAATTAGTATGAGGCACCGCCTGATAATTAGCCTTTGAAGGCTGTGTTGCTTGGGAAGGCGTAGGGGCATTAATAGCAACTTGATTGACCGCGGCGGGTTTCTCGTTGCGTATTCCCTATTTTGGTGCTCTTGTTCCACTCTTTTTTCTTAGGCTTGGCAATTTCGCCATCCCGTATCTTGATCTCTTCGATACGTCTAGCTTGCGCCGGAGCTTCTTCTAAAGTGGTGTATTGTCGCAGCTGCAATAGCACAGAGATCGATCGCAAACAGCTCTTTGCGAACATTTGAGTTAGGTCGGACATAGGAGGGAGATAGGACAACTTTGAAAGCACCGTCCTCCATCGATTCCCATATGCGACCATGGACTCTTCCTCATACTGTTTGAGGCTAGCTAGATCACTGAGTGACGCCTTTTTCTTTGTATTGAAAGCAAAACATTCTAGGAACGCGTCCACTAGTTGATCCAAATTGTAGATGCTATGCTTTGGTAGATGGGTAAACCAATCCGAGGCAGATCCTGCAAAGGTGGTTATGAATGTTCTCAATAGCAATGCATCATTGTCTTGTATACCAAAGCACCGACTCAAAAATCGAGTCACATGTTCTTGAGCATCCTCATCCCCTTTAAAGAGTGCCAACTGGGGCAGCTTGAAATGTTCAGGGTATGGAGGTGTCGGCACTGATGGATGTATTGGATGACTACGGAGTTGGCGCAAGGTAGGATTTTGAGGCCCACCAGTCTTAAGTTCCATATTCTCCAAGCGTTCTAACAACACTTTGTAGGCATCGGAGGATATAATTTCCTCCTCAGCTTGTTCCCGTTGTGGGTTGCGGGGAACTTGAGGCCTTTGAATGACTAAATGGTTAGCATTCCTTCCGCCTTGATAGGGTGTTTCAACCCGCTCTTCTTCTTGGTAATAATCCTCATAATCTTCGTGAGGAGTGTTTGGCCTAGGCCTATAAATATGGATGGGCGCCCGTGGAGGATACCCATCATGGTCACGGGGAATGGCCTCCCGCTCAGGTCTAAAAGGTCTTGGAGGCAATGCTTGTCGAAGTCGTGGAGACCTATCTCGCCCTAGAGGGTTGTGCCTCACATACATCTCAGAGTGTTGTGCACGAGGGATCGGGGCCCTCTCACGTGCATGGTTGTGAAACCTTTCAGCAGTCTGACGCTGAATACGCTCTTGATCAAGGTGACACAAATGTTCTAATTCCTGTTGTTCTTGCTTAAGCCGCATGATTTGCGCTTGGCGGGCGGCTAGTTGTGTAAATGCCAAGTTACTTTGTGCTGTTGTCTCTTGTTTGATAGGCCGAGATGTCTCTCCTACATATCTATTTCGATCATAGTACTCTGAGACCCCTACATGTTGCTTCCCTCTGTCGAGGTTGGCCGCATTAACTTGAAACTCTGGTCTCAATAAGCGATCTGGATATAATGCAGGTGCAGACGTGCATCTTTTTGGTACTGGACACTGGACTGGAGGGATGTAGTGATCCTCCTCTCTTTGTCTGTGATATGCATAAAAGGTGCGGGCAGAATTGCCTTGCTCTGTCGGGCGGACTTGTTGTTCTGGATGTGGTCTACTGTTTTTGACATTAATTGGGGGTAAATTAGGAACCACAATATTATGTAATTCTTCATTTTGGACCCGTTGTTGTTCCATAGCATTACACAATGTTTCATCACTAGGCCATCCATAATGAACTTCAAAGGGAGGCTTCGTGCTTAGACCAGGTGGTATATATACGTTATTTTCCTGAAAAGATTCTTGTTGCTCATGAGTTTCCTTTAGAGAAGGGGTTCTAAAGTCTCGTCTATTGAAGGCCTGATTTGGAGAGCCACTCCTTGAGACACCTCTAGAACCTTGTTCTATGACTGTATGGGTTGGAGTGCCCCGCCATGATGGGGCTCTAGAACCATGTTCTGCATGATGTGAACTAATTGTTGTATCCCGCCGGTGAGGCGGAATGACTAAGTCTTCAAGGCTATATCGGAGACGATTTGTCTCTCTTGGTGCATGTTCCACAGCTTCTGCCCGTGATTGGGCTTGGCTACGAGTATTCACCATGGTAATGCTATCCTAAAAATGCAAAAATTCTTTTTATGATTTTCTTTTTATGATTTTTTTTTTTGTCTAAAACAAAAAATAGCATACACACTCACAAGCAATGCTTATCTCTTTTAAAGATTAATAGTGTGCCCTAGATCTGGTTTAGTGTGTTTTTTGTTGTTTGTTTTGTTTTTGAAAATTTTTGTGAAACGTTTAAATGCAAGTATGAAGGCTCTTATAACTCCCAAAAAATGGTCGCCCCTTCAATATACCAGCCAGGCCGATATACCAACCTCTCTATATACCCGCCCTTACGAGAGGGAGACTATAAGTACGTGAGAGCAGATGGTACGTGGTACGTAGGCGATACGGAAGGGGGATTGTCCTGTTAATGGCACCTACCATAGAAGACTTATCCTCACGCGCATGGGAATCACCCCAGTAGCACTCGGTCAACTTTCGTCAGGATTTACGCCTAACAACAGTTGACAATCGGGGAATGGATGCAAAGCTAAGCCAAGGTGGTGATGAACCCACCGTTGGTCTTGCTCAAGGGTTGGGGTCTTACGACCAACGCCTTGGTTTAAAATGTAACGTGATGTGTGGGGTTCGTTTTAATTTTGCAAAATTGAAACAAGCAAACGAAAAGAAATCTTTCCCTAAGCCATTCGAACTGAAAACCAGAAATAGAAAAAAAACAAAAATTTGACAGAAGCTGTAAAAACCCCTACCTCTTCTCTGCCTAATCGGAAATTTCTGATTTGCTCTGAAAATTTGCATAGATCTATAATCGTCCCTGGGTGGAGCGAATAACAGATCGTAATCGTCCCAGGGTGGAACGAATAATTTATTCGTCCCGGGGTGAGACGAGTAACAATTCTGTAATCGTCACTTGCAGAGACGAATAACAGTCCGATTGTTGAAAAATAGGTACCTATAAAAAAACAAGCAATTTTTAGATCAGTAATTTAACCTAAACAAAAATAGAGGACAGAAGTCCCACCGTGATCGCCATTGAAAGCACGAGATTTCGGAAACAAAAAGGAAAAACTAAACAAAATTGCATTAAAAGGAAAGAACACAAATGAATGAACATAAGATATAAAAGCAATATAAACTATAGCCCTTTTTATTGATATTCTTTTCAATTCGTGTTACAATACGTCTCCTTCCTTTTTAGGGGATAGGAGCGTTAGATATTGATCTCTACAATTTGCTTCAAAATTCCTCTTCCGCATGCCCACGTTTGGAATGGGCGGGCCAAATGTTGCCGCCGCTTGCGTTGGTAAGGTAGACTCCTCGCCGCTCCTCTAATGCTGCAACTCACGATTATGAAAGCACAAATCGCCAGTGAGTGAACTAGCAACACTTCGTCGCTCAAAATGCTCCTTCTCTGTATATCCCTTTTGGGTGAGAAAACTCACCGTTTTTATAGACCCAAGGGGTCTTTTTGAATTAACATGCAAAAGTGTTTCTTTGCATGAATGCTTTTGTTTGTGAAGAGAAGACTTCTTCTTGATCAAGGGCTTCTTAATCGCCTCTGTGCATGTCTTTGCATGTTTTAGCAAAGCTCACTTGCACTCCCATGCAATGAAGGGATAGCTAAGTGGCAAATCTGAGTTGTCTTAAAAATCTTACTCTCCTTCCCATGCAGTGAAGGGAAAGTCAATTGGCAGATGTGTGTTGTTAAAAGAACTCACTCGCACTCTTATGTCATGCATGAAAAGCTAAGTGGCAGATGTGTGTTGTTAAAAGAACTCACTCGCACTCCTATGTCATGCAGGGAAAGCTAAGTGACAGTTCTGAGTTGTTATATGCCGAGATTTGAATTTTTGTAAGTCAAACTCTACAATCGTCCCACCCCAAAGCGAGCGCCGATAATCGTCCCTGGGTGACACGAGTATCCATCAGTCAGCACTCGTCCCTAAGAGTGACGAGTGCCAGTAAGCACTCATTCCTAGGAAAGACGAGTAAAATTATTACTCGTCCCTGGGTGGGACGAATAAGAAATAATGTGTCCAAAAGGTGCCAAATTGGTTTCGACTTTCAAAAACTGCTGTGTGAGTGGTTAGAACCACTGTTTAACCTTCGAGGGCTGCCCTGGGGGCTGTGTGTGTTGGTGCGATCAGTGCTTGTCGTCACATAATTGGATTGGTGCTGTTTTGGTGTCTACAGTTTGCATAGATTATCAAGAAATTAACAAGGCTACTAAGAAATATTATTTTCCTTTACCTTTTATTGATCAAGTTCCCGATACTCTCACAAAGATTTTTTTTGCTTCTTAGATGGGTTTAGTGGTTACAATAAAATAAGGTTAGTTGAATAATATCAAGAGAAACCCACATTTACATGCCTTTGGGGGGCATATGCATATTGTATCTTACTTTTTGGGCTATGTAATGCACCTACTATCTTTCAAAGGGCTATAATTTCTAATTTTGTTGATCTTAATCATGATTGTTTAGAGATTTATATGGATGATTTTACTGTGTATGGTGATACATTTGAACAAACTCTAAACAAGTTGAAACAGGTCCTTGAAATATGCCAAGAAAATAATCTATCTCTCAGCCATGAAAAATGCTACTTAATGATGATCAAAGGAATTTTTTTAGGTCACTATATCTCTTTACATGACATCAAGGTAGATCCAAACAAAATTTAGGTTATAAACTCTTTTCCACCACCCAAAAGTCAAATGGAGGTTAAAAGCTTATTGGGACATGTAGTATACTATAGAAAGTTCATTCAAGACTTTAGTAAGATTGTTGCTCCATTATTTCAATTGATGACCAAAGTTAACAAATTTTATTAGAATGATGACTGTCAACAAGCTTGTGAAGAGCTTAAAGCAAAGCTTACTACAACACCAATAATAAGAGGACCAAACTAGGCTTTACCTTTTCATACTTACATTGATGCATCAAACCAGACATTAGGTGCAATTCTCACCCAAAATGAGAAAAAACAGTCCTATGCCATCTATTATGCTAGCAAAAACTTAATTGGAGCAAAATTGAACTACATTGTCACTAAAAAATTATTTCTTGTTGTTGTTTATGCCATAAACAATTTTAGACATTACATTATTGGGTATAAAGTTTTTGTTAATACTAATTATTTTGCCATTAAATATCTTTTGAATAAAGCTATAGTAAGTGGTAGGATTGTTTGATGGTTGTTACTTTTACAAGAATTTGATATTACCATTTTGGATAAACCTAGTAAAAAGAATGTAGTGGTTGACCATATTTCTCGATTACAATTGGAAAATGATCTAGAACCTGTGTGTGATTCCTTTCTTGATGAGCATTTGTTTGCCATTTCAGTACCCTCATCTTGGTATGCATATATTGCTAACTATTTGCTGATATAAAATGTGCCATTTCACTTTTCACCACATGAAAAGCGAAAGCTCATCCATGAAAGTAATCCATATACTTAGTTAGATTGTCTTTTATTTAAGTTATATCCTGATCATGTAATCAAATATGTGTGCAAGAGGAAGAAATCTTTGACATCTTGTGTACAACTCATGATGAACCATGTGGAGGACATAATGCTACCAAAATAACCATGTACAAAATCTTTCAAACAGGGTACTATTGATCTACAATGCACCATGATGCTAAAGTATATATCTCTCGATGTAATCCATACCAAAGAATGGGCTTACCAACTCCTTCAACAGAGATACCCCTTCACCCTCGAGTGGTTTTAGAAGCATTTGAGAAGTTGGGATTAGACTTTGTTGGACCTATCAACCCTCCAAGTGAATTTAATGAGTACATCTTGGTGTGCATGGATTATGTTATCAAATGGATAGAAGTGAAGGCATTACAATATGCCCAAAAAGATAAAATTGTTGATTTCTTATATGATAATATATTTTAGTGTTTTGGAGCACCTAGGGAGATTGTATCAGATTAGGGACCATAATTCATGGTTGATGTAATAGTTGCCTTTGTATATAAATATCAAGTGAACCACAAAAAACTTCACTATACCATCCTCGGTCTAATGTTTTGGTGGAGGTTACCAACAGGGAGCTTAAGAATATCTTAACAAAGATAATTGCTTCACATAGGGTAAATTGCGTACATAAACTCAAGGAGGCAATATGGGCCTATAACACTACTTGGAAATCAATAACAAGGCTCACTCCCTATGAAATGGTCTATGGGAAGACAACTATCATACCAATTAAGTTTAAAATTCAGACCTTACACATTGCATTGTAGGTTGAAATTGATCTCACCATTGCTCAACAAGAAAGACTCTTATAGCTAAATGCATTAGATGAAATTCATCATGATGCCCTTCAACATACTAAATTATTTCAAGCATAGTGGAAGCAATGACATATAAACATATCATTCCAAGGACCTTTCAAGTAGGTAATTGGACCTTGCTCTTGTTAGAGTTAGATTATATTACATCATTTGGGTCATGTAAATGTACCACCTTAGTTACATAGTTAGAGTAGGAGATTACTTTAGGGGGAAGTTAGTTGGTTACTTCAAGCAATGTAATAAATGCACAAGTGGCAATGTGCAAGTTGTAATGTGCAAGATGTCCCCTTGTACAACTAGGTAGAGTGTTGGCCAAGGAATCTATCTTCCTATATAAAGGGCCTCATAGTGGTAGATCATATATCAAGTTCATATCAAGTTCATATCAAGTTCTTATCAAGTGCATTGTAGTAGATAGTAGTAGTGCTCATGTATGGAGTACAATGTAGCTCTTTAGATCATATTAATGGAGTGACCATTTTCTCCATATTGCATTGTATTTCCATAATTTCTATTTATAGTATATTTCAGTCATATTGCAGACTCACTTGCTTTCATATTTATTATATCTTATTAGGACCTATGTTAGATCTCTTCCACTGCATATATCCTCAAAAGCTAACAACTCTATGACTCCAAGTTTAAATATTTTAAAGGGAAGTTGTGTACAAGATGGTTGGGTCCCTATGAAATTGAAGAAGCCTATGGTAATGGTACAATCAAGTTAAAAACCATTGATGATTCCTCTCATGGACTAATTTTCAATGGCCATCGATTGAAGCTATACCGCAAACCTCTATCAAAGATGGATTTCATTAAACAAATAATTCAACAAGCAGAACTATAGTTTATTTTTTACTTGCAGCCTTGTCCCAGTACTTGATATCCTTCCTAGCAAGCATGTATAAAAACAACAAATAAAAATTTGATGAAAAAGAAAAAAATTATAAAGTTCTATGGTGAAAACCTTAACCGAGGCCATAGGACCAAGGAGAAAGATGAAAACTAGTTTTTATGGCTCTTCATCCTTACAAAAATAACATCCATTTGTGAAAACCAGATTGCTAGTGCAAATGGACAGTCAATTTTTGAAAATCAACTTGTTGGTAGGAATCATTTGCACTAAAAAAAAAAGAGAAATCTAAAATAAAAAGCACCACCAGTTCGAACCTTCTTCATGATGATATATTTGTGTAGTATGCAACTAAGCATGGATATCTTCAAGCATGTTGTCCTCCAATGGTGATCACAACTCTAGCAAAAAATATATTGGTCCAGGTACTTTTTCATCCCTTCATTTTCAATTTAGTTGTACATATTTCATTTTTACAAACTCTGTTAAGATTATCCATTCCTTTCTCCCACTCATACCTATTCTATCCAACTTATTTTTCTCTTCCACAAGGATGTGGAATATTCTTTAGTTGGGGGGAAGGGGATAGTCATGTATGTTTAAAATTTTATAAGTTCAAAAAGCTATTGTAGAAAGATGGTGAGCTAAACAGGAAAATTTGGTGGTCAAATGACATTGATCAAGTTAACATAACAAAAATGACTCAGCCACCATGAATTTTATTGAGTTACTTAATTATCATAATTGATGAATTGGCAAGGATATATTCTATGAAGTCCTAAGTCAAACAAGACAAAGTTTAAAACAATAGGGCAATCAGTGGCATAGACAAGTGAGTTTCAATATACATGCTCTTATGTGAGCCTAATAGGGATAAAACATAGATACTTAGGGCAATCATTTGGCTCTATGGATTCCTGAGAATAATGTATTCTACACACTATGGTGACACTTGACCAAACCAAACGCTACTTATCCCAACACCACATTTATATGGGACTTTCAGAATGGGTAAGTGGCATGTCAAGTCATCATTTCATTACCTAGGCTCATTTTAATTGTTGAAATTTATCACTAAAACTTATCAACATGCATGAGAAGTCCATACCACCCTATATCATCATCTTCCCATGCATGAATTAACCAGGTCCCAAGTTCCCTTAGCAATTTGCATGCACCAATGTCTCAACCTTGACACTATTATAAAATTGTGCAAGTGTTGTGTTTTATACGCCCTATTGTAAATTACTTGTGCATTACATTTTTTTGTGTCTACCATTGGTTAATAAAAACCCTATTGTAAATTAGATGCCTTATATCCTTTTGAGCGTGAGCATATTTGCCAAATCTCTATTGTAATTTTTCTTTTCTACCACCCGTTGATAATTACCTATTGTAATTATAAGCCCTACATCTATCAGAGACAATTATGGGTGCTATTAAGCATGTTGAAGCAAAAAAATATTGATGCCTTGGTGTTATGAAAAGATGCTATCCAAAATTTGTAAATCCCTAAGTGGTACTAGGCCATGCAAAAATTTTAGGGCCATGACATGGTTGTCACCCAAGACTTTGTGTAAAAAATAGATTTAAAGAGCATGGTGGTCCATCTTAGTTATGGGGTAACTGTAGAGTTGTCCACAAAGAACATTGCATGCATCTTAGAGCTTCCATCCATTGGAAATAAATGGTATAGGATGACCAACATCAAGATTATCGAGGTCATGAAAGAATTGGGCAACTCAGTGAGGTATATTACAGCAGGGGATGACTCGATAAAAGGTATTTATTTTACCTCCTTACCACCTATTTGGCAAGATGCAATTATGCCCATAATGTGATATTTTATACTAGAAGGGTGGTTTAATTTAATTTATGGGCATCATATAGAATTTTTGTTGGCTCTAAAAAATTACATAAATTTAGAATATCACATTGATGTGAGCTACTATTTAAAGCAATCCATCAAAACCATGGCCAGGAAGGTAAAGAATGGTAACACACAGGCCATTGCTCACCCAATTTTGATTAAGCTACTCATTTTGAATCAAATTGAGAATAGACCCAAGATAACTTGGGCTAAAATGGTAGTTGTAGCATGCGTGTCTAATTCAGAAGAGGAAACACAACAAGAAAATGAGGAGAAAAACCAAGAGGAGTTAGAAGAGGCAGATAGTCAAGAGAAGAATAATAAAGAGGAAGTGGAGTCAAAGGAAGAAGCTGAGATAGAAGATGAAGAAGAAGAGGAACCAGAAGAAGCAACTGAGACAAAAAATGATGAGGAAGAGTAAGGTGAAGACAAAGGGTCTGATAAAGAAGAGACAAAGGTAGAAGAAATTTTAAGGAAATATAGTGATAAAGAAAGAAGAAAAAAAAAAGGAAAAAAAAAAGTAACGTTTTCTTCTTTAGAAGAATATGTTACTCCCTTAACCCCTCTATCACATATACATTCAAAACTTGAGGTATCCATTCCTACATATTCCTCTACAAAATAATTGGATACGGAGAACAACCATAAGATATTGATTGCTAGGAGAAAAAGAATGCAAGGTAAGAAAAAAATCCTAAGTGTGAAAAGGCATCTCTCAAAATAATCTCTAGACCTGGGAGATCCTCCAAGTCTAAAGCTCTAGCTACAAGACTTTCTCCTCATAGGACTAGGGCTTCAGTTAGGGAATAGATAGCCCAAAAATTTCCAAAGAAAATAACTACACTCATAGACCTTACTAACTTTAGTGAGGTAGAATCAAATCCTATGATCAAATGGAAGAAGATAGAAAAGGAACATCAAGAGGAACTAGGGACAAAAAAACAAAACACAACAATATTGGTGCAACAACTTAAGGAGTTAATGGAGCTGAAAAAAGGAGATTGGTGAAAAGATTGTTGATATAGAGAAATGGTTGTTGGATCTGGAGGTAGCAGAGACATTGCAAACAATGAGCACAAAGATTACATCTTTTTATAAGGGGATAAAGGACATTTATGCAGAAGAAACTAAGACTCCTTCACCTATTGTTAACAACATAATAGGTAGTGAGAAGGAGAAGGAAAATAAGAAAACATTGGAGAAAAATAAATAGGATAGTGCAAAAATTGCTAAAAATAATCCAATAGGGAAGAAGCAATAGACCTTGGGCAACAAAAAAAAATTCTTGTAGTTATAGAGCTAGAGAAGAATAAATACAAGGCCACAAAATCAGTCCTTTTCCATAGCAGTGGCATCAAAATGAGGCCAAAGAAGATAGCTAAAAAGAACTATGCTCTAGGGGAATTAAAAGCACTAAAAAAATGGATTAGAAATCTAGATATGCGTGAAGGCACTACCAAAATTAAGGATACCCCAAAAAAAGGCAAGTCTCTAACCAAAATTGGTATAGCAAAGTAGGTTTCTACTCCAACACCTCCTCAAGCCACTAACCACCTCAACAAAGACTATTAAGAAAATGATCAATAAAAAGAAAGCTAACATTAGTAGTTGATAGGATGAATGAAATTGCATAAGTACATGCAATTGATTCGATTGGGGGAATTATGAGTTATAAAAATAGCCTAGGATTTTACATTCATTAGCCTTACTTTCATACCCAAACTGATTATTTTTTATGGACTTTATGGAAAATTTTGATAGTTTTTTATTAAATGAAATGTTTTACATTTGAATGCTAATGGAGTATATGTAAAAGGTAAGTGTGATGATTATAATTATTATGTGTTATATTTGCATGCATTTTTTTGGTTTGGAGTTTTGGTATTGCAAACAGGTCATTTCCAGTTTACTACGAAAGACATTGTGAAAAGACCTACAAATATAGGTCTATTACTAAAAAATAGGAACTCTTACAAATTCGGATAGACAAGGAACCAGCTCAGAAGCAAGGGATGTGTTTCCTAGAAAAATAGATCTAGAACCTCCTAAATTTTAGGGAACTATTCCTAAAATTAAGGGAGTTGTACAAGTTGAGCAACGCAACAAAAAGTGGCATGTTTACAACAACAATAATACAGTAGGGTAAAATCCATGTGATAACAACATTACAACCTAGATGGATAGGAAATAGTTGGAAATGGTTGATACAACTCATAGCTCCTATTGGTTAGAAACAAACGATAGGGGACATTTTTTCTCTCCTATTGATTAGCAACATACATTATTTTATTTCTAAATTTGACTGTAGCAGGACCTTAATTCCTACCTTTAATCTATAGTTTAGTTTTCAAAACTAGTAGAGTTTGTTCTAAAATAAAGAGCCTGACACATTATAAATACTATATTAATTATTGCATTTAGATGTTGGAGAATGTGAATCAAACTTGCTTAGTCTTTCATTCTGGATTTTGTATTATAGTCCTCGACTATCATGACTGTGTATTTCTAGCAATGGTAGAATTTGACTTTCTAAATCAATAAAAGTTATTTTCTTGTTTATATGATGTCTTTAATCTTTGTGTTATTATGTGTAATTAGTTTTAGTGCTCTGAATTAGAATTAGGAACTGATAAGGAAGATTTTTTATGTTGTTGCAGGTTTAGCAAGGGCCCACTAAACTTGGATAGTCCATAAAACCTCTCTCTTGTTAGATTTAGATTAAAGTAGGTAATTAATAAGTTAGTCTATTTTGAATGAATTCTTTCTAGCTATCAAGTAGGAGTTAATTTTTTGTCTTTTCAAACATTAATTAGGAGTAATATGACTATAGTCAACCTAGAGAGTTGTTAAACTAGTTACATGCATATGTAGCTTTAGGATTTTCTTTCATAGCACATGTTTTATTTTTTAGTTTATTTCAAGTTTTTTTTGTTTTCTTAGGATGAAACCTCTTAGTGAATGCAAGAAAATATATTGGTTCATACGGAGCAATGCCCCTTTTAAATGAAACATGTTTGAGAATTTAAGTGGTTAGCTCAAACTCATCATAATTGAGGGAGAATTGTAACTTACCCAACTTATTTTGTGGATAGGGATGGCATTGGTATTGAGATCCTCCAAGAATATGGGGATGGATATTCAAAATGGGATTGTAATATGTTCCCTGGAAAAGCCTCTTGGAAATAAGGACCTAGGCAATAAGAAGAGAAGAGCCACGAATCTTCGTAAAACAACTTGGAAAGTAGAAGGATCCAACAGGAATATTGGAAAGATAAAGGACTCTAATAGGGGCATGACCAATGATACTTCCATACTCGAGTTACTTCAAGAAAAAATGAGGTAGTTGATGTCATTAGTATGGTCACTACAAAACCAAATGGTTCAACATCAAGTAATGTAAGAAATTATTACTGAACAAAGTTACAACGAAGAAAATGCAAGAGGACCTAAAACCAATAAGAAGGATAAAATAAGAACATTTAGAAGATCAACAATAAGAATTTCATATGCTAATATTCAAACTAGACAAATTGGATAGATTAGATGACATTGAGAGTTGTATAGTAGGCCTAGATGCCAAATACTACACATTAGATAGGCCAACAAGGAGTCAAGAAGGCAGTTCCAAGGGAAGAGCATGAAATACCTTGCCCAAGATCTAGACTTTCCCAAATTTTATGGCTTGGACCCAACTACTTGGTTGTGTAGGACCAAAAAATTTTTTGCTCTTCATGCCATTCCCCATAATCAAAGGCTCACAATGACATCCTTCAACCTCGAGCATGAAGCAATTTAGTGGTACCAATGGTTGGAGAATATGCATCCGAATCTTACTTGGGCTGAATTTGAAATAGAATTACTCATCCAATTTGGACCTAATGAGTATGAGGATTTCACTGGAGCCCTCACCAAGTTAAAAACGGACAAATATCATCCATGAATATCAAACACAAATTGAAAAGCTGGAAATTTGCAAAAGGGGATTGAGTGCAGAGTTTTTCCAAAGTTATTTCATTAGTGGATTAAAGGAAGATATCTATGCTAAAGTAAAAATGTTCAAGCCAATGAGCATGATGGTAGTAGTAGGTTTGGCCAAGCTAGTTGAAGATAAATTTGTGGCACAAAGGCATACCTTCAAACCTCCACAAGCTCGTACATTGCTTCCATATTGGACTTCATCAAACACGATCAATAACCCACCTCCAATCAAATGCCTTACTAGAGAAGAAATTGACACATTGAGGGAACAAAGACTATGTTACAACTATGATGATAAATATTCTCCAGGCCATGAGTGTGTACAACAAAAAATGTATTTACTTGATGTGGGTGAATATTCTACCAGGGAATCATAATAAGAAGAGGAGGAACATGAAGAAGAAGAAAAACCTGATAAGTTTGAACAAATAAAGGACCAACCACCTAAAATTTTAATAAATTCTCTAGCTAGGATCTCCACTCCCTAGACCATGAAAGTGGTAGGGCATTTTAAGGGACAACGACTTATTATCCTTATTGATTTAGGTAATACCCACAATTTTATTGATCTACAGGTAGCCAAAAAGGCAGATTGTTACATATACTCATGCAATTATTTTGAAGTCATGGTGGCTAATGGGGAAACCCTATTGTGCAAGGGAAAATGTAGAAATGTAAAGGTGTGAATGGGCAAATACAACCTCAAGGCGGACATGTTTTCCCTTCCCTTGGGAGGATGTGACATTATGTTGGGAACTTAGTGGCTTTGTACATTGGGCCTAATAGTATGGGACTTTTTTTAGCTTTGGATGAAATTCACTGAGCAGGGGAAGGAATACACTCTCCATGGGATGCTCGCATATCCCACCCAACTCATCAACTCCCATCAAATGAAATTTAAAAAAAAAATTCATTTCAAGAAGTGGTGGCATAGTTGTTTGCACTTCAAGCCTTGACTACCAATGAAATAGTTTATTCAATTGAATTACAATAAACTATGGATAAGCATGCATTTGTGTTTGTAAAACCCCATGGGTTACCACCATAGTGCACCCATGATCAAGCTATCCAACTCATTTCAATAAGCGTATCCCCCAACATTCATTCCTATAGGTATCCATATGTGCAAAAGATTAAAATTAAAAAGTTGTAGGAGTTGTTAGCAACAGGGGTTATTATGCCAAGTGTGAGCTCATATTTATCTCCAATTTTGTTGGTTTGTAAGAAGGATGGGTCTTGGTGATTATGCATGGATTTCCATAAACTCAACAAAATTACCGTCAAAGACAAATTTCCCATTCCAATCATTGATGAGTTGTTGGATGAGCTCCATGGTGCTCGCTTCTTCTCAAAGTTGGATCTGCATTCAAGATATCATCAGATAATATTAAGGGAAGAAGATATTCCAAAGACAACATTTTAGACTCATGAAGGCCATTATGAATTCCTTGTCATGCCCTTTGGTCTTACCAACGCGCCTTCAACCTTCTAGAGCCTCATGAATGCAATCTTTTGGCCCTTTCTATGCAAATTCATTTTGGTCTTCTTTGACGATATCCTAATTTATAGTCGCACATGGGAGGAGCATTTGCAACATTTGGACCAGACCTTGCAACTCCTAGTTGATAATCAATTGTGTGTGAAATGGTCCAAATGTTCTTTTGGAATGTAGGAAGTGGAGTACCTTGACCACATAGTTTCAGGGGAAGGGGTCAAGGTGGATCCAAAGAAGATTGCTGCCATACAAGAATGGCCCAAGCCACACACTCTCAAAGGTTTTTGGGTTTCCTAGGCCTCACTAGCTACTATAGAAAATTTGTCCGTGATTATGGAAAGATTGCATCCCCTGACAATGATGTTGAGGAAAAACTCATTTATATGGTCAGAACTAGCTAAACATGCCTTCCTGCACCTCAAATAAGTTATGCTATCAACTCCCATGCTAGCAATGCCTGATTTCTCTAAGCCTTTTATGGTTGAAAGTGATGCTTCAAGAAGTGGAATTGGTGAAATGCTTAATGCAAGAAGGACGGTCATTGGCTTTCACTAGTAAGGCATTATTAGGCAAAAACTTGGGCAAATTGACCTATGAGAAGGAGATGATGGCAATATTACATGTTGTCAACCACTAGAGGCCTTACCTTATTGGGCAACATTTTTCAATCAAAACAAATCACCACAGTCTAAAATACTTTCTTGAGCAGCATGTCTCCACACCTGAACAACAAAAATGGGTCACCAAACTACTAGGGTATGACTATGAAATAATTTATAAGAAAGGCAAGGAAAATGTAGTTGTTGATGCATTATCCTACCAACATGAGGACCAAGGTATGTTGTGTGCCATCTCAACTCCACTTCCTCAATGGATCCACCAACTTCAAGAAGAGGTGGCCCAAGATTCTACCTTGCAAGCCTTAATTCAGCAACTTCAACATGATCCTAACTCTCGGCCAGGATATACATGGGATGGGCAACATCTAAGATACCGAGGCCACCTTGTTATTCCTACAAATTCACCACTTTGCAAATCTATACTACAAGAAATGCATGCTTCCCTAATTACAGGACATTCTGGGTTCTTAAAGACTTATGAGCAGGCTAAATGCACATTTTCATGGGCAGGGATGAAAAGGGATATTCAGACTTTTGTGGCAAAATGTGATACTTGTCAACGTATGAAAGGGGAAACTATATGCACACTAGGCACACTCCAACCTCTTCCTATTTTAGAGACCGTTTGGACAGACATTTCCATGGATTTTATTGAAGGGCTCCCCAAGTCTGGAGGCAAAACAATCATTCTTGTGGTGGTGGATTATCTCTCTAAGTATGCTCATTTTTGTCCTCTAGCCCACCCCTACAAGGCTTCAATAGTTGCACAAATATTCCTTGATTCCATTTTCCGCCTTCATGGCATGCCACAATCCATCATTTATGACCGTGACCCCATATTCACTAGTCATTTTTGGCAGGAACTGTTCAAATTATAGGGCACACAACTCAAGATGAGCTTGGCATACCATCCCTAGACAGATGGACAAACGAAAATTGTTAACAAGTGCTTGGAAACCTATCTCCGTTGCTTTGCATCCGAGCAATCAACTCAATGGGTCAAATGGCTTTCGTTGGCCGAATGGTGGTATAATACTACATATCACTCTACCACCAAGATGACACCATATGAAGCAGTTTATGGACACCCTTCACCATCACTTCTATCATACATCCTTAGTAGTTCCAAGGTCCAAGCAATGGATTCCACTCTCAAGGAGCGTGCACAACTTCTCCAACGTCTCAAGGATAATTTGGCTATGGCACAAAATCGTATGCGACAATAAGTGGATCAACACCGCTCAAAGCGCAGTTTTAATGTTGGGGACATGGTGTTCCTACACTTGCAACCATACAAACAATCATCATTGAAACTCCATGGTCGTCAAAAGCTAGCAGCCAAATTCTATGGACCATATAAGGTGCTACAGCAGATTGGCCCTATGGCCTACAAGCTCGAATTGCCAACCTCCTCCATACATCCAGTTTTTCATGTCTCATCTTTAAAAAATGTCATTGGCAGTCAAACATAGGTTCAATCAACACTACCTTAATTGGATGAAGAAGGCTTAGTAATCTTGGAACCTAAGAGTATTCTGGACCGTCAGACATGCACACTTCGCAACCATACACTCATTGATGTTTTAGTACAATGGCAGGGATTGCAGCTAGAAGATGCCACTTGGGAGCCACTCCATCAACTCCAACAATAGTTTCCTCACCTCAAGCTTTGAGGACAAAGCTTCTTGAAGGGGGAGGGCATGTTAGGACCCTATCCTAACATAACCATCATTATGTAATGTTGCACCTTGGGTGCCTAGTGTGTATGGGCCCGTTATGATGTAACCACTACTTTTATTATAAGTGGGTGTTAGTAATGATGTAAGTAGGAGAATGATGTAACAGTTACTTTATTGTAAGTAGGAGTTATTATAATGATGTAACAGTTACTTTATTATAAAGAAGAGTCTATATAAGATAGGGGTGGAAAGGAATGAACCATCTTGTATTTCATATTGTATCAAAGCTTTGCTTCCAAGGAGGTTGCCCCCTCGAAGAGGCCTACGATTTATGTTCTTCTTGAGTAATATAAGTTTGTTGTATTTCCAATCAGTTATTTTCTTAAGCACTTGTGTTATTTCATTTTTGCATTTCTGTTAATTCCTGCATTGCTATTGTGGATTATGCTTATTTTTATCTGAAGGTTCCTAGCATGGCACTATTGCCAGTGTAAAAGAGCTACCCTTTCCTTTGAGCATGCTTTTTGAGACTAAAATTTGAATAATGCAAGTTTTCAAAGTTTCCATTTGAACCTAATGTCATCCTACTGACGATGGTATTGCTCTATCAGCTTTATGCGTCGATCTCCCCTATTGTGCCATTAAAGTTTTTCGGCAAAGCAAGGGTCTAAAGCTCCTAATTGTCCTCATATGTGGTAAAAATGATTTGGTTTTTACCCCCTAACCATTTTCCTCCCATATCATCTTAGCTAATTTATATTGTTTTCCCTCAATATTTCATCACCACACTAATGTGAATCATGGTCAAGTTGAGTTTCCTCAATAAAACTTAATTTTCCTTTTGAAACTCAAGGGGGCACACCAAGGCACAACAACATTTAATGTTGTTAAAAAGGTAAAATTTAACATCACTAACAGTCAATAAATCAAAAGCATCAATCATCTTACATCACAAATCAAAATTAGGATATGAATGTTAGTTTTTAACACATTCATCATCCAATAAATACATAAAATAGGCAAATGACACTCAATTTTGAGCACATTGTCAAGTCTACAAAATTTATCAACATCTTCATTATCTAACTAATCAAGCATCCAAATTAAATTAAATCATCTGAAAGATCAATTTAGGAGCATTTATTGCTCCAAAAAAAAAGGAGCCTGAAGTTGAGCTAGTATCGATGACACTTTTGCTCCCTAGCAGTGCTTTTGTAAAAATTTAAATTTTTATCATTTCTCACCCAACCTACTTAACAACAATAATATTTGGCACTAGCACCAAGATCATCAAAACCATCAACATTATTGCCTCTAGTGCTAATGACCTTTTCTATCTTGCATTCTTAATTGTATTTTGAACCCTTTTTGAAAACTTACCTTCAAGTATTCTAATCAACTTCAATGCAACCATCCTCCAAGGAGCCATGGATTCCTATAAAGCCAAGCCTAGGGGAGCCCAATCCATATGATCTGTTTGTAACAACAAAGCTCTGTCAAATTGCATATTGATTTCTTACAATAGTAAAGTTCCATCTCAATCATCTCAAGCCATAAGCAAGCATATCTAATTCATCACAATAGGGGAATATCCACCAAGACTCTTGATGCTACAAGCTTGCTTGTACCCAATTGGTTGTGTTATCTCCTCCATTAGCTTTATCATTATCTTTGTTCTGTTGTAATAATTTTATTCTTATGTACTAACCTTGTTTGTTTTTCAAATAGCATATCTACTTATCATCTTGCTTTTATTTCATATTAGTTGCATCTATTGTCATCAATTAGCTTATCATGTTGTCTTCATCAAGACCCTTGTACCCCTTGGTTAGGGACCCTTATTAAATAATTTGTAATTCAAAAAGTATTTGATCCAAAACACATTATACTATATATGTAGGTGAAAGTCTTGTCAAATTGTAAGTTTGGTGGTGTTATTGCACTATATGTTTGCTATGGTAGAAACAAAGACTTTGCAATTATAGTCTACTATAGAAAGTGAAAGTGCCACTAGTTGGAAAAAGCATCAATGACATTATCACTTCCCAATGGTATTTTCATCATTGAACTCATAATCATCATTTTATCCTTTGCATCCATTTATCTTTATCTTTTAAGTAGGGGTCTAATGCTAGTCAAGGAAGCCATAGACTCTTCATTGATTTAAACAAACCCCTTTACTACTAACTTCATATGTTTTTTGTTTGTTTTGTAAGTTTTTTAGAAATAGGTGTCTTAAGCAAAAGTGTCATTGGACTGCAATAACATCAACAATGCTTTCATGGACCAATAGTGCTTCTACTAAGAAACAAAAGTTTCACTAGAAAACAATAGTGTCGACAATGCATTTGCATCCCATCAACACTTCTGCCACTAAGGTAAAGAGTAGGTTTGAAGTTCAAATTGTTATTTCTACCATTGCTTATAAGAGCATCTATCTTTTGTTTGCTCTATATCTACATTTGTTCTATATTTTCAGTTTTATCCATTATAGGGAAAAATAAAAGAAGGAACAAGTTAACAATAAAAGCATCAGGGGACCAACTATAGTTTTGCATTTCATTAAAATATAATCTCACATAATCATATTAGGGTTTGTTTGATTGTATTATCTTCCTAAATCCTTGCCTTAAAAGAAAATCATATTTTACATTTATCATTGAAAATCAAAATTCATATAGTTTATAGGACCTATATGTTGCATTGAATTATGCATTTGTAATTAGGATAAGACCAGGTTAAGGTTAAGTTGTCAAAGGAAGACTCTTGGGGAGAAAGGTATGTGTTCTCTAACTTGATTCCATTAGACTTTAGACTTAGGGTCATGATTGTCCCTATCCTCGAGGTGAGAGGCAAAACACTATAGATCTGATAAGTTGGAGGTCTTTTGCGATCTTTTCCCTTGTCATAATAATATAAGATTATAATAATTTAAATTAAATATAAATATTAAAATTTCTATAATTTCAATTATAATTAAATTAATTTTCAAAAAAATATATATATAATTGGGTATCCAAAATCCAGTTTATAATGTTGGTGCGGTTAGGGCCGGACGCGAGTCTTGTGTGATTTGATGGTGTAGAACCCCCTAGTCGTGGTTTCTTAAACCAAGGCGGCCCCGCAAGGGGTTTCTCGCTAAATTAAAAAAAAAAGTATTGAGTTAATTTTATATTTAGTAAATTATGTTAAAACTTATTTTCTCACACAATTTTCATAAATATAAAGACATACTTTTTAAAAAATAAGTTATATGTGGCTTCCATTGGGGCCACTCCCATCAAAATAGCAAAATATTACATTTGTTGTAGCATACCTTTAATCACATTTTTTTCATTTTTCATTTCTTTTTCTCTTAAATATATTCTTCAACTTCCTCGAAGTGCTATGTTTCCACAATCAGCTCCTTGACACCATTTTGATTAAGACATAAAATCTTATTTGGCCAATTGCCTTCTAAAATTTAAATTTCATCGGGATGAAGATCAACACCATAATTCACTAATTTATCTACTATCTAATTTCCTTTAAATGTTACCAAAATATTTGGCATTCCATATTTTTATTTGCTCCTTTAAATATTTTAAATTTTGAACAAACCTGTACATACATGATCCTTCAAATTTTGATTCATCCCACCATAACATAACCATTTGGAAAGGGTCTTGGAGGCATATAGACTGGAAGCGAAATAGCTTTGGACGACTATTATTAGGTAATTCACAAGTCAAAAGAATGGGTTTGTGACCTGATCTTGCTCACAATAAAATATCTTCCTCGCAATAAAATATCTAAAGAGATTGTATACTTTTTTTTGTAAGATAACAAGAATATATCCAATCTTTCTGCTATATAATTTTTCTCAATGCATCTATTATCCAATGTATATTGAAAGCTTAAGATACTAACATCCTAAAGGTCATTTGAATTGGCAAATGAAGTAAAATATTTCATTGATTTAGACCATCTAGAATGCCACCCTTATTTTCCAATGGAGATATAATAGTATTAAAATCACCCCCAAGAATCCATAAATCATAATGAATCATCATTGCATTTGAAAAAAATATTCTAAGGTCCTTCCAACATCTTTCATGAGCAGTAACTATAGTTGGAACATACATATTTATAACCCCCACTTTGATGTTTTCCTCTTTCCTACAAAATAATTCAACAACCCAAATACTTTTTGCTTCCAATAGTTGTCCAGTTGTCCATCCCATTTGCATTTGTCCCATATTATTATAATACCGCCTGAAGCTCCTGTAGAAGAAACTGCTAAACAATCACCTATTTTCCAAATCTTCTTAAAAGCATCCTTACATTCCTCATTGCTTAATTTTGTTTTGTTTTTTTTGTATTAAAATAAACTCGGGGCTATAACAACCTATTAATTCTTTAATAACTTTTTTTTAGGAGTTTTATTCATACCCCTAATATTCCATGATATCATTTTCATTATCAACACTTTTTATTTTTATTAGTAGGCTTAAGCCCACTTCTTGTTAACACCTGTGATATTTTCATTTGGCTTCCCAGATCAATATCCTTTTGAATTTATTTTTCTCTTTGTTCCTATTTTGATGGCCTTCCTCTCTTTCTTCCTTTCCAGCCAACATTCTCATCTTCATCATTCTCTTCTATTTTTTCAAGTTGTTCAAAATGAGACTTATCTTCTAAAGATTTATGTTGCCCTAAAGAGTCAAAAGTGCAAGGAATAGCCTCATTAGCATTTTCTTCTTTATGTTGCCTTGAAAAATCTAAACTGCATAGATGATCCTCCATAGTCATCACTTTCTTATGTTGGCCTAAAAACCCTAAATTTCCTTGGATATCCTCCATAAGATTTTCTTTACTATATTGCTCTTGAAATCCTAAAGTGCAAGGAATACTCTGTGTTACTTTCATTTTATTATAAGGAGAAGATTTTATGCTACTTGAGGATAATAAAGATGATTTACCTGGATTAAGCTTGACCTCCTTCACCTCATTTGCTTTAAAATTCGTCTTTCCATCTTCCTTTGTTTTAAAATTTGCCTTCCTCTTTTCCTTTGTACCTTTAGATCCTTCTATATTTGAACTTGTGCATTGTAATTCATCATCCCCCATATTATTTTTTTCTTCTAATGATTGATTCGAGTGAACTCTAATGGCCTTTTCCATCTAATGACGTAGAAGTATTTTTCTAGCCACTTTCTTAAGAGTGGAAAATATTTGATTTGACCTAGCTTCTCCTATGATATAATCTCCTTGTTTCACATTGAAGCTACCCTCATGCCCAAAAATTTCCATCTCTTCCTCCATTTTCATTTTGCAGTCTCTTGCCATGTACCCAGTTTCTGATATTTGCGACATTGAAATGCAATGTTTTCATATTCCGCTTGTTGATCACATTCTCTTGATTTATATTTAATCCTAATCGACTACGGTAAAGGTTTAGAAATACCAATGGCAATACATATTCAAGTGTATACAACATGTCTTCTCTCCTTAGAAGTTGGTCCCTCCAGGATGAATTCACCTAAAGTATTACCAATGTTCTTCAAAACCTCCTTATTGATGAGTTGATAAGGAAATCCAAAAAGCCTAATCTATACCAAAATCCTTTTAATAGTTTTTGTGTCCAAGGTCTAAAATATAATGCATCTTTACCCCTAAACCACATGCCTCCATCCATTATTTTATCCCTTATTTTTAACCCGGAGAAAATACCGAGGAAAAATCCTTTTGGAAGAAAATTCATGGAGTGATTTGAATTCAATCCCCACATCCACTTGATCCAATTTTGAATCTCAGAATAACCTCCAATATCCATGAAACTTACATATTAACCCTCTAGTTTTAATAACCATTATATCATGATCAATCATCTAATCCTTGATATTCATTTATGGTGTAGAATTTACTACTTGGATTGGGTTTTCCATAGATTTGGTCTTTCTCTTATTTCTATCTAGGGCATCCATACTTCCAACTTGGCCATTCAAACTTTCAGTAAGAACTTTCACAAATGAATTTCTTTCCAGGTTGCCTGGATTTTCTTCAAATGAATCCTTTAAATTCTCCTAAGATCTGGAACAAGTGGCACTTGTTCCTTGATCACACTTTGCTTTCTACTTTCTGCTTCCCTGCTCACACTTCCTCCTCACTCTCCGTTCATGCTCGCACTCACTTTTGGATGCACTCACTCTCAATTCGTGCTCGCACTCGCTTCTAGTTGCAACTGCACTCACTCCTGGCTTGTGCTCGCATTCACTTTCGGTTGCACTTACTCCTGACTCGTGCTTGCACTCGCTTGTCATTGCACTCACTCATGACTCACACTTACACTTGCTTTCGACTGCACTCACTCTCGACTTATGCTCACACTCGCTTTTGACTGCACTCACTCTTGACTTGTGCTCACACTCAATTTTGACTACACTCACTCTCGACTTGTGGTTGCACTCATTCTCAACTTACGCTCATGCTCACACTTTTGTACACTCTTCAAGCTTATATAAAAATATATTTTTTATTACGCCGAGAGGCGTTCTTACAATGGCAGACAAGGGGGTGGGAGGCAAAGAGATCATACATGTCACGCTGTAAACATTTTTTTTTTTATTAAAAAAACCGACTTTAACAAAAACATTTAAAATAATTAAATAAAACAGCTGACTAACCAACCGTTGCAAACATTTAAAATATTTAAACTAAAACATTCGACTACCGTTGCAACTATTCAATAAAATATTGTATAAATAAATGAACATCTCTTGGAATATACCAAAAACAATCCACAACGCAATTGATCTTGGAGATCACACCCCAAGAAATGAGATAAGCGCCTCGGGATTGAGAGTTACGTTTTTAGATATATATCCTTTATATCTAAGCTAGTTGTATTATAATTATTTTATTTTTAAAATGGGTTTCATTTGTATTATATTATCACCTTATTAAAAATATTTCAATGACATGTATCACTTGGCAGATACAAACATAACTCTCCTCCTTAAAAGCTAAGAAATTTGATTAAAATGTTAAGATTATTCATAAGATTTGAACTTTGGTTTAAGATGTGAAACTCTTACGCTAATCAATTGCTTAAAACCCTATGGACGACATGAATTAATGTCATTTAATTTGTATTATGATATTTTAATCGTTATTCATAATTGAAATGGGTTCCAATGACAAAATTATTATGCATACATCATGAATCTCCTCAAAAGTTAATGAATTTATTTTTTAATTAATCATATAAAATTGACATTTGTTTAATTAATTTTTATTTATTTTTTAAATAGGTTGAAATTCTTACATTTCAATGACATATATCATTTGGCAAGATATAAACCTAAGCCTCCTCCTTGAAAGTTGACTAATTTGATTAAAATATTAAGATTATTAATATTTGACTTTAGTTTAAGATGTGAAACTTTTACTTTAATCAATTGTGTAAAACCCTATGGTTCATGTCCCAGGAGGACAACGCAACTGTTTGGACTTTGGCTCTTCTTCAGAAGGTCCATGGTTCAAACCAAGGGTGGGCGAGTGTGTGAGGAGGTGAGTGTGTGGTGGTTATGTTAAATTACCTATTGATAAGCATAGCTCTCAACATTGCAAGGGTCGGGAGGGAGGAGATTGCGTTGGTCGTAGGGGTTTCTCGCAATAACCAAATCAATAAATAATAAAAACCCCTCTGGTACATTTGAACTAATGTTATTTAATTTGTATTATAATATTTTTAATCATAGGGGTTTCTCACACTAACCAAATCAATAAATAATTAAAAAAACCCTACGGTTTATTTGAACTAATGTTATTTAATTTGTATTATAATATTTTTAATTGGTTACGAGGATTTAAATGGGTGCCACATTTAATGGATAATTTTTTTGTTACATAGAAGAGTTGATCCCACCAAACCTATTTCGCCTCGTTATTGTTGATCCGACATGAAAGGGACCACAGTAGTTGGAGATTCATATTATTGTTATCGATCTAACACACACTCAGAAGATTCAAATCAAACTAACAGGCTTGAACCTGATTTATACTTCGCTCGAGATTCGTATTATCATCATCGATCTGATGCACACTGAAAAGATTCAAATCAGACTACTACCTTTGCAAACAAGTTGCCCTCAAGGTTTGAACCTAAGTGTCTTCTTGATAAGTGCCTGTCCAGACAAGCACTTACCAATCCACCTAACCCTCGGGGACTAATGACAAAATTATTATGCATGTATTACTTAACTCTCCTTAAAAGTTGATGAATTTAACTTATAATTTTTAATTAGTCATATAAAATTGAGATGAAAATCATGTCTCATATCAGTTTAATTATTATTATTCTTTTAAAATAAATTGAAAAGTTTAGAGTGCATTGGAGGGCCACCCTCTCCGTAAATTAAAATCAAATATCGGTTAAAAAAAACCAATACCTTTTGTTATAAAAAAAAAAGTGGCACCGATGTACAACTTTTAAAACTTTCTTTGACATGCAAAGAACACATCCCCAAAATTTCTGCATAATTCCATAGCCTCCTATAAGATTTTATTCCTTTACCTTTTGAACAATAAGGTATATCTAGGTAGGCTCACATATTTAAAAAATAAAAAATAAGCAAAGTTTCTCCAAATAAAAACTCCGACACATCAGAGCCGTCCGAGCCGACATATCGACGCCCTAGGTCTCGGGCATCTCGACCTATAATCGCAAGCGTGGATTCCCTATAAAATGCTCATCGCAACCGTCCGTTAGATTCCCAAGTCGATATCTATTGCCCCTTTGCCCCACCGAAGCTCTTTTCCCCTTTTTTAATTCACAAATTTAAAATCGATCGGAAGGTCTCAGGTCCAACCACAGACCGGCTTTTGGACGGTTCGGTGCATTTTCTTCTAAAAAATAATTTGGTTTTCTGTTTGGCTTTGGGGAAGGGATCGGGTTCGAAACCCGGCATGGACTCGGACCAGGGAAAATTGTTCGTGGGCGGGATATCGTGGGACACGACCGAGGAAACCCTAAGGGAGTACTTCAGGCGCTATGGCGAAGTAGCAGACGCCGTCATTATGCGCGATCGAAGCACCGGAAGCGCTCGCGGCTTCGGCTTTGTTGTCTTCGCTGACCCCGCCGTCGCCGACCGTGTCGTCCATGACAAGCACGTCATAGCAGGCAGAACGGTAAATAAAATAAGAAGAACAAGAATTTTAAAGAATTCAAGAGAAGCCAAAATTTGTAGCACGTTTCTTTGTTTTTAGAATTAGTAACATATACCTTTGCTTGTAGAATTTTTTTTAACACATTTCTTTGTTTTTTTTTTTAGAGAAAATTGAACAAGTTTATTTGTTTTTAGGAAAATTCAACAGGTTTCTTTTATTTTAGAGAAAATTGAACATGTTCCATTGCTTTTACAGAAAAATTGACATGTTTCTTTGTTTGTAGAGAAAATTTAACTTGTTTCTTTGCTTTTGGAGAAAATTTAGCTTGTTTCTCTGCTTTCAGAGAAGTTATAACACGTTTATTTGCTTTTAGGAAAATCCAACAGGTTTCTTTTATTTTAGAGAAATTGAACATGTTCCGTTGCTGTACAGGAAAATTAGACATGTTTCTTTGCTTGTAGAGAAAATTTAACTTGTTTCTTTGCTTTTGGAGAAAATTTAACTTGTTTCTGTGTTTTCAGAGAAGTTATAACACGTTTATTTGCTTTTAGATAGTGTGTTTTTATGCTTTTAGAGAAAATCGTAGCACGTTGTTTTGTTTTTAGAGAAGATTGCAGTGGGTTTCTTTATTTTTAATACAAATTGTAGCATGTTTTGCTGGATTTGGTGTGCCGTGTAGAAATGTTGAGGTGAATTTTGCTACTGTGACCGATGTTTAGGTGGAGACGAAAAAGGCAGTGCCGAAGAGCGATCAGCTTGCGCAGCAGCAGAGCCAGGGTTTCCGGGGCGCGCGGGGCATAAACTCGGGGGCGCCAGGGTTTCAACGGTCGAAGAAGATTTTTGTCGGGGGATTGCCGGCGACAGTGACCGAGGATGAGTTCAGGCGGTACTTCGAGCAGTTCGGGAATATCATGGACGTCGTGGTCATGTACGACAGCGGCACGCAGAGGCCGCGAGGGTTTGGCTTCATCACCTTCGATTCCGAGGCCGCAGTGGATGCAGTTTTGCAGAAGAGCTTTCACGAATTGCATGACAAGATGGTGGAAGTAAAGCGCGCGATACCCAAGGAGGCCCAGGGCGGTGCCGGTGGGGGCGGCCGGGGCCGAGGCTTTGGAGGTGGCGGAGGAGGTCAAGGTCGTATGGAAAGCAGGTTTGGCGGCCCTGCCCCTGCCGGAAGGGGCTACTACGGGGGATACGGCCCCACCGGATATGGTGCTCCCGCGCTGCCAGGGGGTTTTGTCAGTGGTTATATGAACGGGGCTTATGGCAGCGTGGCCGGGGGCTACGGCTACGGAGGCATGCACCCAACTGCTGCCGCCGCTGCTCCGGCACCCGGCGGTTTTGGCAGCGGATATGGAAACGGCCCTCATCCCGGCCCCCGAAACCCATGGAACGCAGCGCCGGGCCCCGCCGGGCCAAATTATGCGGCAAATTCGGCAGCGGCGCACGGCCCGCCCGGCGGCGGTCAGAGCCCCGGCTACGGTGGCGCTCCTGTGCCTGCTGCCGCGCCGGCATATGGCTATGGAGATACGGGTTATGGTTCTGGCGGCGCCCGCAGCGTGGGTTTTGGCGGCGCACCGGCGGTGGCGCCCTATGGTGGCTACGGTGATTCTCGTGGGGCTCCCGGATACTCGGATGCAGCGTGGAATTCTGGCGGCGGCGCACCTGGTAGTTATGGCGGTGGCGATGTGGCCTATGGTGGTGCCGGCTACGGGGCGGCGGGGAGGCAGAGCCAGAGGGGTCCGGATGCTCGGTTTAAGCCCTATCCGGATCGCACGGGCTAAATTTTGTAAACCCTCCTGTAATTTTTTTTTTGTTTGTTTTTAATTTTGTTCTGAGGTTTTGTCATGTAAATGACAATGAATCGAAGTTCCTTTTGCATTTTGCCATTTTTGCAGCTGTGAACCAAAGGTGTAGTGATGTGTTAAGGTTGTATCTGTAACCATGTCAGTCTTGATTTGGAAGGCTAGGGCTTCTGTTATGTTTTGCAGATACTGTAATGTATCATAGATTTTTCTGTACCATTAAAAGTTTTGCAGATGCTGTGATGTACCGGAGATTATTTTTGTACTTCAAGGGGTTAACCTTAAGATTCTAGCCCTTTTGCTTTTTCCTTTTTCCTCTTTCTAAGTCTTTATTAAACAATGGTGGCAAGCATTTTTTTTGAGGTGTGTTGCATCCTTGTTATGATGTAAATTTTGTTGAGCACAGTGTACACTGATTCAGTTTTGACATATTGGAATTGGTGTTGTATTAAATCCTGCTTGCTGAGTTTTGTATGCCGCAGTGGCTTGCTGATGTAAAGAGATGAAGATTTATGCACAACAAACAATATTGTTATGTGATAATCACAGTTTGTTGTTGAGAGAAATTTGACCAGTGGGTCTGGAATGGCATGTTTTGTCTATTGGATTGGGCATTTTGTTTTTGTTATGCAATATTGCTGTGTGATTCTCACTTGTTGAGCAAAATGTAGCTAGTGCGGTCTGGAATGGCGTGATTGTCATTAGGTTTGTTATTTTGGTCCTCTATTTGTTGGGGGGGGGGGGTGTGTCATTTTTTATGCTATGGTGGTATTCTGAGTATAGAATGAGAAGAGTATGCACGAGTGAAGAACATTGCTGTGGGTTTCTCCACATGGATTTGTTATAATGGTATTTTATGAATGTAAGCAATTGACAACATGCTATGGAACTATCACAATTTGTATGATCTTTTTTGAAGAGACTACATCTTCGAGCCTTGAATGATGGGTTTTGTTGAATTGGATTTAGAAGTGTGTTATTATGTTATGTTGGTATGATTATGACAATGGTTCATTCCCAAGCCTTTTTCTCCATTAAAAAGAAGGGAATAATGCTAAACCTGCAACATTGTTATGGTATTTTCAATGTTTGTGTTGTGGATTTGTTAAAGAAGTATTTGCTGAACTTATCATTGTGTGTGCAATGCAGCGATTTATACAATTGGAGTTGGGATTGTACATGATCAATAAAATTAGCTGCTATCCTTGCTCTCTGTAGGCTTTACTATTTTGTTATGGCTTTGTTTCTTTGTTAGATCAGCAAGACCCAATGAACTTATCCAGATGCATTTGAGTGTGTTCTGTAGTTGCATCTAATTGAACAGGTAATTGTAATATGATGGAATTGGTCTTGTTGGATCACTGATCCATTAACGGATCAACATGTTAATTTGTTTCTTTTATAATCAACATGCATGCTAATTTGTTTCTTTCTTATATATTCAACATTTTCTCTTGATGCTCAGCATCTGAAATTGGAAATAATATTCAATAAATGAATGATCTCTTAATGCATTATTTTCTCATGTGTTCTGTAGTTGTAGTTGTATTGAAATGCATCATTATGGACAGAATCTTTTAATAGTGCATTGTTACTTGGTTATTTTATGTATACCATATTTATTTTCCATCTAAATGGAACAACTGTGTTTGGTTTTTTAATTAATAATCTATTTATGACTGACTTTTATGGGGCCACTAACATTAAAATAATCATTCCCATTAATATCACATTAATACCTCTTCTTCTATATACATTGTTCCCATTAATATCACATTGCTCTATATACATTGTTATCATTCTTTATTTGTCTCGAAGATATTCTTCATTTGTTTTTGTCTCAAAGAAAATTATATCTACCTTGAACTTTTTATCAAACATATCATCATCTTCTTCAAAATGCTATGAAATCTCCAATTAACTCCTTGATATTCTTTCTTATTAAGTGTAAAATCTCACTTGTACAGATATCTTTTCAAAATTAACATGGTGTAATATATTTTTTCCTCTCTTTTAATTTCTATCAACACTTTCATCTTCTTTGATTTTTCAGTGGTGGTAGTGAGACTTGTCATCTATAGGTTTATATTTCTCTAAAGGATTTGAATGGAAATAATAACCTCAAATCTATAGGTTTATCTTGCTATGAAGCATTTGAATGTAAGGAATAACTTCAAAAACACATTCTTCTTTATGTTGCTTTAAAAACCTTAAAGTACAAGGACACTTTTTCATAGATATTTTCCATCCTTTATTTTTTTATTATGTTGCTCTTAAAACCTTCCTTAAAATACAAAATATAGCCTCCATGTTAATTAGGTTCAAATGAAAAAAAATATAAAATAAGACATAATTAAAAATATTTAAATAATTTTTTTTAATATTTTTATTTTTATTTGAACTTTATAAAATAATTTCATATACTTAACGATAAGATGATAATTAATATTTTATCGACGAATTTTAACTTTCAGATACAATGTTTAGTACATTATTAATGTAGATACGTCTTAGCTTGCAAAGGTTTTGAAACAAACTTTAGAAATATTTGTAGGTGTAGAAAATGTAATTCAAAAGAAGAGTGGGTGAAATTATTTTATGCATTGCTCAGGTACTTACAGTTTTAATAAGTTAATTGAAGGGAACAACGAATTTGATATAATGTAAAGAAAGATGAATACGGCTTAAAATGATTCATATTTGAAAGATGTCTTGGTTTAAAAATATTTACAATAATACATGGAAATATATAAATGTTTAATATGGGCTAAAGTTTTTAATGAATATTCAGCCACATTATTGATTTCCTAAATATATCCAACAAAATACCAAAATTGCCATTGAGATCATTAAGATGGACTATCCACTAATAACATGCAATATATGTATACCATAACATATTACCAAAAATATTATATGCCATGATTGAAAACCTTGAAACCTAGATTATAAGTTTGTGACATGCAATGCATTTACATCCTAACATAGCACCACAAACATTAAATGAGATAACTAAAAATCTAGATTCCGGACTCTTACCACCATCGATTATTCCACCTAGTAAGGCACTAATTTTTGGTATTCACTATTTTCAAATAGTGATGGAATTCGTAATTGGCCGTTCCATGAATGTTGTGAGCTACACTTCCCTTACAGTATTAAAGGACAGAATTGATGATGAAGTAATCCGAATCTTCGTTCAATGTTGATTATCAATTTATTTACATGTTCAAGAGGAGCAACTCGTGAATCTCATTATTCATAATGTCGGATGCATTAATTTGGTAGTAAAACCTTAAATTGAACTTTCACAATTTAGACATTTATAACTTCATGATAGCCACTAAAAAATCAGCATTGCTTTCTTCTTTCAAGTTGTATAATGACTATCGAATCTAGCTGACAGGAACAGTGCAACAAACATTAAGGACTTCATCCAGTGGAGCATGATCTCCTGTGCCTTCATCTTTCCTTGCATACAATAGTTCCTTGCCTTTGAAAACATACATACCACCCTAGAAATGAACATCAAGAAAAGAAGGCCCTAATCAAGTTTATGAATACAAAGGACAACTATATGAATACAAAGGACAACTATACCACAGAATATAAACCAGTAACATAATTAGTGAAGCAAAGTTAGTTAAACCTGTTGCAGGACACTACTTATATCTTGCGGTGTTGCAGAAACTGTATAGTTCTTCAAAGCTTTTTGAAAGGAATCAAACCTTGAAAAGACCTTAGCCTGCATTATACCATATATATACAAGGATTTATTAGAAGATGACTAATATGAAGCATTATATAGTGCCAGCTTTGAGTTGTTTAAAATCCTCGTATAGCATAGTATGGATCTGCTAATTAGTTCATGAAAGAACATCAATGCTCAATATTTGTTTAAACATTTTGACCTTCAAAAAGAAAATCATGAATATTGACATTCAAGATAGGTTGGGACATGTCACCATATTCTCATTTTGTAATGATAAGATTTGGAGGCCTCTATCATATAGTTTAGCCAAACGAACTATATTGCACTCTTTCAATAGTACTAATGTAACCAAAGCTATAATAAAATTCTATAGTAATAATAACAGTAGAATTGTTAGTTATCAAATGGCATTAGCTCAACCAATTCAATTCCTCAACTTTCAAGGAGGAGACCTATGTTCGAATCTTGTCAAACAATACATGCATAATAGCCAAGTTGTAATACCACGATGTGGTGATGATGTAATATGGATGGGGTCTGTTTCAATCCCATATAACCAATTTAAAAAGAAAAAAACCCTAGAATTGTTAGTTATGGCATGAAAATCATGTGTCTAATGTACAAATCTAAGCAGCAATGGAAGATGGAATATAATTAGACATTCTAATTGGAATTACCGCATTATACTATTCATGAATCAACCAAAAGGTGGCCTGAGGCATATTTGCAAAATCATAAACACCACTTTGCATGTAACCATCATCGAGAAACAGATACTTGGATGCTGGATATGAGTTATGCATGTTCTATCTCTATGACAATTCCAACATGAAAATTTAAGTTGCAGAAGCATATGACAATGCAATATTACTACGAAAGTAAAGATCTTTAAAACTAGAAACTCTCTTTGAAGAAGATTTTGCAAGTATTCTATGAACACTACTATGATAGGAATATTAATCAAGTATATAATGATCAGATAACACAGCATGAATGATAAAAGGATGTCACATGGGCATACATAGCTTTAAGCATAAGCACTCCAATGGTCAAACTTTGGTAGTCAGCTTTGGTGCAACACTTAATAGAAAGATTAAGCAAAGCTGGAAAACAAAAGAAGCAATGAAGTTTAGCTATATACCTTTTCATCACAGATTGATGAGGTCTTCAGCAACATAATGTGAGATAGCAACAAAAGATGATATAAACCAGAATACAAACAATATAAAACTATAAGCAACAGTTGGCTGTATAAGCAGCATATGATGTGGCCCAAAGTTAGAAGTAATGGAACCATTCTTCATCTTGGATTTGGATATATGATGTATTTCATGTCTTCATGTGATGGAGTTGTGGACTAGCAGATTTTACAACCTGCTTCCTAAACAAAGCAAATTGTATGCTCCATGTCATTAAAAATGATCCACATTGTTTTAAAAGTTGTGGATTGGCAAAACATTACAACCTGGTTCCTACATGATGCATGCCAAAGATGATGTTCTTCTACTTGTACTTCAACTGTTGGTTTGAATTGTGGCATGATACTCGACATGAATAAAGTTATAAAAGGCTTTTGGGATGACTTAGGCTTTCTGCATTACCCTCTTGGTATTCATGTTTTGCAAATGAATGGTGAAATCTTCCTTTCATAACCTATATATGCTCTTGATTTGTAGAAATTCACACCACTTCAAGAGGAACAAATGAAATCGACTCATCACCTAGATGCAAAATGGGAAAAGAATAAAGGAACACAAAGGAATGAACATGAAAGGTTTAATATGGTGTTCTTAGACAAGAAATTTCACTAATAATGAAAATGATATCTAAATAATATATAAAATGATGTTTGGGTGGGACTATAATTACTACCTACGATTATAACATGATCTAATGATACCTTATTAGATCATGCTATAATGCGCGGATCACCTCTCAAAGTGTGAAAGATCCCATGGGCCAAATAGTATTAACTCACAAATTCAAATATAGGTGTGTGTAAAAGTGAAATATTAACACTTTGCAACATCCCTCTTGAAGCTGAATCGGAGCCACAAAGAGAACGTTACTAAACATCACTTTTAAATGGAATCTCTTCCACATAAATACACTCTTGTAACCGAATAAAGGTAACCTTTGGCATGACCACCATGAAAATGTTTACAAGTTGATTTGCAGACACCACATACCAACACAAGCTAGCCTTGGGAATGAAGTTGCCAAATTTAATACATCCAAATCTCAATATGATTGTCCATTGATGCTCAATAGGGTTGTCAGCCAAGGGAATAGTACTCTGATTATCACAATATAGAATATTGGAGCCTTTCTAAGGAAGATCCAACTTCTCAAGAAATATATGCATCCACTCAAGATGTTTTTTGGCTAGGACGAAACTCCAATATTTTGCCTCTATGGATGACAAAGATAGTGTGTTGTTTCTTGGAACTACAAAAAAACTACCCCGAAGTAGACTTCCACTCATCCAAATCAACCAACCCAATCCACATCTAATTGTCTCTACATAGTAATGGATGCCTCTTGCATAATGAATGTCCACATTAGTAATGCCTCTGATGTAGTGCAAGATCCGCTTGGTAACTTTCCAATGACACTCATGATGTGCTTGCATATATTTGTTAATGGTTGAAAATGTATCATAACATTTGTGCCTGTTGTCATCCACTAACACAGGAATTCTTCTCATGTGAAATTGCCTAAAAGAAGAAGACCTCCAGAGTGAGTTGGTTCTCATAAAATTGCAGAGGAAAAGAGAGAGAAGGAAAAACAAATAACTGAAAATAGGGAAAGGGAGGTGATACACCAAAATAAGAATAGTTAATACAGCCTTGAAATACACAAAACACTGGCAAATGCCAAAATAACCAGCATAGAGGTAAGAACCAAATTAAACCTGGTAGCCAATTAAATCCATACTTAATCAACATAAAGAAAATCACACAAAAACTTACATAAGTCCTGAAACAATGCAAGAGGTAAGGTGAAATCACACCAAGGACCAATGCCACATGCAATGAAATTCCAGTTAGAATACAAATTTTGTATTAATTCCTGAGTCTTTTCTACGAAGGTCTGCAAGTAGGTAGATAATCAACAACCTTTTACAATGAGTTAGGAATTCTCTTTTATAGACGAGCAATTCCAAGAGTCCTTTTTTCTTTTCTTAAGATAGAATAAAATATAGAGAGATCTTTTACAAAATATCTCAATCCTTTCTCAAAATATCCAACTTTGACTTTAACAGATATTTGCATTTCTGAAAATATCTGCCCTTTTGAAAATATCTCAAAATATTCAACTTTGACTTTAACAGATATTTGCATTTCTGAAAATATCTGCCCTTTTGACATCCGTAAAAATCTTTTAAATATTTTAACATCTTTGGATAAATCCTCCAACTGGAATATGAAAATATTGAAATATTACTTTGCAAGAATGGACCAGCCTCGACCTTGGGGGGAGCCTCAAATCCATCCTGCATATCTCCTTTTACACGCTGCTCGAATTTATCATAATTATCCACAAAATACCTGAATTCCCGCACATATTTAAATATCAAAATTTCAGAATAAAGGGGCGTACTGAAATAATTTTACAATAAAATCCCTTGCAGAAATCCCTGGATTGCCGAACTTTCCAAAGCATTTTTTATCCACATAGTTAATAAATTTGGGTAGGAGGCTCAAAATTTATTAACAATATCTAGAACAAATACAAAGAGCAAAGGCAATGTCTATTTGTACGGATAAAATAACGAAGACTACCCACCAAAGACATTAAAAAAAGCATTTTCTAAAGGATCGTTAACCTCAAACTTGAAGCAAACGGGGTGTGAGCTAGCTTACAATTCTCCATCTTAAATTATTGCAAAAGATCCAATGCATATTGTGGTTGAAAGAGACAAATCCTTGAAGAATACTAAACAATTTGAACACCTGTTAAATAGTGAAGTAGGTCCAAATCTATCATCTCAAATGACTTCTGAAGTCGTGGCTTGATATCCTAAATCATCAAAGGCAAACTTCTAGTGGTGATCAAGTCATCAACATAAAGCACAACAATAAGAATATCTATCATGATGCTTAACGTAAACATCATGTTCTACCTTGTTGTGAGAGAAGTTGCAAATGAGAAAGAAAATTTGGATCTTTTTATACCACGCCCGCCCATATAAAGACTTTTTGAGTTTGCAAACCAAGAATGTAGGCCCATCCTACACAAATTCTGGTAGTTGCTGCATAAAACATTCATCCTGAAGGTCCTTGTTGGGGGTTAGATGCAACCCTTGCGCCTCCATGGGCGCTGCGACCCCTGTGGTTGCGGCCTCGAATCTTCAACCTCCTTCAAGCGGGTGCGTTTGTGCCCTGCGCCTCGTGTGGCGGGCGCCTGTCCTAGGAAGTTCAAGGAAGTGTGGGACACAACTCCCACCGGACAACCTTTGGGGTTTTTTTACCCAAGGCCGACTCCTTGCTTATGGATGTGATCTTTGGTGCTCGTCTTCTCCTACTCTACTGGGTGTCTCTAGGGAAAAGGGAAAGGGAAAGGAAATAAGAAATGACATGGAAAAGTAAAGTGTGGGAATTGAAAAGCCTATCTAGCCTAACTAAGGGTGGCGATGCGCCAAAGATCTAAATAAGACCCTCCCGCATCCTGACGGGTTGAAGTGAACACATGCAAAGCGGCCGACAATGCATGAGGAACACAAGTCCCTCAAAGAACATGCAATAAAACGAAGCACCCACACCAAAACCAGGATAGGGATTTCATGAATAATCACAAATTCTTATTAGAGTGAACTCCGAGTTACATACATGCAGAGAGAAGAGGTTGAAAAATTCCTCAGTCGGCTACGCAAGGCTCGAGCCAAGTTGAAACACAAGAGGGAATGAAAGAAAGCACCCCTTGGAATACAAATGGCTTTTGATGATTTACAATGAGAAGGAGATATTTATAAGAAGTGGGGGAAAATCCCTCTAAATATCCATGCAGGATTTCAAAATTTGAATTCAAACTCTGCCCGGCCTGGTTGACATCAATAATGAATGCTCTAGAAGCTTTGGAGATTCGTAGCAGGATGCTGGTGCGGAAAATCTCCTTGATTATGCCTCCAAGATCACTCGTCATTAATGCCTTGGGTCGTGTGTTGCCCCTTGGGCGGTCCTTCCTGTTGTCACTTTAAGGCTTCAACTACCACTTGGGAAAATTGCTTCCGGATGTGTGGTGCTAGGACTAGGACCAGATCATCATCCCTTCCCTCGCATCTGATCGCTTTGGGATGGTCTAGTGGCTCCAATGATTGATGCCTAGGTTGCCCACATTCTTGGCAGATTCCCTTGGTGAAGATGTCCTTCGATGCACCCTAAGGAGGTGACGATTGCCACCTTCTGAGTTGTTCTGATTTTTGGGGACTCCTCTTCCACCACGTATCGTGAGGGGGCCTTTGAGGAGACGTCAAGCCTGAAGGTTTAGGGAGGACATTGCAATTGAGAATCTTTGGGGCCGCTTTGCTCTTCCCTAACCTCAAGGTATCAAGCTCCTCCTAGGGGAAGGAGAAAACTTGCCTTGTTGTCTCTCCACTTGGCTCCCTCGAATCTACCTTCCTCTTGGCTAAGGAAAGGGCCTTAGTCCTCAGGATTCATTGGAGGCATCAACTTGGAATGGCACCTGGGACTAAGGGGCCTCTTCAATCGGGGTAGGGACCGACTTCGGGGTCCTTATTCTCCAGAGGAGAAAAAGGGACATGAACTTCGATTAGAGCAAGGTCCCGCTATAAATGGTTACCCTTTTTCTGTCACTGGAATGGCTAGGGGGTTCCAAGTATTATTGGGACCTGCCTTAGCCGCCATCGGAAAGGCTACTGAGCTATTTCTTGATGTTAGTCCGATGATCGGTTGTGGTTCATGGTGAAGGAAACTTTAGGTTCAGCATTAGTCTACGACAGTTGTTCCTCCTTAGCTGCATTTTGGACGATCTTCTAGCTTCGGTTGCTTCGTAGGTAGGCGCTTTTGACCAAAATTGGTCCTCTTCATTTCGGCTTCAAGTAGGCGTTTTTGACCAAAATTGCCTTTGGAGGCAGGATTTGCCCATTGCAATGAATCTTCACTACAGTCCCTATAAAGAAAGACACTCTTGGAGTCTATGTGATGAACCTCCCATTGCAATGAAGTAGCAATAGGAAGAATCATCCTAATTAAGTCCATACAAGCAACTAGGGAAAAAGTCTCAATATAATTTGCTTCCTCTTGAAAAAAAATCAGCTTGGAGGTAAGGGGACCAACTCTCATGTTTGATTTCTCATGAGAGAATCATATTCAACCTCCATTGCTTCCTCCCACTCGCGACACCCCTTAGGCTGACTAAATATGGGAAAAGCGTGAGGTGGAGTTCTTTTCTGGTGGTGCTCCAACTGAAGGAATCCTTTAGAGGGTTCAACCATGGTCCTAGACCATTTGGGATTAGGTCTCATTTTGGTCCAACATGTACCTAGAGGTGGAAACTCACCCACAAAAGTTAAATCAAGCAAAAAAGATTAATTTAAATCATTAGAATATGGAGAGACATTCACTAATAAAGCACAAGAAGAAGACGAATCAACCTCTGTTGCGAAATAACCATCATGATTGGGAGACTAATCATCGATTGGTTGACTACCGTTAACAAGCCGACTAACATCAACAAGAGAACCTACATCAATAAGCACAACTTGAGATGGAAAGGAATCGGCAAGAGTCGCAAGAGATCCAAAAGATCCATGACAAGGGGTCTCATAAAAAGTAACATCTCTCCCATTGATGACCTTGCAAGTAGGAGGATCTTCAGAGCCAATAAGTTTTTGACTCCTGATTAAACTCAATAAAAATGCATACGTGATTCTTAGGTTGGATCTTATTTTATCACTTAATAGGGATAGAGGCCCATGCAAATGATCCAAAAGTCTTGGAGTGAGAAATTGATGGACACTCTCCTATTCACCTCTCAAAGGGGTCATGCCCATACTGACACATGTCAAAGTCCTATTGATCATGTAAGTAGCTAAAAATAACTACTTCCCCAAAAGCTCAAGACCCACTTTTTGATGTGGGTTATACAACGAGCCATCTTCATAGTGAATAGGTTCTTGTGCTTCGCTACCCCATTCTACTATAGGGTGTGTCAAATGGTTCCTTGCTAGGAAAAACCATAGGAAGTGGGATATTGTTTGAATTTGCTGTTGACATACTATTCTTCACAATATTTCCTAAGACACTTGATCTCCTCACTTTGATTGTCCATTAAAGCCTGAAAATGCTTGAAGGCTTTGTCCTTGGATGGTGCAGATACAAAGATACTTGAAAAAATCATCAATAGAGGCGTGAAAATATCAATTACCTCCATCAAACGAGATAGCCATAGGACCAAAAATGTTGCCATGAAACTAACTCTAGACATTGAAAAACGTGTCATACTTTGTCCTTAGGAAAAGACTCATGACGGTGTTTCCCCAACATGAATCCTTCGATACTCCACAAGGTAGATAGATCATTGGTATGCTCATGCATTGATGCCATGGCTCATGAGTATCATTGGCCTTAGCCATCTAGCAACAAAACCCTTCTAAACCAAAGATGTCAAAGCCTTCAAGTTTGTACGTATGATCTGACTCATAATATCCTTAGCAACAATCTTGAAATTATCATCAATGTCCTTGAAAACCTACTAATCTGGCCAAAACCCCACCTTCTTATTAGTATGGATGATGTGATGAATAGAAAGAAGATTAAGTCCAACCCCTAGAACATGTATCTCTCCAAACTTGGCGTCACCAAGAATATATTGCCACAACCAGAAACTTGCAAGGTTGAATCATCACCAATAACAACTATATGAAGTACTTGCATCAACATCATGAGAAGTATCCATAAGTCCCTCATTACCCTATACTTCTTGGCAAACTAAACCTTCTAAATCCTTACAATACAAGTCTTGGAACTATGACCTTCCTTCTTACAATATTCACAAATCACCTTTTTATTTGAAGATTTGATCCTCCACTCTTAGGCATTTATGTCTTAATCCCTAAAGGATTTAAAAGGGCTTTTGTATGAGCTTGTTTATGAGGAAGTTCTCCCATATTCAGCAAAGCAACTTGAAAATGGACCAAAATATATAATATTTTATCAAGGGTAGCTTGTATTGACTTCTCCATATAGAGGCCAGAGACTAATGAGGACAATATTAACCAACTTTGGATAATCCTTGCGTTAACCTCCAACAATGAAAATATTTGCCCTCAAATCCTTAAATATCGCAACATAGTTCTCAACATTGTCAAAGTCCCCCAAATTGAGGGTAGCAAGCTCTATCTCCAAACAACTCACCTTCATGGTGTTAACCTTCGCCAAGAGATTTTTAAGCACCTCCCATACTTTGATTGGGTCAGTTTGATCTTTTTTTTTTTTTTTTGTGTAATACTTCTTATACACACATCCACCATGGGGATTGAACCCGGGTCACATCACCGATAATGCAAGTGGCGTCCTTGCCACTAGACCACACTCAAATATATTAGACATTAAAACCAACTATCACTAGACAAATAGCATCTTAAAAATAGTCCTCCAAGGTGGGATGTGACATACTCCCCCCTTAGATTAAACACAATCCTCTGTGTTTTCCTGCATTATTACATAGCAAACAATAACACATAGTTTTTGGCATAGTTTCCACTTTGCATAAGTGGTCCATAGTTCAGCCTGTATTATTACATAGCATCAAACAGATTCAGATCTAAAAGATCCATCTGATGTATCCTTCCCTGGTCCATTTCCCGTGCTACTTCCTGCATCAGAGGAAGGATAGCATGCCTTACCCGTTGAAGTAAATGGTTCAAATGGAACTCGTGCAGTAGTAGGATTGTAGCATGACCTATCTGAGGAAGGATACTTGGGAAAATGCCCTAGAACTTTTGCAGGGCACATTGCTGATGCACATAAATATAAAAGCTCCCATGTTTTATATAAAGAAGCTCTGCAAAAGATCAAGTCTCTATGAAAATTGGTGACAATATATATATATATATATATATGTCTTGTTTTTCATGACAAAGACATAATAAGGGGTGTTGTAAGCATATTTAGATATAAACGAGGTAAAAGTAACCAACTTAATTTAAAAAAGATCATCTTTGATATGAAAGGTCATAGCTAGTAAATATATGAGACCTAGGGCTTCCTCCTCATCTTATAAAGACTTAGCATCAAGGGTTCCTACCTTCATCTCATCGAAAATGCTCCATAAGCCCTTACTTCTTAGTAAGGTAGTCATTTGGTTTGTCCAAACATTATAATTTCGTTAATTTTCGCCTATTCATCCAAGACACATACTCCTTTGAATCCGTTAGGTTCCTACACAAATTTGCCTGCAAGTCAACAACATAGAACATACCAAGAACCATTGAGCTTGTCCATGGGGTTTAGGGCAATTGGTTTGGAGTAAAGAATTTCATATCATAAACCATGGTTCTAATCCCATGAATGAACCTTAAAATTTTATCAAGTGGCATGAGCTCAATTGGTTAAATTTCTTGACTTTCGAGGAGACCTAGGTTCAAATTTTGCTAGGAGATACATGTATAATTGACAAGTTGTTGTAATACCACTATTTGGTCATGATGCTATATGGGTGGGGCATGTTTCAATCCCATATAACCAATCTAAAAATAAAAAAACAAGTACCATTGAGCTTGAAAAATTATACGACAAGAAAAGAAAAAAAGGATGAAAAATGCCTTTGAATGACAAAATTATAGTGTCACCCCTCTTAACAGATCCACAAAAGAAAATTTTGAAAAATTCAAACCGTATAACTCTTTAAAATATACCTTTGCTACATGGCTTAATACTACTCACCAATGTGCAAGTACCCTTCTATTAATCTCATGTTGTCACTTGTCATCATAGAAGAATGAGAGGAAGACGCTTGGTTTTTTTAGATTGGGCAATTATCCTTGTGTGTGTGTGTATTTGTTGATTTTCTTTTTTGCTAAGGACCAAGTTGGCCACCTTAACATAGTCAACTACCAACTCATTTTCCATGTAGGATTCTATAAGCCCCCCACATGGATTGTGGTCCAACCAAAGGAGGGCAACAAAGCAAAGTGGGCATGTTCAGCCCTACAACCCCTTGGTTGCATGCACCCAAAGCTAGCTAGACTAGCCAAGTGCCCATGTCCTATCCCTTGCCACAATATAACGTGACCATATTTTGAGGGAGAGGCGCTTCTGTAACAGGAAAGAGGAGGGTTGGGCCCAAAGGGAGGTGCAAGTTTGAACTCCCAACTTTCTGTTTTTGAATGAGCTAATGGAGCGTGGGCTAATCGAGTCCATCGCCAACATTGTTGGGAAGAGAAACAAGGGTGCTTCATAATGAAGCAAACCCCTCTACCCAACCAAACATCAAGCCATGGGCAAGGGATGTGCAAAGGGTCCCTACACCCCCAAATAAAAAAAAATGCCAAGCCACACCTTTGATTGGAATTTCGAAGCCTTAGAGTGGAGAAAGAGAAAAAATGTTTAACTAGGATCCCATAATTGTTTACACATTTAAAATGCAGACATTTTTCCATAATTCCCAGTGGTTCATTCCATAGTTATGAAAATCCCGATTCAAACCTCAATCCGATTCTTTTTTTTGCGATTTAGAAGGAATTCTGATTCAAATCACAACGGAAATGGATTTTTTGAAAAAATCACGATTCCTGCGGCAAAATATCGGCCACAATCACATGGGTTGAGAAAATGCTACAATTATTTTTTTTCATTTTGCCTCATTTTTACCTGTTCCAAACTGGAGAAAGGGGTCTACCTACTTGCTACCACACCAAACAAAACATGGTAGTGCATCCTAACAGCTGATTTTTTGCAGTTTGAAGGAATCCGACAGCCACCAACAACAATGCTATACATTATTAACTTATGAAATTCTCCATAAAAAGATGTTGAACTATCAGTCCAAACTTATTGCTCAATATGCTTGTATATAGGAGTAATATTTAAAAGCATAAGTGATTATTTGTTTTGTAGGTTCATTAGACCACATGGGTCTTAAGAGATAGTAAAAATTTAAAACCAATCGCAACCATAATTTAAGTCAATTTGTTGGTGTTTTATTCAGCCCATGAGTTGTTGAAGTCCCATATTAATAATTATGTTGCCTGTTGACCCTGCAAGGGGGCTTCCACCTCCTTGACCCTTGACACAAGTGGCGATGGGCGTTAGCAACCAAGGCACAAGAAGAGGCATGGGCACAACGACAAAGAAAGACTAGAGCTTCTACTAGGACAAAGGGCAAAGGCATTCAAAGATCTTGAGGCATTGTATTTGTCATGACTCATGACACATTTTGTAATTTGTACCTTTTTTATATAATAAGCAATACAAGAATATTTGAAATTTGGACGCATTAAAATTTCTTTATTTAAGATGTGTTTCATCACTCTCATGTGTAGTTTAAGGCTTTAAGCTTGTATCACTTACATTATTAATATTTGATTTGCATAATGTTAATTCATTGTGATATGCATGAAAAAAACTTTTTTCAATGAAAAATTGCATTTTCTTCGGTTTTTTTTTTTGTCAATTTTTTCCTGATTCTCAATTTTTTCTGATTCTTTTTCCATGTCAATTCCAATCCGATTCCAATTTTATCAACTATGATTCATTCTATGGATCCATTTATTGAATTCTCAAATATTCATTGTAGTTCCTCTAATTAGTGTATGTGGATGTTGAGATAGATTTTGATGGAACTTGAGATCAACTCCTTGCATCTTGATAGCCCAACCCTAGGAGTACCTATGATGCAAAAGGTCTTGTCCAAAAAATTGTCAATGCATAGAGGCCATCCACCAAAATTCGATAAACCTAGCACTCTTTCATTGTTTAAAGTCAGTGTCTCTTTGTACATCCTAACTTTGGAAAAAAATGGAAGATCTAAAAACTGGATTATAGAAAACCCATAATAGAAGCCCACCTGAAAATTTGTCATCCCTTTGTACTCGATAGTTCCCCTCATGGTCTTAGGTCCCCATGGGCATGGGTAACATCTCAAAAAAAAAAAAACTATTGTCATGTGCTCTAAAACACAATTCAAATATGAAGCAACTCATGAAAGCCATAATGAAATCCTAGATCAAGTAATGGAGATCGATACTTGCTTTGATATCATATAAAAATTCACAAAAAATTTGAGAGGAACAAATAAAATCAACTCATCATCCAGATACAAAACAGGAAAAGATTAAATGAACACAAAAAGTTTAATATGGTGCCCTTGGATACCAAATTTCTCCCCTAACATTTCACTTAACAAAATTCTTTACTAACCATGAAAATGGTATCCAACTAGTGTACGTTAGTGTACAAAATGATGTGTGAGTGGAAGTATATATACCATCTAAAATACAATGATATGGATCCCAATAACCATCAAACCAACTTATTTTTAGACCAGCAATAATATACAAGGGGCCCATGGGCCAAAAAATAATCTATTGCAAATACACAGTCATCAAAAATGAAGGATCAACACTTTCAACATGATTTTATGAAGGGATTTTACCTAGAAGATCAAAAGCTTTCATCCATCCTCTATCAATTTCTCATTTTACTTCTCCAAAGGCTGATGTTCATCCACCATCCAGAGTCGAGTTGTATTTATCTCTAGTTCAAGTCCAATTGCTTGGTCATGCAAGAAGCAATAGGTAATTGTTGCATCGTCTATGGAGGTAGAATGCAAAGAACCATCAATGCAGAACAAGAGGCAACATAGGTTTGCATGTTGATGGATGAGGTTGGAGTGGCATAGAAACAACCGACAACACTTTATTGTGATAATAAGTTTATCCAAATTTCTTAAAATCTAGTCTACCAAGTTAGGATCAAGAATATTGAGATTCAACAACAGTACATATGGCAAATAATTCAAGTAATTACCCTTGAGTATTGCCATGTTGAGGACCAAATTGTGGACATCTTCATAAAGCTGTTGACAATGGCAATTCTTGCCAAATGTAGAACTTTGCCTAGGCTCAAGGAAGATGTTAATAAAGAAGGATAACATGCAATGTCACCTTCATTTGTGTCCTCAAGACAACTTTAAGGGGAGATATTAGTATATTGTAGATCTGACTTGTGTGCCCTTGAGTTGCTAACATGCAATGTCACTAGATACATATAGTGGTTACTAGGTTATTTGGTAGGAAATTATTATCATCATAGTTTGTTAGCATCATAATAAGTTGAGTGGTTGCAACCACTCAATGTAGGATTCATGAGTTAACTGCTAGTTGTGGGTGGTTACAGGTTGTCTTATTACAAGTTGTTATGCCATATTGGGCAACGCCTTATGTATTTAAACAACCTTGATCAATGAAGATTTCATTGAAGCATTTCACCAACATTGGTATTAGAGCAGGAATCAAAGGAAGAGCCATATCTCCTTTTGATCCATTGGGTCTCGATACTTTTGATAGGAAGAGCACCCGGCCTTCCTCTTGCTTCAACATTTAGGGTTCCAAAGCACTCCATCAATAACTTTGCTGATAATTAAGAAAAAAAAAATGATTGAGACATAACAACTGCAAGGTAGCATATTATAGCTTTCTTGCAAAAGGTTCCGAGGGACTAAGGATCAAGTGGCAGTAAGTGTAGGCATATTTAAGCTTGAAGAAGATATAGAGGATTAGTGTATTAAACCTTTGCTAAAGAAGATATAGAATCATTGAGAGGACAAGGATTGAATCCCCATAGTTCCATAGAAAGTGACGAACCAACAACTGACATGAGATGGTTGCTGCCTCAGTGAGCTCGTTGGATTAGCAACTTTCACCAGCTGCCAACTCATCAAGTTGCCTCCTATCACCAAAAATAGAAATTTAAGTTGTTGCCAAGCTGGTCAATCGTGGAAGTGGAAAGACAGCCTCGTCTACGAATATGTTGAATATATATATATATACATATTATTTGATGCATCTGAACTCTATCCAAGCCTTCTAGATGGCTTGTAGGACCTCATACATCACGAGATGAGGATCATGTTCTCCTTTCAAATCAAAAGGAGAAGTAGCCAGTCAAAAGAGGTACAAGACCTCGACAACACTTTAGCATCAAGGAAACAATTCTCGCACGCAAAAGACAAAAGACATGCGCTTTGTGGCAAAAATGGTAACACATTGAAGGAATGTTGGCACAATCCTTTTAAAAATGGATCCTCTCCTCAAGAAAAGCATTGGTAGCAGAAGAAGTCATCAACTATCAAGAGAAATTCAAATTGGAAAAGGAAGACGATACATCAACGACATGGTAATATTGCCAAAGACGACCACTCAGGAGAAGAAGAGTATATATATTCTGCTCAACCAAGTCATCCCAATGACGTTTGGTATGTTGATTGTGGAGCAACCAAACATATAACTGGTTGAAAATACTGGTTCCATACTCTGGACTCTTCCAGTTATAGAGGACAGGCCTCCCTGGGTGATGACACATCCTATGACATTAAAGGCATAGGTGATGTCAACTTATGACTTGGGTCACACACATGCAAGATAACAAAAGTCTTGTATGTTCTAGGACTCACTAAGAATCTGCTCTCTATCAACTAATTACTTGACCATAATTTGAAGGTTAAGTTTGACAAATGACACGACTTCAAGATATGTCTCATTCTCAACAAGGCTAGAAACTCTATGATTGTTGCACATGGTAAAGGAATAGGAAAAATGTTTAAGCTTCATATAGTAAATCATGACAATCAAGCATTAATTGTCAAATTTGATTTGGCATCGACGATACGGTCATTTGAGTTTTGGCCATTTTATTGCACTTCAAAAGAAGCAAATGGTCCGAGGTCTTCCTTTATTAAAGAAGTCTACTCAAATTAGCTGGAAAGCAACATTGAGCTCTATTTGGTTCTTTAGAATCTTGAGCCAAAGGGCCTCTCAATCTGGTTCATACCGATCTTTGCAGACCCATGGCTCCAAGCTATAATGGCTCCCGATATTTTCAACTCTTTGTTGATGATCATACTCGCAAAATGTGGGTATTTTTCTTGCATAACAAGGATGAAGCCTTTTACTACTTCAAATAGTTTAAGGCTCAAGTTGAGACATTCACAGGTCATCGAATCCATGTACTCTGCTCAGATCGAGGGGGGGAGTTTAACAACAATGAGTTTTTTGCTTTATTGAAGAAACATGGCATTAGTTGACAATTGATAGCAATTTACACACCGTAGCATAATGGTGTTGCTCAATGTCGGAATAGAATCATCATGGAAATCGTTTGTTGCATGTTGAATAGGTATATGGTAGTTGATTATCATTCTAATAATCTTTCTTCAATCACCTTCGGTGTGCATAATAATCTTTCTTCAATCATCTTCAGTGTGCATATGACACTTCGGCCTCTCTAAGTGGCCTACGAGACTTTGCCCTCTCTAAGTGGCTTGCTATTGCTAGTATCTTTTCTTCTATTCTATTATGATTTGTGGAAATTGCTTGTGGAAACACTATTTTTGAAAAGTTGTTTGGTCACAGATAATCTCATCCTTTATAACACTCTCTCACCCTCCCCCCTCCACACACACACAAAATAAAATATAACTTTGCTGGTATAAGTTTTTCTTTTGAACCGAAATAGAATATTTTGAATTTCTTTGTTCTTCACTTTATTATTGTTGTTACTGAGTGCACCTAATGGTAAGACTATGGAACTCCAAACAGGAGGCTCAAGGTTCGAACTTAATGGGGGGTAGAGTTGTACACCATTCTTCGGTAACTGGAGTTTAGTTGGATAAACATATATTGGGTAAGTAACATGCTCTACAAGGGTTGTTTCATATGGTCTATGGTCTCGTGGACGTTAAAAACTACTTTACCTTTTTATGCACTCATATAATTGGTTGCTTCAATCAAAAGTAGGAGAAATTTTACCTATAACCTCTATAAATCTTTTTATTCAATATATTTTAATCATTCTAAGAGATAATTCAACCAAGTTGCCAATTGTTTGCCAATAAAGAGGTCTTGTTAAACATAGGACATGTACTTTTTATTTTTAGGAGGCTGGGATGGAATAATGGTCAACTTTAACAATGAAGGGTGCATTCAGACAAATGGCTCCACTACCTTATCAGTATATGCTTAGTTTGGTTGCTTGCCTTAGTGAACATCCAGATTAAGACAATTGATAATGATCATGCAAGTTCGTGTTATCAGCTTTGTGGTGGCACTATCATCATATTGATGCTCTATGTGCTCAGTAACTGCCCCATCCTCATGAGGTAAGAGTATATATTTCAAATTTAGGATGCTATTTAACAAATAGAGCATGCTTTTATCTCTAATCTATTTTTCATTTGGCTCTCTCTTATTTTATTTTGTTATTGGTAAGTTTTGGCCCTATAATTGACCATAATACTACACCATTCAAAGCCAGGGCTTGTATTGCAGATAGATGAAAGGAACATGTCATAGATTCCCATAGGTGGAAGAAGATAAATTCCCAACCAAGATAAATAGATGCTACTGTAAGTGGAATAGATGGATAAGCAGCATTTATTTATATTGTAGCAACCATTAGAAATGTTGTAGAGATAACACATGGGACCAAATTAACAAAGTAGCATCTGATCCTTTTCATTGGCATACAAGACAATGTCCCTGCTTTTAGGATGCGCTTTGTATGACACCTCCTAAATTGATACATTTGTCAGCAATAGAGAAAATTTTTAAATTCCTTGCAGTACAAATCAATAACTATTGAGCAGTTTTGTTTTCTGGCCTTCAAGATTTAGGCAAAGGTATTGTCTAAGCTGGTAATCATTAACACCAAACAATGGGAGATGCAGCGATCACTCAACATCAAGGACATTTTGGTTCTCTAAACAGTCTTCATAATCTCATTTTTGCAGTTCAGCTACTTTGGCTTTTCTGGAGTTTATTGTATCTCCTCTTTTATAATCTTTATGCATTACAGTCATTGTAACAATCTTATCAAGGCCAACTTTTGGCTATTATATCATTTTTAGCCTCTGTCAAATGTACCTGCAGTCTGCACATGTTGGCTATGCCTGGATTCCGTGTTCTCTAGAGTCTATACATACATTTGGTTGCTGCCATCCATTAATATATATCTTGACCAGAAAAAAACAAAAACAATGAAGATGGACACTAGATGTAACAAGGTTACTGTTGCCACATTTTGCACGGGGTGCCATGTCTTGAAAATTTTGTAAGGATGCTGCTTTGCCTTCCCTCTTTCTTCTTTCCCTTTCTTCTTCATGTCCCTTCTACTCTTCTGCCATCAAATTTCAGGTTCTCCATCTTCTTTTTCATGTTTCTGGTTGTTTCTGTGAGTGGGCAAATTTGCCCAAAAATCTTCTAAGTGTTGGAATCCGCCCGACTGCGCAGCGCAGTCGGGCTGCGCTTGTCTACTTGTGCGCACCTGGGCAGTATTGCTAAAACTTTGCCCAGAAAATTGGCTAAGTCATGGAGCCGCCCGACTTCGCAGCGAAGTCGGGCTGCGCTCATAATCCGGTGCGCAACTGGGCGGCCTCATTGAAAAAACAGCAAAAATTGACTAAGTGTTGGGCCCGCCCGACTTCACAGCGAAGTCGGACGGCGCCCTGAAGACGGTGCGCACTTGGGCAGCATTGTGAAGACATCAAAAAATATTCTAAGTATTGAGCCGCCCGACTTCGCAGCGAAGTCGGGCTGCGCTCATCTAATTGTGCGCACTCGGGCGGAAGGACAGGAAAGTGCTGCTAAAAGTTTCTAAGTGTCGGACCCCGTCCGACTGCGCTGCCCCGCCCAACTGCGCTCCTGTTTTGCTGCGCCATCGGACGAGAAGGAAAGAGCTGTAGAAGGATTCTAAGGCACGAAGGTCGCCCAACTGCGCTGTTTTCACCTTGCGCCGTCCGGCTGCGCTCCAGTTTTGTGCGCAGTCGGGCGGGATAGAAAATGCAAAGGATAAGCTTCAAAGGATGAGCTTCTAAGCTCGGTTTTTCTCCCCTCCATCAGATGCTGACAGGTGTTCGGTCTTGGGATCCGGGTCAAGATGTGACAGAAGGTGTGCCACCAGGGTACAGGACAGATGAGCGTGAACTGACAGATTGTACCGCATCTGCCCCCATTCAAACTGACTCGATTTCTCACCTACCGGATTGCCACGTGGCTGCCATATTTTCAGGTGAACCTTGCTGCAAGTACATTCCTTGTCCGCAGAGGTCAAACATCAGCCGCTTTTGTCAGCTTTTCCAGCTTTTGTCAGGTCTGGGATTTCGTGCCCAAATTGTAATCGGGGGGAAAATTGCGCTATAAATAGCAGCCTTATTTCATTGTACAAGGGTGGAAGGGGGATATACTGCTAAGGAACATCTGTAGCTGTGCACTTGCTTTTGAATGCAAAGTATATTTGGCTCTATTAGTTGTGTTTATCTTGTATGCTGCCTTTATTAAGTATTTCTGCCTCATGTTGCTTATATTGCTGATTATTGCTATTCTGCTTTCTGGATATCGATATTGGTGATTAAGTATATCTGGAATACTGATGTAGAGGATACATAGGATAGAATTGCTCTAATAGTTTCTGCTACATACTTTGTTTTGATTGTTGTTGGTAGTAGTGATTGGTTAGTTGTTGTGCTGCTTATCTTCCCCACCCGAAACAAGCATATTTATGTTTCTTTCTGTACTTTGTAATTTCTTTCCTGCACTCTGAGCTAAACCCCCAATTGAGAAAACATAGGAAGCCGGCCTTCTCCGGAGATTGGCGCGGAAGGCATTCCTTCCTTCCGGCCTTTCAATCTGTTGGGCGAATCTAGGGCGCAAATAGATTAAAATCCTATCCTAGTGGCAGATTCGTAACCAACAGTTTCTTTGGCACGCCCGGTGGGACACGAAGGTTTCCCACCCCAAAACAGAATCGAAGCATCGGTGTTCGCTTCATTGCTGTCAAATCAGAACACCTGGCGACTCTGTTGTACCTGAACATTCTCTGAGTCTGTAAGACTGGTCCAATATCAAAAACGCCTTCATGCACACAAGAAGGTGGAGAGCTAGGAATCCAGGACAACAACCTGATTTTTACGAAATTGACATCAACGCTGCTGGAGAGCGCGTAAGGCTGGCTGACTACCAAGCTCACCAAGACGATAGGTTCGAGCACGAATCTGAAGCTGAAATAGAAGCTGAAGTGGAAGAGGTTGAAGAAGTTGAGGAGGCCGAAGTTGAAGAACAACCCACAACTTCAGATAGTACTGATACTGACTACACCACTGATCAGCTCGAAGAAGAGGAAGAAGACATGGCTGCCCAGAATCAGCAGAATGATAATGACCTCTTCCCGACTGTTGATTCCACAGGGCCCCTTGCTCTAGTCGGACAAGAAGTTGTTCCGCCTGCTGCCTTAAAATCCATTCCTACATATGACGGCACGGGGAAGACAACATATGAGCATATCCAAGACATTCTGGCCTTGGCTGCGCTGCACTCTATCACAAATGAGAGTGTTAAAACCCGACTGTTAGCTCTCTCTCTGCGAGGAAAGCTTCTCTACTGGTGGAGATCCTTGCCGGAGGGGACTATCACGGGATGGCCCCAACTAGCTGGAAGGCTAGTTAAGGGATTCAATGAGTCCGTTGATCCCTCCTCGTTGCTGCACCAATTTCAAAGCATTCAACGCCATCCGCAAGAGGAGATATCAGACTTTAACGTGAGGTTCGCGAGGTCCTGGAAAAGAGTACCCCCTGAGTTGCGTCCTTCCGCAGGACAGGCTGCTCACTATTACCTGAGAGCTTTCAACTCGGACATTTGTCTAGTTATCAAGTTAGCCCGGGTCAACACTTTTCCTGCATTATATGAGGCTGCTCAGCAGGCAGAACTGGACATGATTGCTATAGGCAGGCTCCCTCATAAAATGCAACCTCCGATCTACCCGGATTTCCCTCAGTCCCAATATCCGCCCGCTTCGGGTGGGGCGCCATCCTCATCCAATCAGCACCCCCATCAGCCGTGGAATCCTGCGCCAGCCATTGACCCGTACGGTCCACCTCAGATCCATTATCCTAATCCGCCACCTCCGCAACATCCAACACTCCCCGCTCCCCCTCAATATCCGGCGTTTCATGCTCCTCCACCATTAGCCACATTACCTCCGCCAGCCTAGCCGAGCACTGCCGATAATGATATACAAAATAAGATCCTTCAGGAAGTGCGGGCTCTTGCCTCCGGTTACCATACAATCTCCAATGACATGACAATCATGAAGAAGAAGCAAGCTCAGATGGAGTTTGTCCCTAGAAGGCCATACCCTCCTCCTGCGCTAACAAAAGATCAAGCAGCTCAAGCGCAAAGGCCTCCAGCAAGAAATGCTGCCGGCAATGCTCAGCCTGGTACTTCTGACCGCGTCAACTGGTGCTCTACTTGCAACGACCCCCATGGAGAAGAGAGTTGCATGCTGCATCAACATTATATTCAGACCCTTGCGGGTAGCGCCATAGAGGATGAAGCATACATGATTCGTGATGACGAGGGTAACTTTGCAGTCCCTGAAGAAGATCCCGTATCCCTCTTAACCAAAGAGGGCAAAAAGCCGATTGAGGCCACCCCGGCCCAAATGAAGCCGTTAAAGGTGTATGCAAGAAGGGAGAAGACGCAGCCTGCTGTGGCAGCTCCTGATAAGCCGCCTTTACCTCCGACTGCCAAAGAGAAGCTCCCGGCGCTCAAGGCTCCCGTAGTCAAGGCTCCAACGACCCAACCTCCAGCTGAAACAAAAGAGCAAGCTCAGGAGAAGCTGAGGTACCCGTCGCTGACAAAGAGGCAGAGGGTCGAAGCCACGCAGCAGTACCGCACCAAGTACGAGCCAGCAAAGGAGGCGGAAGGGGCCGGTACTTCTACCTATAATATAGTCGATGAGCTCAAGAAAACTCCAGCAAAAATAAGCATGTACGATGCTCTTCAGCTCCCAGGACAGGTAGACCTGTTGCAGGAATCCTTGAAGAATGTAAAAGACGGGAAGCCGACACAACCTGCTGTGTTAGCTCAGCCCTTGACGACTTCTGCTACCGGGAAGAACAGACCGCCACCTTTTTATCTATCTTTGCGGATGGAAGGTCACATAGTGCATAACTGCATGGTGGACTCCGGTGCTTCGACTACTGTCATGCCAAGGGTTGTCTGCGAAGAAATTGGTATGGAATACACAAGGAGCAGCCAAGGTGTGCTACAATTGGACGACACTCCTGTGAAGACAGTTGGTGTCATCAAAGACATCCCCATCCGGCTGCATAAAGCACTCGACATTGTGGTCATCCAAGAGGTCGTAGTGGTTGACTTGGAACCCTACTTCGGCATGTGTCTCTCAAGGGAGTTCACTGCTAAGTTGGGTGGATATTTGTCACTGGACTATTCACATATGGAGGTACCTTTCAAAGGAAGGAGGTTGAAAATTTATAATGAGAAACCTTCCACTTTTCTGGTCGAGAAGATACCCGGGGAGGAGCAGCAAAATGACATGGTTCATCTGACGACCGAGGAGCTGGTAGAAGTAGACCTGGCGGGAGAAACCCTGGAACTGCTGCAAGTGGAGGACGAGTTCTCTTTGTTAAATTTCAACGCCATGATCGAAACCGAACTGGGCTGCTACTCCGTCACTCAGCCTGAGAGGCTTGACCAGACTGCTCAGAAGGATGTAGGACCTGCCCCAGACAAGCTGTGGAAGCTGTACTTTGATGGTGCCCGATGCAAGAATGGCGTCGGGGCAGGTGTCCTCCTGGTCTCACCATCCGGCATTCAAAAGGACTATTGTTATAGGCTGGCTTGGAGTTGCACTAACAATGCGGCAGAGTATGAAGCCCTGTGCTTAGGCTTAAGGAAGGCAGAGAGGCTTGGGATTAAACATTTGCAGATCTTTGGCGACTCAGAGCTGGTGTGCAACCAGATCACTAATAAGTGCGCCTCCAAGAAGCACTACCTCAAGGCGTACCGTAACCGTGTCTGGGATCTGATGGAGTCATTTGACTCCCTGAATGTCAAAGCCATCTCTCGTGAAAAGAATAAACATGCTGACATTCTGGCGTCTGTTGGAGCCAGGTACGTCCCGGCTGATGACACTGTCCAGAAGCCGAAGCCGGTTCGTACTATTTACAGGCCTTTTGTGCCTGACAAGGACACCCACTGGCAGGTGTTCGACTGTGACGAGGATATCGTCACCTTTTTGATACATGAAGCTAGTTCAATCGAAGGTAGAGACCCTGATGACGAGCAGTATGAGGGGTTAATACAGTTAAAGAATAATCACGTCCCAAAAGGACTGATTACCCTGGAGAGCCTCTTTGATCAGAATGATAGAGCCATATCCCACAGGATCAAAGTGGACCCCAAGCAGTACATGGACCTAGAATTGGAACCTGGAAAGGTGATCAAGGTCGGGACAGATTGCACCGATGAAGAGTTAGAGCAGATCCGAGCTCTATGCAAAGAGTACCCAGATATTGTAGCCTGGTGCTACCAAGACCTGAAAGGGTACGACAGAGAGATGATCCAGCACACCATAGAGCTGGAAGAGCAGGCAAAGCCCTTCAGGCAGAAGCAAAGGGCAGTAAATCCGAAAATTGAAGCCATGATGAAAGCCGAGCTCATGAAGATGCTGGAAGCAAAAATCATCTATCCTATCAAGCATTCTTCTTGGGTCGCAAATCTGGTTCCCGTGAGGAAAAAGAATGGAGACATCCGTCTCTGCGTAGATTTCAGGAATCTTAACCAGGCTTCATTGAAGGATCATTACCCACTCCCTCAGATTGATCAAATCCTTCACGTGGTTGCGGGAGCCCAGAGATTCTCTCTCCTGGATGGATTTTCAGGCTATAATCAGATTTGGGTGAAAGATGAAGACCAGCATAAGACGGCGTTCACCACCAAATGGGGAACGTTCGCATATCAGCGCATGCCCTTCGGTCTTTCCAATGTCGGGGCTACATTTCAAAGGGCTATGGACTTGGCGTTCCGCGAGCTGCTCAACAAAATCATTGTCATCTATTTGGACGACATGACTGTGTTTTCACACAAGAGAGAGGACCATGCCTCCCACTTGCGCCAAGTATTTGAAAGATGTCGCGAATTCGGCATATCAATCAACCCAAAGAAGTCAGTCTTTGCGGTGAAGGAAGGCAAACTGCTAGGCCATGTTATTTCTGAAAAAGGCCTTGCGGTTGACCCCGACAGAGCGGAGGCTCTTCTTCGCTTGTCCATCCCAGTCGACAAAAAAGGGCTGCAGTCATTTTTTGGCCAAATCAACTTCGTAAGGAAGTTTGTGCCTGACTTTGCACAAGTAATCAAGCCCATGGCTGAGCTCCTGAAGAAAGATGCTGAATTTATTTGGACTGAAGAGAGGAAGCAGGCCTTTGAAGAGATCAAGGCCAGGATTGCCCAGGCCCCAGTGCTGATAAATCCAGATTACTCCAAGGACTTCATCCTTTACGCAGTGGGAGAGCCCGAAAGCTACGCTGCAGTTCTGACTCAGAAGGGAGATGATGGCGAGGAGCGTCCAATAGCATTCCTAAGCCAAGTGATCCAGCCGCACGAAGAAAGGTATAATTTTATTGAGCGGCAAGTTCATGCAATTATGAGATCCCTGAGAAAGTTCAAGCACTTTGTCTCCCAGAGCCGGATAACTGTCTTCGTGATACACCCGGATGTCAGAAATTTCATCATCCAAGGGGAGCCTGGTCACAAGAGGGCGGGATGGATTGCCAAAATCCAAGAGTTTGACATAGAGGTACGACCAACAAAGTTAATCCGAGGTCGGGCTCTATGCCAGGAATTGGCCCGAAGTGCTGCAGCCGAAGTCTCTGCTTGTCAGTGGGAGAATCCAATGACAGAAATCAATCTTGCCAACTCCTTATCAGAGGAGAGTGATTGGACGAATGATCTGGTGTGGTACTTTAACACAGGGAGATGTCCAGATCATCTCAATGCCTCACAAAGAAGGAGGTTTAGGCTTAATGCCTTAAAGTATATACTACGCCCCGAGGGGCTGTATTTCAAAAATATTGACGGCATCCTGTTGCGGTGCGTCAAGGAATCAGATCAGCCGAAGGTCCTCGGAGAATTCCATTCTGGGATGCCCGGAGGACATCATTCAGGAAGGCCTACGGCCTTAAAAATCATCAGAGCGGGCTATTATTGGCCCACCCTCTTCACAGATGCGCATATGGTGTGTCAAAAATGCGAGAAATGCCAGAGGTTCGCCGACAGAAATCGGAAAGCACCCTTGCCCCTTCAGCCAATTCAAGCTGAGACTCCATTTCAGCAGTGGGGTCTGGACTTCATCGGGACGATAACGCCCAACTCTTCGGCGGGGCATAAGTTTATCCTAACAGCCACAGATTACTTTACCCGATGGGCCGAGGCAACGCCTACAAAGCATGCTGACCAAGAAACGGTCATTGGTTTCCTAGAGAGCCTCATCACCCGTTTCGGGATTCCAGAGGCAATTGTCACAGACAATGGTCCAGGGTTTGCAGGGGCTGTACTCACTGAGTTTACCAGCAAGTATGGCATTTACCACAAGATGTCTTCAAACTACTATCCGTAGGGAAACGGCCTGGCCGAGTCCACCAACAAAAATCTCTTGAAGATTATAAAGAAGACTGTGGAAAGGAACAAGAGGTCGTGGCACCTGCTTCTGGACCGAGCGTTATGGGCGGACCGTATCTCTTTCAAGAAGTCCATCAAGACGTCCCCTTATGCGCTCGTGTACGACAAAGAGGCTGTCTTGCCCACCCACATAGAAATGCCCGCACTCTGGTTGTTAGAAGATGAGAAAGGTGACAGGGACCCCGTGGATGCCCGACTGGCTCAGTTGTTGCAACTAGAAGAGGAAAGGGAAAAGGCGTATCAGGATTTTACCAAGCACGCCGAGATGACCCAGAGCTGGTTTGCGAAGGGAACCACCGCCCGAGTCTTCAAGATTGGAGACTTAGTGCTGAAATGGGACTCACTTAAGGCGAAACCGGGCAACCATGACAAGTTTGATGCCTTCTGGGAAGGCCCCTACCAAATCGCCCGAGTAAACCAGTTCAATGCATTCGTGTTAAGAGACATGGAGGGTCAGATCCTCCCGATCCCCGTTAATGGCTTTCATCTGAAAGCCTACTACCACTGAAGGTTACCAAAGGTTTTCCCCTTGTACATATTTTTATTGCAGTTCAGTTTTATTTCCGAATGTAAATATTGCTTTCAGTTTAGTTAGTTTCCTGCTTTTATTCAAAAAAGAGAGTTGAACGTCCTCAAAAGAAAGGTGCATGGCAGTCCCAAAAATGGCTAAGGCAGGAAAAGTCGCCCGACTTCGCAGCGAAGTCGGGCTTCGCCCTTAAGTTTGTGCGACGTCGGGAGGTTCCAAGGCAGGAGCAAGGGGGAAAAGGCTCGAAAATTTTTCTAAGTGTTGGGGAAGCCGCCCGACTTCGCAGCGAAGTCGGACGGCGCACCCTATCTTGAGCGCAGCCGGACGGGAACAAAGCAAGAAAATGCAAAAACGGCTAAGTGTCCCGCCCGATTACGCAATTTTCCCTGCGCCGCCCGACTGCGCACACAAAAATTTGCGCACTCCGACGGGCGCGTCCTAGAGGCATGGTGTATGATCGGAAATATTTCTAAGTGTTGGCCTCCCAAGGGCGCATCTTCCATAGTGCGAAGTCGGACTGCGCTCGTTTTTTGGGCGCACTTGGTCGGGGGTTTAAAAATTGCTAGCTTGCCTAAGGTTTCACAACACGCTCCCCAGTTAAATGCCTCGAAGCGTGTGCCCAGTTGGCACCCATGACGTCATTAAAAGCACGGGTTTCGAAGACTTTAAGGAATGATTGCGCAATTTTCGAAGCAGATGTCATAAATGAAAAAGCGCTTTCCAACAGTGGATCCCACGCGCGGCCGCCGAGGAATAACGGCGCTTCTCACCCACTTCGGGCAAAGAACTTTAAATTCCCCTCGCGCCATTAATGTTGCTTTCCCCATTTTTAGAAAAAGGCTTCTACTTACTCAGTAGCATCAGAATTACCAAAGTGAATTCGAGCTACGCTGTGAAAGAGGAGAAAGTGCGAAGTTTTACTAAGTTACAACTGTAATTTCTGTTGATTCCCAGCGCCATGAGTGAGAGGCCGAGTACAGACAAAGGGAAAGCGCCCATGCAGGCGGACCCTAGTGATTCAGAGCAGGAACCTGAGGAGCAGACCGACTCGGGCGCTCATGAAAGTGAGGCGCCGAAAGAGAAAAGAGGAAAATCCAGGGCGAGAAGCTCCAAGAAGCAAGGTCCTCCCCCGCCGCCCATAAACCGCCTGGCCGAGTACAGAGACGGCGATTACTCCATTAGTATCACAAAGCTGCGCCCTAATGTCAAGGAATGGGCAGACAAGGTGTCGCCCTCACACCATCTCGAGGCCGCCTACAGGTCGAACCTTTATTGGTTCTTGTGCCCTCCTGTTCACCACTGCCCAGAGCTGGTCGAGTCAATTGTAACATATTACAAACCAGCCACCCGGCAGGTCTGCGACTGCCAAGGGAGGGTGTTGTTTACCCTCTTCAAGGAGAGCGTACAACCAGCTTTCGCGCCGGGGCTCGAATTCGACCCAAACGCCATTGTCAGGAAGATCAATTTGGAAGAGCAAGCGGGCAGGTTCAGCCAAGGCAAAAGGATGAGGGAGTTTCTTAATTCGGAGCTGAAGTGTCCACTGCCGGCTACAAAATGGTCGTCGGGTCCTATACCCCTGGCAAATTTCAACAGCAAGTATATCTATACTATTCTTGCCTGGGTTCTGGGCTGCGGCACTGATGCAGAAGTGCACCCGTACCAGCTGGCGCTCGTAGAATGTATTTTACATGGGGAGTTGTATGACCCCAATGCCCTAAAAAGCGGAAGGCGCCCAATCTATTTCGATTGGGCAGACTGGGTGGCGTACGCCATTCATTCAAGTCTGGTGAAGATACAGCAGAAGAAGGCGACGGAATTCAGGCACTGCTCATTTCTTGTATGGTTGTGCCTGTATCACATGCATTACCGGATGAATATCCTCGGGCTTAAGAAAGTGGATGAGCAGGGCGCGCCGCTGCCAGTATATGAGTGGACAGAACTGTTGTATAGGAGGGGGTCGTATTATGACTTTAATTTTAAATTTTTGGGTATGACCCTGGCACTTTTCAACGGCAAGGCGAGTCGCCCTCCTCATGTTATGACGAGGTACCTGTCAAGGAGCAAATTTGGGGATACTTTCCGGTTGACCCAGGGCATCATCATCAGAATTTACGGGTTTAAAGGGAAGCCATTCCTGCTGCCCTATTTTTGTACTGAATATCACTTTGGCCTAGAGGCAGTGCGGCAAATGGACTGCGTTGAAGAAGAATTCGGCCAGGGAAAGAAGAGGGGTCACATCTTCAAGTATCCTTTTACCTGGGGAGACATTGAGGTCCACGAAATTGGGCAGCATGTATACCTAGAGCAGACCCTCCTCAACTTGGGCCTGGTGCAGTGCTGCAACGTTGGAAATATGACCCAATCGGGGTAAGGGGAAAATTCGTGCACGTCTGCCCGCGGAAGGAAATCATGGAAGAAAGGTGTAATAAGACAGGGGCAGACCTAGAATGGCACATTGAGCAGATGCAGTCGTGGCCACCATGGCATGACTTTTACTGTGTAGAAGTGGACTATGATCCCGAGCACAATGATGATCACAAACCGGGATCAGTTGGTTTCCGAAGACTGCTCGCAAAGGTGGCGCAGCTGGGCTGGACTAAAGACAAAATCATTGAATGTTGGAAGATGAGGTGTCGCACGCGGCACGATAAGTCAGAGAAAAAGACGCTGGCCATAGACGATGAGTTTTCCACCTTGTATGATAAATACGCTGGCAAATGGGAGCCGTTCGTATTCCGAGATTACGTTCCCCTAGGCGCCCGGAAAAGATATAAAAGGAAGCCCCCTCCTCAGCATTTGCCCATTCGAAAGTCGTCCAGCAGCAAAGCGCCAAAAGGCAAGGAGGTGGGCCCAATGTTGTCCTCAACGCCTGAAAAGTCGCCTCAGACAGAGGAGCCCGAAAAGTCAGCCAGCGAGGCAGCAGAAGAGGGCACAGATCCGACAAGGCCTAAGTACAAATTCACCGTAGGCACCCCAGCCCCTGACGTATCAACCGCCTCTGCTTCCACCGAGCAAACAACCGCTCCAAAAGAGAAGAAAAGAAAAAGGGGCGAAAAAACCAAAGTAAAGCGGCCCAAGAAGGAGGCTGCACAGCAGATAGTGGTGACCCCACGAGCGAGTGCGGCTGCAAGTGAAATAATCTCGATCGAAGATAGTCCTCAGAGAGAGGCAGAGGCTTGGGCCGCGGGAGTCATTCAAGCACCAGCTCAGGCGGAGCACGCAGGTACGTCCTCTTCCCCTGTGCAACAAACCCTAGCAAGCCCTGTTGTTACGCCCTCATCTTCCGCATCTGGGCACATTTTAGCTGCCTCGTCCTCTTCACCCATCACGCAGTCCCAGCACAACCCTCGCTCCTTTGGCCGCTTCGCCCAAGACCCCAATATTTTCCAAACCCTGGGTCAAACCCTAGGTCTCTCTCCCGCGGCTAGCACTGAGGCAGTCTCCCCGTCCCCACGCCGCTCACCCGCCGCCGATACCGCCTTCCAAACCCCATCTCCACCTCCTCAGCAACCGCCCACTTCCCCTAGGTCCCGGTCGCCCTCAAGAGCGGCCTTGTCTTCTGGCGTACCACCCGCCTCATTGTTTTCAGGGAGGATGCCGCAGCAGGATTTGGCCTCGGCGTACCCCATGTTGGCAGAGCTGGAGCTGATGGATAAACAGATGCAAGTCACGGATGATCAGCCCTTAGCTGCAAAGGCCGCAGGAGGTTCTGTTGCTTTCCTCCAGGGCGTAAAGAAGAGAAGGGCCGAGGAGATTGCCATACCAGTGAAGCGCACCAAGTATGACTTGGACAGAAGGGTGCTCCGAACGGAAAAGTTGGTGCCTAAAGTCAAGAAGCCCCTCCGGGAGATGACCGAGGCGGACTATGAGCACCGGATCAAGGAGAAGAGCTTTGACGATATAAGCGAGGAGTACGAAATAAACGGGATCCGCCGAAGAACTGACAATCTCCTCGTCAAGCGGCTCGAAGCCCAGGAGAAGCTGTATCAGCTTCAGAATGATTCAAGACAGCTGGAGGAGAATCTGGCCAAGACGACTACGCAGCTGGAGTCCGCTCAGGAGGAAGTTAAAAAGTTGAAGGATCAGCTCGCGGCATCCCAGCAGGAGACGGCAGCCCAGAAAAAAGCAGCTGATCAGCTGGCAGAGGATAAGAAAGCAGCGCTGGTGCATGTTGCCCAGTTGCAGAATCAGCTCCAGCAGACTCAGGCGCTGCTGGAAGAGAAGGCGTCTCAGGCGGCTGCTTTTTCGAAGGACAAGATCAAAGAAATGAGGGTTGGCCTGCTGACAGGTTGCAGGGCCAATGTTGTCAGGTCCCTATCCGTCCTGGATTTCATCTCCAGGATACAAGAAGTTTCTGCCGAGGGTAAGCCTACGGTAGAGGAGGCCGAACGTCAAGCGCGGCAATGGCTAGACTTGGCGATAAAACTTGAGGAGTATGAGCGCAAGGGCCTCCGATTCCCACCAATGTCACGGATTGCCCTAGACTGGGCAGATGCAAGGGTTACCTTGCAAAATTACTTTGAAAAATCTGAGAAGATTAGGGCTGCCAGAAAGATGCTGGATGTGTTGACCCATGAGAAGAACATCTGCCTGGCCCCCTTTAACACTCTTTCTGCGCTCGGATTTCCGAGCTTTGTCAAAGATGGAGAGTTTCTGCCTCTGGAGCAAGTAAAGCAGGACTGGCAGGTTTATGAGGCAGATACGTCCGAGATTGATGGTTGGACTGACCCAGTCCAAGAGGCACAGGTGACCCAGATGGTGTCTAAGTTCTGCAAGATCAATACTTGCCTCCAGGAGCTGGGAGAGAGGTACGACACCATCGACGTGCATATGGTCGCGGCATTCAAAAGGGCGCTGAAGGATATCAACGACTTAGAGCCCTTCCAAGAAGCAGCTTGGGATCAAGCTAAGGCTGCTTATGAGCACGTCCGTGAGCGGGAAGGGGACAGTGGCGCTGAGCAATCAGGCTCAGAGAGAGAGGAAGAGGAAGGTACAGAAGAAGAGACTGCTGAGAGCGAACAAGAGGAAGAACAACTACCCAAGCAGGGGGCTCAGCAGCAACGTCAACAGCAGCAGCAGAAAGGATGCAGGGGCCGGGAGTGCCTCTGTGCCCAAGGGATAAAGGCCCGGTTCGTTGCATCGAGGCGAGCTCGACACCCCGCGAGCCGCCAGGAATGTTGCCACATTTTGCACGGGGTGCCATGTCTTGAAAATTTTGTAAGGATGTTGCTTTGCCTTCCCTCTTTCTTCTTTCCCTTTCTTCTTCATGTCCCTTCTACTCTTCAGCCATCAAATTTCACTTTCTCCATCTTCCATTTCATGTTTCTGAATGTTTCTGTGAGTGGGCAAATTTGCCCAAAAATATTCTAAGTGTTGGAATCCGCCCGATTGCGCAGCGCAGTCGGGCTGCGCTTGTCTACTTTTGCGCACCTGGGCAGTATTGCTAAGACTTGGCCCGTAAAATTGGCTAAGTCATGGAGCCGCCCGACTTCGCAGCGAAGTCGGGCGGCGCTCATAATCCGGTGCGCACCTGGGCGGCCTCATTGAAAAAACAGCAAAAATTGACTAAGTGTTGGGCCCGCCCGACTTCGCAGCGAAGTCGGACGGCGCCCTGAAGACGGTGCGCACTTGGGCGGCATTGTGAAGACATCCAAAAAATATTCTAAGTACTGAGCCGCCCGACTTCGCAGCGAAGTCGGGCTGCGCTCATCTTCTTGTGCGCACTCGGGCGGAAGGACAGGAAAATGCTGCTCAAAGTTTCTAAGTGTCGGACCCCGTCCGACTGCGCTGCCCCGCCCAACTGCGCTCCTGTTTTGCTGCGCCATCGGACGAGAAGGAAAGAGTTGTAGAAAGATTCTAAGGCACGAAGGCCCGCCCAACTGCGTTGTTTTCACCCTGCGCCGTCCGGCTGCGCTCCAGTTTTGTGCGCAGTCGGGCGGGATAGAAATACAAAGGATAAGCTTCAAAGGATGAGCTTCTAAGCTCAGTTTTTCTCCCCCCATCAGATGCTGACAGGTGTTCGGTCTTGGGATCCGGGTCAAGATGTGACAGAAGGTGTGCCACCAGGGTACAGGACAGATGAGCGTGAACTGACAGATTGTACCGCATCTGCCCCCATTCAAACTGACTCGATTTCTCACCTACCGGATTGCCACGTGGCTGCCATATTTTCAGGTGAACCTTGTTGCAAGTACATTCCTTGTCCGCAGAGGTCAAACATCAGCCGCTTTTGCCGCTTTTGTCAGCTTTTGTCAGGTCTGGGATTCCGTGCCCAAATTGTAATCGGGGGGAAAATTGCGCTATAAATAGCAGCCTTATTTCATTGTACAAGGGTGGAAGGGGGATATACTGCTAAGGAACATCTGTAGCTGTGCACTTGCTTTTGAATGCAAAGTATATTTGGCTCTATTAGTTGTGTTTATCTTGTATGCTGCCTTTATTAAGTATTTCTGCCTCATGTTGCTTATATTGCTGATTATTGCTATTCTGCTTTTTGGATATCGATATTGGTGATTAAGTATATCTGGAATACTGACGTAGAGGATACATAGGATAGAATTGCTCTAATAGTTTCTGCTACATACTTTGTTTTGATTGTTGTTGGTAGTAGTGATTGGTTAGTTGTTGTGTTGCTTATCTTCCCCACCCGAAACAAGCATATTTATGTTTCTTTCTGTACTTTGTAATTTCTTTCCTGCACTCTGAGCTAAACCCCCAATTGAGAAAACATAGGAAGCCGGCCTTCTCCGGAGATTGGCGCGGAAGGCATTCCTTCCTTCCGGCCTTTCAATCTGCTGGGCGAATCTAGGGCGCAAATAGATTAAAATCCTATCCTAGTGGCAGATTCGTAACCAATCTGTTACCAGGTGCGGGGGTGCGGGTGCGGCGAAAATCACGGTTGCAGGTGCAGTCCCCGCCAAAAATAGGGGTTCACCGGGTGCGGACGCGGCTTATTTTTAATATATATATATATATGTATTTTTTATCTAAAATAATAAAATAGTTTATAATTTATAATTTTATAAATCATACACATTACAAAATAAATAAATAAATCATACACATTAGCATCGTAAAATAGAAATGGTTAAAATGGTTAAAATGAAATAGAAACCCTTATAGAAGGGTTTATATAGAAGTGGACTCCAATTCATTTTATACTGCATAATTTAATATTTATTATTAAAAACTAAAAACTTAAAAAGTTTAACGAATAAACTTAGAACTATAAACTATAAACTTTTAAAAATAAAAAAAATTACAATGTTTAAACTTTAAAGTTTTTAACTTTTAGACTTTAGTTTTAATTTTTAACTTTTAAGTTTTATTTTTTATTTGCTTTAAAGCCCGTATGGGCTGGGTGGACCCATGGCTGGGCCCTTGTAAACACTAAAAAACTTGAAATATAAAGTTCATTTAATTAAAAAAAGTAAAAAACTTTAAAATTTTAAAATTTAAAATATTAACTTTTTAAAAATTATTTTATTTTTTTTATTTTTTTAGAGATTGGTTGGGCCCATAAAATTTAATATTAGGTTTCGGTTGACCGAACCCTAATTGGCCGCAGCCGAACCCTTTCTGATAGGGTTCGTCCCAGCCTAACCCTGTCAGACAGGGTTCGGCCCAGCCACACCTGTTCCTTCTCCTGCACACCCGGTGCGGGTGCGGGTGCGGGTTCGCGCACCCAGCCAACCGGGTGCGCGAACCCTGTTTCACTGAGATGTAATAATCAATCCTTATCAAGTTAGCAAAAATACAACAATTCAACTGCTATGATAAACACACAAACTTAATATTGATTGCCAGTCCAATTTCAAATGAGAAAGTAGAAACAAATTCATTTTTTTCGTCTCTTATTTCAAATCTATGCGTACAAACATTTAATGAGGGAAGAGGATCCTTACACTCGCAGGATTTAAGAATGTCCTATCCAAACCATGATATAATCCAAGAGAATTATATGCCTGAAAATATAACATGCTCATCAGTTAATTAATATATGCTCCAAAATTGCAAATCATGCTATCAAAACAAGTGCAACTATTGTCCGGCTAGCTCAAGGATTACCTTGCGATCTGGATCTGCATAAAGAGAATCCAATGGGAATGGTAGCTGCTCAAGAAACAACAGGATGTAAATAATCTTCTTTTACATTCCATCCAGAAGATAGCATTCACCTCAAATGCATGAAAACTGGAAACTTCTAACATAAGATCAACATGCAACTTAATGAAGATGACGATTACCCTTTCAGCAAGGATGCGGGCTTTGTCTGGAGTGCCTACACCAATTGCTATAAGTTTCACTCCCATTGAGTCAAACTTTGGTTTCACATCTTTTAATGTAGAAGCAAGCTCCCAGCTTCAACAAAGGTTAACATAATAAATAAAATTTGCATAAACCCCTGCTGGAGTGTTGTCAAATCCCACTAGACTCTAAAAAACAAAAGTGCCTTAGAAGTTAATCATTCCCAATATACAGTGCAGATTTAGAAAAAAACGTGGCAGTGAAATGAAAAGAATTCCCTGTACCATTCATTTAATTACTTTGTAATACTATTATCAGACAGCTATCTGCTTTAGACTTACCAGCATACACACCCAAAATGCCTGAGGAGAGCCACAACAGCCATTCCCTGGCAAAACACATGAATGATATTTAGCTATGTTGATTAGTCAAAACAATACTGCATTACTATTGAAGCACAACAAAAAGCATGAATTTGACTTGGAATCATTTTATATTTGGTGCTATGTGGTGCATGTCCAAACTTCAAACTTCAAAGCACTGTGATAGGTGTAAGTGTTGACAAACACAACTCCATAGTCTTCCAGAAGATTCATCAATAATTTCCCTAGCATGCATAGAAAGGCTGGATGTATAATGCTGGCATGGAATTTCTAATACTAAGGTCCAGACAAGTACAATATTGACCACCCTAAATACTTCATTCGCTGTTGTCATTTTTATGTGTATAATTTATCCATGATAAAATTAAAAGTTAGTCACTTATATGCCATTTTGTCGTTGTTTTCTTTTCATCCATTGCCATCTCCAAATGATAAAGGTTATTTCTTTGAGAATATTAGAATATAACAAACTCAATTTGCTATAAAAAGTGGTCCACAACATGCCTTACAATTCATGCAATTAATTGTCTTGCAAAGATTCAGAAGCTGCAGAATATTCAAGAGCATATTCAACAACCACTACACTATAGGCCAAAATTCTTTCATTAAGGGAACTGAGGAACACTACAAAATATGACCTTCCTTGGTAAAAGATACAAGGAAGGAACTTAAATACTCCTTGGGGAAGAGGAAAATAAAGAAATACCAGTCTGCCATATCAATCCCTATTCAATCATGGTTTAATCACAATCCATCCCAATTTTGTCACTCTAAGAGTTGAAAATACAAAAAGAATCCAGGAAGATTGATGTTTAAAGATTTGTCTATGCTATTTCATGGGGTAGCTGTAGACAGGCAAATTGATAATGTAAATCAGTCGTCATAATGTAATACGGACTGATTAATAACGTGGAATAAAATGACAAATTGTACAACTAGTCGTCATGTTAATTAGACGACTGGTTTAGTTAAGTCAGACTAGTTAATTAGTCTGAGACTGGTTAATTAGTCTGAGACTGGTTAATTAGTCTGAGACTGGTTAGTTACGTCTTAGACTGATTAGTTAAGGCATTAACGAATGGACAGTTGGGGACGGTTGAGCGTGGTTGGTTGCAGTAACCGCCAAGGCTATCCTATAAATAAGCCCTCCCCTCATTCATTCAAGGGAATTGATGTTGCAGTCATGCAGGTTGATGGATTGATAGAAGAGCATTGGTATGTGTGAGAGTTGGTGCATATGTGCGTAGGGCATGATGCAGTCCAGTCTTGTATGCAGCCATGAAGAGTATTCTGCATAGGGTTTGCAAACTGCAGATTGTAATGCTGAAACTGTATTGCTGTAACCATATATGCCATTGTTAATATAAATCTGCCCATTTATGTATCATCTGCTATTGCTGCTGTTGCTATTGCTGTTATTGTTGTTCTGTGCATTGTTATTGCTCATGACTGCAGATTTGTAGAATTACATAAGTAGAAATGGATTGTGTGGAAGCATGTTAAATTTCATTTCTACAGTAGCCGTTCCTTTATACCATATTTGTTTTGTATTATTTTAATGAAACACTCTGTTTTTCCCCCAACCCTAAGTTTCGGGGGGTGTTGAATGTTTGACATGCTCAGAAATTTTGTTGGGTCTCAAGTCTCAACATTGTATTCTGACACTTGAGATCTATGCCTTCCCAGAATTTGTCTTCAACTACCTACCTTGACTTCCTGGCATAGAGAGATGCATCATGCACTCAGATTGATTGCTGGCATTTCCTTATTTCCAAAAAAGCATAGAGGAGCAGACAGAGTTGTTCTTCAAACTCCTAAATGGCTTGCCACCTGACTTGACCATTGTAAGCCCTTGCCATTACCTTTAAGGTTGCATTACAGCTTCTTAAGCATAAGCTTTTCTGATTAATATCTATTTGCAAACACTAGGGATGCCTAAATGGAAAGGAACTTCAGTATTTTTCTCAACAGGAGCTGCTCGATCATTCTATGGAATGTAGCAGCTACAAAAAAGACCTTGGTTTCACAATTTATAGAAAACAGTAGAATGCTCATAAAAATGTTATGGGGATTTTGGACTGTGAAAAGAACTTATCAAATATAATGGGACTATTAAAACCAATTTAAAGAATCCGAGTTTCACTATGAAATATACCTCCCACAATGATAAAAAACAAGTTCTTGAACAGTTTTCAATCAGTTTCTTTGAGTAAAAGTCATTCAATTACTGTCTTCCCCTTCTCGAACTTTGCATGCAACCATAAATCCTTTCAGAACTGCAGCTAAGCCCTACCACAGTACCCTTTTGACTGGGATAAGGCGATAAAATGACCTTCCAAGGTCATTCCATGCCAACATGAGGCATTTTTTTAACCTTCCTTTCTATTCAAAAACCCAACTGCAGTATGAATTATTCCTAAACATGAGACAAGCTTAACAACACACATAACTGGCACAAACCTTGGTAGTTAGAAAATTAGCTGAGGAATTGAATTCTATCAGTGGAACTGAACATACAGTTCTTTGTTTCTTGCCCTTTTTTATGGCCGCCCAAGGGAAGGGGTTATGTCCATTAACCCAGGCCAGCTGTATGTCAAATGCAAAAATCAATTTTCATTATGCTGTTTGACAATTTTTCTTTGTGCAAAATCAGGTCATATATGTGTTCCCCCCAAAAGCCATTTAATCTGAAAAATGCCAACTTACCACTTTCTCCTCCTATTGTACCTACATTTGTTGTATTCTAAATTAACAAAATCCAACCTGAAGGAACTTGGTATTGGAATTTGATCCAGGCATTATGGATGCACATAGGATGTTCAATGCCTGCAAGAGCTCTCAACGCAGACAATATTTGTGGCAGTGCTGAGTCAATCTATAAAACTAACCATGATTGAATTAACAGGCTTTTCACTAAGAGTTTATGAAACACATAATTGTCTTTCACATGCACTTAAAACCCAATAGGCTCACTATACACTTGAGTACACTGATTCTGAGGGCTAGCCTCCACTTCCAGACAAACTCAAGGAAAGCTCTTAATAAATATTCAATTCAATCAAATGTATGAGCTCAAGTGGTTAAACATGTTGGCTTCCAATGTGAAGAGTTGGGTTCAAATCTTGCCAAGTGATAAATGCATAATTGCCAGTTAGAATGCCACTATGTGGTTTGTTGAAATACAAGAATAACATGGTCATAATATAAAACATGTGGGAATAATATTGTGTGCCGGGAGTGAGTGTGAGCCACAAGCAAGTAGAAAGCATGAGCAGGAAGTAGGAAGCAAAGTGCGATGAAGGAGCAAAAGCCACTTCTTCTTGTTCCAGATCTTATGAGAAACTAAAAAACTAAAGGATTCATGTGAAGCAAATCTAGGTAACATGGCAAGAAAGTCATTTTCAAGAAAGGAAGGATGCCCTAGTTGGAAGTAAGGATGCCTTATTTGGAAGTATGGACGCCCTAGTTAGCTATAAGAGGAAGAGCAAATCTAGGGCAAACCCTATCCAGGTAGCAGATACTACATCAGAAGTGATTATCAAGGATGAGATGATTGAGCATGATAAAATGGTTCTTAGAGGGTTAATATGTAAGTTCTATGGATACTAGCCTGGTTTTTCTAAGATTCAAAATTGGATCAAGAGGAAGTGAGGATTGAATTCAAATTACTCCATGACTTTTCTTTTCAAAGGGTTTTTCCTCATTAACTTCTTCAATTCAAAAATAAGGGATAAAGTAATGGACGGAGGCCCTTGTTTTAGGGGCAAAGATGCACTATATTTAAGACCATGTAATGAGAATTTTTTTGTGGAGATAGAAACTATTAAAAGGCTTCCGGTGTGGATTAGGCTTTTTGGACTTCCTTATCAACTCATCAATAAGGAGGTTTTGAAGAATATTGGCAATACTCTAGGCGAGTTCATCCAGGAGGGCCGACTACCGACTACTAACAAGAGAAGGCATGTTGTATACACTTGAATATGTGTTGCCATGGATATTTCAAAACCTTTACTACAGTCCTTTAGGATTAAATTTGAATCAAGGGAATTGGGATCAAAAAGTGGATTTTGAAAACACTGCATTCCAATGTCGCAAATGTCATGAAACCGGACACATGACAAGATATTGCAAAGTGAAAATGATGGAGAAAGAGATGGAAAATTTTGGGCATGAGGCAAACTTCAATATGAAACAAAGAGATCATATCATAGGAGAAGTTGGGTCAAATCAAGAATTTTCCACTCCTAAGAAAGTGGTAAGAAAAACCCCTTTGCATCATCAAATGGCAAAGGCCATTATAGTTCACTTGAATCATTAGAAGAAAAAAATGACACAAGGGATGAGGAAGTACAATGCGCAAGTTCAAATACAGAAGAAGTTAAAGGTGCAAAGGAAGATGGGGAGGCAAATTTTAAAGCAAAGGAAGATGGGGAGGCGAATTTTAAAACGAATGAGGTGAAGGAGGTCAAGGTTAATCTAGGTAAATCATCTTCATTTTCCTCAAGTAGCATAAAATCTTCTCCTTGCAATAAAAATGAAAATAGTTACTTTTGTGTACTTGTTGCCCTTTAGGGTTTCAAGAGCAGCACAATAAAGAAAAGCATATGGAGGATATCCAAGGAAATTTAGGGTTTCCAAGGCAACATAAGAAAGTAATGACTATGGAGGATCATCTATGCACTTTAGGGTTTTCAAGGCAACATAAAGAAGAAAGTGTTTATGAGGCTATTCCTTGCATTTCAGATTATTTAGGGCAACATAAAGAAGAAAATGTTTAGAAGATAAGTCTCATTATGAAAAATATGGAAAATTAAAAGAGATTGATCAAGATGAGAGTGTTGATGGGAATGGAAAAAGGAGAGGAAGGCCATCAAAGCATGAACAGAGACAAAACTCAAAGGGATAACAATTTCGGAAGCCAAATAAAAATATCACAAGTGTTAACAAGAAGTGGGGCTAAGCCCACTAATAAATATAAAAAGTGATGATGATGAAAATAATGTCATGGAATATTGGGGATATGAATAAGACCCCTAAAAAAAGAGTTATCAAGGAATTATAGGTTGTTATAGTCCCGAGTTTATTTTAATACTAGAAACAAAATTAAGTGGTGAGGAATGTAAGGATGCTTTTAAAAAGATATGGAAGATGGGTGATGGTCTAGCAGTTACTCTACATGAGCTTCAAGCGGTATTGCAACAATATGAGACAAAACGCAAATGGGATGGGCAACTGTTAGAAGTAAAAAGTTTTGGGTTGTTGGACTATTTTGCAAGAAAGAGGAAAACATAAAAGTTGGGGTTATAAATGTGTATGCTCCAACTATAGTTACTCCTTGTGAAAGATGTTGGAAGGACCTTAGCATGTTTTTGTCAAACACAATGATGATGCATTATGTTCTATGGATTCTTGGGGGTGATTTCAACATTGTTCTATCTACTATGAAAAAGAAGGGTGATGTCCTAACAACATGCCATAAGGAACTAGCAACATACATTTCCCAGGATTCAATGCCAAGCGAGCTCGTCTACACAAGCTCATGCATTCCTCTAATGCTTGCAAATGTTCGGTTGTCTTCCCATACAAGGACCAATCATCTAGGAAAGCCTTGAACTTCCCCGTGGACATTTGATCAAAGATATATAAGATGATCCTTTGAAAAGTAGCAGGTGCATTGCATAAACCAAAAGGCATTCGGTTATACGCATAAATGCCATTCTCTACTACAAAGGTTGTCTTCAACTTATCCTCCTCGGAGATGTTAATCTGGTTGTAGCCTGAGACTCCATCCAAAAAAGAACAAATTTCGTGTCCAACTACCTCTTCCAATATGAAGTCTGTGAAAGGAATGGAAAAAGGATCTTTTATCGTCACGGTATTCAAGCTCTAAAAATCTACACAGATTTGAATTCAATTAGCTTCCTTCAAATTGATCACTATTGGTGACACCCACTCACTGACTATCACTTTGAAGATAATGACAACATCCAACATCTTTTCAATCTCTGCTTTCACTAGGGCTGCATACTTCAGATTCCTCTTGTATGGTCATCTTCTCATTGGCAGCGCACCCAAAATTAGTGGATTTCGGTGTATGCACAACTTTGGTGGTATTCCCTTCAGATCCTTATAAGTCCATGCAAATACGTCCTAGTATTTCCGGAAATTTTTGAAAGTCGTTGCTTTCAGCACTAGATCCCATTTGTCTCCACAATTGATGATCTTTTCTTCCCCCTCCTTGTCGAGATTCACCTGCACCATCTTCGTTCCTTCGTACTTTATGGCGTCAGGCTCCTCTGTTGCCTTGAGTACATCTATCGATTGGGTTGGTTTCTCATCAATTACTGCATCTCCCACTATCTACTCTACAAAATTATTTGGGAATGTCCACTTCTCCTTCTCTCCGTCCTTTGGTGCAAATTTTCTTCCTTGACTACTTTCACCAACCTCCTGCACAACGTTCTTGTCCTCATGGCTCTTTTCCTTTGTGTGGATGCAAAAACAATGGGGTATGAACACCTCATAATCCTCCATCTGCCAATGGAAGAGTCCTTTGTCAGATTCCTCGTCCTCTATATAGTCTTCATGCTTGAACACACCTTCATTGGGCTTATATCCGCTTTCCTCATCCGACAACGAACTTCCTAACTCATTAGATGTTGCAATATCTTGACTTATGGATTGATTTTTCAAATTTATCATATATTTGTGTTGGCCTTTCTTGAATGTGAGGCACTCCTTTTCCCAATTGTGATTCACTTTGGCCATCCTTAACCATCCACATCCTAGCAACACATCATATGCTGGTTTTTGCATTGTTATTACCACAAATTCCATGATGAATTCTTGATCAGCGATCTTTAATTTTTGATTTGTCAGTACACCCTTCATCTCTATGCCATACGGATTTGCATTGTACAACCAAAAGTTTGGAGACCACAAGAATGGTGCTTCAATGTCTTTCCCATTTTCTCTAGCATGACATTTATGCTAGAACTTCTGTCGACAATAACCTGTGTTAGTTTATGATCCAATAACTCCATATGGATCAAGGATGGCTTCTTGCCTGCTTCAATCATCAACACAATAGGATCAATATATTGATCCTTCTTGATTGCTAGTACCTCTCTTGGCTCCACCGTCGTTTCTGGGCATGCAATCTCTCCTACCTTGGCATATAACTCAGGTATTGCGCCAAGTAGACTGGACACCTTGACCTCGACTGTCATGTTCAGAACTCGTGCAGCCAACTGCTCCGTTGATGATTGTCTTCTCGGAACTTCTTTAGGTTTCTTCAACGTCTTTTCTTGGAGTAGTCTGTCCTGTTTTGTTTTCTCCATCACTTCTATCATGTCATGTGCTACCTGCCACCACTCCTCTTTGACATGGTTTAGGTATTGCTCAGTATTCTTTGCTTGAGCTCTCCTTACTTCCAGCACCTGTTGTTTCCGTTTGTGCCTCCTACTTGTGGGTTTGGACAATTTTTTGCAAAATGCCCCCACACTTGGAAATTTTGGCACTAGATGATTGGCCTTTTATCCGAATCGTACTATAATTGACTTTGACCGCCTTGTCAATTATTTTGTTGGTATTGTCTTCCCCGATGATTATTTCTGTAACCACCGCTAGTCGCTCCTTGTCCATTCTTTGAGGTATTTGGTTTTTCTTCTTCTTTTTGCATCGTCATCGTCTGATGCCTCATGCTTCTCAAGTTGAATGGACACTCTTCAACAACATGCCCCAACACATTGCATATATTATTATATGTGCTCTTCAAACAATTTACGTTTTTGTGCCCTTCGTACTTACAGTATGAGCACCATGTATCTTTCTTCTCTTTCCTATTTTCGCTTTCCCCTCATTGATCATCCTTTCAAAATCCTTTTTCATCGATTGAATTGTGACATCCAATTCTTCCTTGTCACTATCAAAATCATCACTTCTGAAGTGACCTCCTATACCGGTTGTCATTTGCTTGGCCTCACTCTCAAAGTTTCTCGCCCTCTCATAGGCTTCTTCATATGTCAAAGATGGTATAATCTTCATTTTCTTCTTATATCGTGGCAATAGCCCATCGATAAAACATCTTTCACATCCCATCTATCGATTGCAACTCCATCTTATCCGTGAGCTACTTCAAGCGTCAATTATAGTATTTTATATCTTCATCCTTTTTTTTTTTAGTGGAATATATTTTTGTTATGATTTCAATATCATCTCTTAACGGTTTGAATTTCTTGAATTCGTCCACTAAATCTTGCCATATTGTGAAAGGTCTTGTCACTGCTCTTTTTAAATGCCAATCAATTGCAATCCCTCACATTGTTGTCGGAAACAGTTGTAGCCATGCATCATGGTCTTTAACTCCATTGGCTTTCCAAATTGTCGTGCATGTCCCTCTATGACAACCAGGGTCTCCCTTTCCTTTTTCCATGAAAGGTGGGAATTTTTGCTTTCTTGCCTGAGTTGCAATAATTGCTATTGGTGGTTGTTGGTTTCCTCCTCTCGATTCATCCCCACTCAATGATTGCTTGGACAACACCTCTTCTCTGTGTGCTTCTATCCTAGGCAGTTCTTCACTTGGTGCTTGTTCACGTGCTTCTGTCCTACGCAGTTTGGATGAATCGAGAGGAGGAAACCAACAACTACAAAGAAGAGTTTACCAAACAGTTGTTTGAAGGCAACATAGAATGTGGACAGGCACCTCCACTCTCAATCTGGTCAAGCACTTCTGCATAGTTGCTCTGGTGCCTAACTTCCATCCTCTGCACTCTTGGCAAACTCTCCCCGCTTGCTCCGACATTAGCATCCACTCGTATTCTCCTTGTGCACACTCCACATTGGCATCTTGTCTTACGCAAACGTTTTCTTCAGCCGTTTGGTGCCACTCGCCTTGCACCTCCACTTATGTTGTTAATAGTAACATCTACCACCTTCCGCTTTCGTCACTGGAGCTATCCTCCTCCTATTCCAAACTCGTTCAACCTCTGGTTGTTCAAGTTCTGCCCTTGATTGTAGTCCTTGGTTGGCAATTCTTTCACTTCGTCTCACTAGTTGCTCTAAAGCTCTTCCATGATTTCTCCTTTTACATTCGTGCAACCCAATATTTGTCATCCACCTCGTCAGTCTTCACACGTGCAACATCAACGAACAAGCTAACCCGTACTTCAATTAGGCAACGACATCAAATGTAGCACAACGGTGAGGTTTCCCGAATACAAGATAGTGACTGAGTTTAAGAGCCAAGAAGTCTACAGTCAACAAATTTGAGACAAATCATCATCATCATCTCAGACAACAATGTACATGTGACAACAATATCTACTTGATGACAGGTTAGACTTTAGTCAGCGTGATGACACCTTCGAACGACATCCTTTAGACGACACTTGCTAGACGACATCCTCCAGACAACATCAACAATCAATTCCACATGATGGCATGACGACACCCACGTGGCAACATGATGGCACCCATGTGGCGATATGACAACATGACGATACCCATGTGGTAGCATGATGGCACCCACATGGCGGCATGATTGTATGACTTCAGACAGCGATTCCCTCAAACGACAACTTCGCTCCAACGGGGTGACAACTCTTCGCAACAACATCCTCTGCATCGTCTGATGGCGTCTCCACTTCGTAATTGCAACTTGCAAATGGCCTACCTGACTGCATCTTCTAACCTGCACAGTGCAAAAAACTATCTTTACAACACAAGTCTAGTAATCTAGCAATTCACACAAACATCAACACACAATTGGAGAATGATCCTTGCATTGATTGATCTGCCAAAATGGCATACAAATTATAGCATCAGACTTGCAATATGCTCGTCAATGGCAATGGCTCTTACAGCATACAAATATGCCTCTTTGCACATACGTCTCTCTCTATGCATATAGATGAATGGATTGATTATAGATTACTTACCAACAATTAAGGGGGAGGGGTCTTCTTTTAGTGCAGTCCTGGTTGCTGGTAACAACAGTTTTCAGGACACCTTGCACGTAATTGTTTCCCCCTTGCCTACATTCCTAAGACATAACGCCACTTTACAATATATCAAATATTTAGGCACTCAATTATGACGGCTATGACATTTACATTGCATTTCCTTGCATTTCATTGCATTACATTTTATTCCCTTTTGGACTAGCTTAGTGCCTAACACTTGGACATTTCTGCAAACACTTTCATTTCTGTTTTTGCTGAGAACTAGTGCCTACAGAATATGTTGCAATCTATTGCCAATAGGTATAGCACCAAAAATTGATAAAATTCAAAGAGACTTTCTTTGGAAAGGATGCGAAGAAAAATTTAGGTTTCCTCTTTATAAGTGGGATAGGGTTTGCAAAGGAAAGAATATTGGAGGAGTAGGCTTGCGGAATTGCAGACTTATGAGTTTAGCATTAGGGGCAAAAATATTACTCCAAAAATATATAGGTTCTCTTGGTGCAGTAAAATTATTTTGGAAAAGTACCCTACCCAAAGGATCGTCAACATGAAACTTCATATCAGATAGTTTGCAATTGATAAAGAAACATATTAGATGGTCAGTCAATGAGGGGAATTATGCAAATTTTTGGTTTGATGCTTGGTTGAAGCCTTATCCTCTTATCTCTGACTCAAAATGACAACCATTGGCTCGAGCATGCCTAGCTTGTAAAGGTCCAAAGGTCAAAGACTATATTGATATGAGCAACAACTCCAGATCATGGATTTTTATTAGAAACTTGGTTGAAGGAGAGAAATTCAAACAAATTGTAGGTGAACTTCAAAGATGCTTCAAGAGTTTTATTTGTCGATTTTTACACGAAAGGACGAGTTGGTTTGGAATCTATCAAAATATGGAGACTCGATCAAGTTGGAATATGAGGATTTAGAGCAATCAAAATTTCCTACTCCCAAAGATTTTCTTTGGAAAAGTGTTGGTCACTAGAGGCTCTCCCTAAAACCTCAACATTCCTTTGGTTAGCAGTTCAAAGTAAGATTCTTACACAAGAGAGACTACAAAGAAGAGGATATCATTGACCTTTCAGACGTGCCTTGTGTGAGAAGGATTTAGAAACATCGGACCATTTACTTCTTCATTGTCCCTTTGCTCACACCTTTTGGGGTTACTTTTTTAAGAATATGAAAATATATTTGGTATTTCCATCAACATTGAAAGAGTTGATGAAATGTTGGATTAATTATTTCAAAGCAAAAGCATTATGTATCTATGGAGGATAGGCCTTGCCATTATTTGTTGGAATTTATGGCTTGAAAGAATAATAGAATTATTTTTATTAAATCTCAAAATCATGCCCAAGTTTGGAACCACATTATCGCCTCTCTTGCATAATGATTATAGATATGGTGCTCATCATGGGAAGTCTCAAGTGTGAAAAAGGTGGTGGTGACAATTTGGTTACAGGATTTGAATATACATGGAAGAGTCATCTATGATAATGGCATTAAAACAAAGGATCTACTTTGATCTAGGGTAAAATGGAAATGTCAGAAATTGGGTTTATCAAAATTAATTTTTATGGTGCTTCTAAAGAAAATTTGGGAAAAGTCGGTGGAAGGTGGTGTTTTTCGAAATAATGAAGGCAAAATTCTCCTCACTCACTCAAAATCATATGGATCTTCGACTAAAAACTATAAACTATACAAAGGCTAGGACACTTCTTACAATGACTAAAACTGCAATAGAAAAATGATGAAAATATATTTCAATTGAGGGGATTCACAAATTATCATTAATGCTATCAACAAAAATATAGGCGCAGAGATTGGATAAAAGATAATATTATTGATGATGCTCATCATCTATTATTGAAGGCAATCTCTTAGAAATGCTTGCATATTTATAGAGAAAGGAATCGGTAGTAGATAATTTAGGCAATTGCAGTGTTGATCTGCATCTTGCTAAAATTTACTAGCCAATCGAAATTTTATCTCTTAATCAAAATAATGTCAAGGAGTACCCAGGTGTTGTAGGTGAGTTGGAGAGGAGAGGGCAATCCTCCAAGGGAGGTCCCAGGTTCGAATCTCCACCCTACCAAAAAGCTGAATTGGGTACCCAAAATCCAATTGATAATGTTGGTGTGGGCAGGGCTGGGTGCGACCCCCGGGTGACTTTGACGGTGTAGAACCCCCTGTTCGTGGTCTCTTAGACCAAGGCAGCCCCGCAAGGGGTTTTTTGCTTAAAAAAAAAAAAATGTCAATGAGTTGATTGTGGAAAGTTGAAGAATATATTTTTGATTAAAAAAATAAATGAAAAATATTTGTGATAAAAAGGCATGCTAAATATGATTTAATTGACTTAACAACAAATGTAATATTTTGGTATTTTGATGGGAGTGGCCCAATAGAAGTTATATATATATATATATATATATATATAATACAGGTGGAACCCTTTCAATCCCATATAAGTTTGATGAAATACTAGACTAACATGGTCACAACATAATACAGGCCAGCTTGCTCCAATCCCATATAACCAGCTAAAAATATATATTCTATCCATGAATCAGAAATACGGTTTGTTGAAATACCATGCTAACAAGGTCACGATGTAATAAGGAGATCAGGTTCAATCCATATAACACATTTAAAAAATATATTCAATGTCTTCTTTATCTTTTTTTTAATTCCTAAAGATGACAAGCATTCAATCCATGTACAGGAACTTACATTATTTTGATCCCAGAGGTCCCTGAACTCTACAGGCTTTCCACTTGCAGTAAAAATGGTGATGGATCCGAGGAGGTCTGCTTCTTTAGAAATTGCTGTTGTTGAAGAGGCTCTGGGGACTATCACTCTGCTCCTCTTGCTCTGATCATATGCAACACCCACATGCCCAATTCCATTTCTATTTAATTTTATGTAACATGGGATTCTTCTGCCATTGGATCCCAAATGAGTGTCAGCCTTGAGTGCTGAAAAGAGAGCACCCACATGAGCAGGGGCCCTCAGAATTGTGGTGGATGGCTGAAGTAAGGAAACCACCTCCATGGCTGTTGCTTCTCTTCTTCAAGGTGGAGTATGTATGTATAGAGATTTTGTACAGGGAATTTAGATTGGTCCAAGGGAAACTCTCTCGTAGTCCAAAGTGGGGATTAACAATGATTGGCGATGAATGCCTCTGTGGTGGGTAGTGGCAATTGTAGTGGCTGTACGTTTCCAACGAAGACCACACAAACAGAAGTCAACAGCGGGTGTTGATTTTTTTTTTCCCACGTTTGTCTTGATATTAAAACAGTGCTGAATTAAGGATTGGGAGCTAATTGATTCTTTGGATAATTGTATAAATACCGAGAGATCACAAGAAATGGTGTGGTAATATATATGTGCCTAAGTAGTGGTGGTGACCTGTGCTGGTCCCGGGTTTATGATTTGATACTTTAAAAGTATATTGTATATGAAATGATTTGAAGTTATGACTCAAAATTGAACGATATTAGTTAAACACCTTAATTTTTTTTATATATGAAATGTTGATATCCATATAATTTGAAGTTATGGCACAAAATTGAACGGTATTAGTTAAACACCTTAATTTTTTTTTTTTTTTTTAACATAATAATATTATATGGTTATGATGTAATATAATTAAAGTTTACTTTAAGAAGCTGTAAGGTTATTAAAGTGGTAAGGGCTTTAGCCTTTCTTTAAGAGGTCCAAAGTTCAAACCCCATTCAGTACGGGGACCAAGACCCCTCATAAAAACATGTGTAAACTTATTAAATCAAGTGGCATTAGCTCAACTACTTAGATTCCTCAATCTTTAAAAAAGAGATCATGGTTCAAATCTTGCTTAGCAATATATGGATAATATCCGAGCTTTATTGTAATACCACTTTGTGGTGATGATGTAATACGAGTGGGGCTCATTTCAATCTCATATAATCAATTGAAAAAAATTAAGGTTCATTTTAATTCTATATAATCAATTTAAAAAAAACTAAACAAATAATTTAAGATAGTAAAAAAATAGTTATTAAATCAAGTGGCATTAGCTCAACTACTTAGATTCCTCAATCTTTAAAAAAGAGATCAAGGTTCAAATCTTGCTTAGCAATATATGGATAATATCCGAGCTTTGTTGTAATACCACTTTGTGGTGATGATGTAATACGAGTGGGGCTCATTTCAATCTCATATAATCAATTGAAAAAAATTAAGGCTCATTTTAATTCTATATAATCAATTTAAAAAAAATTAAACAAATAATTTAAGATTAAAGAATTACAAATTTTGATAGTAAAAAAATAGTTATTTATTATGACTTTGTCTTTCGAAAAAAAATTGTGAATGTGATAATAATTTTTTTTTTTGATGAGGAACCTTTTATATAAAACATATCCGCAACATGTGAGGGGAGAGATTTGAACCTGGGCCTCTCGATAATTGGAGAGTTTTAACTACCCACTTGCTCTCCAACTCCTCTACAAGAATTCTATAATTGTTATAAAATGGGCCACATTGCACAAGATTGTAGAGTGAAGACCACAAATGGATATAAAAGAGCCCACTATGTATGTGAGGATGAAGTTGCACAATATAATTTGTTTTTGACTAGTGACATGGTTTAAAAAACTAGTCAGGAAGTTTGGTATTTAGATTCTAGTTGTTCTAACCACATGACTAGAAAGAAAGAATTTTTTGTTGATGTGAATGAGAATTTCAAGACCAAGATCATTCTTGGGAACAATAATTATTTGGATGTGGTTGTAAAAGGCACCATGGAGGTTGGCACTAAAGAAGTTACAAAGAAAATTAATGATATCTATTATGCTCCCAATTTGAAGAATAATTTGTTGAGTGTTGGACAACTTGTAGAAAAGAACTATAAAGTTGTGTTTGATAACAATGAATGTATCATTTATGATAAGAATAATAGGAACCGTATGGTCAACATTGTTCTTATGTCAAAGAACTGGATGTTTCCTTTGAAGTTTGGAGGAAAAAGGAGTATGAACATGGCAAACACGGCACTTGAAGATAAGAATTGACTTTGGCATCTTAGATTTGGACACTTGAATTTTAAAAGTTTGGAATTTTTTCTTCACAAGACATGGTAAATGGACTACCTAATGTTGGAGAGCACAATGGTGTGTGTGAAGCATGTATGATTGGAAAGCATGCAAGGAAGGAGTTTCTAAAAGGAAAAGCATGGTAGGTCTCACACCCACTCTAGCTTGTACATTATGATATTTGTGGACCTATGCAAACACAAAGTTTGGGTAAGTCTTCTTTTTTCTCACATTTATTGATGATTCTTCAAGGAAGTGTTGGGTGTATTTTTTGAAACATAAAGATGAAGCTTTTGGCATGTTCAAGAATTTCATAGCATTGGTTGAGAATGAAAGTGGATATAAAATAAAGTGTTTGAGAATTGATCATGGAGGACAATTTTTTTCAAACAAGTTCAATGATTTTTGCAAACAATATGACATCAAAAGGCAGTTCACTACCACCTATACACCACAACAAAATGGGATAGTTGAGAGAAAAAATAGAACCATTGTAGAAATGGCAAGAAGCATGTTGAAGATAAAATATTTGAGCAATTCTTATTGGTATTATGCAGTTGATACAATAGTGTACATTCTCAATAAATGCTCCACAAGAGCACTACACAAGAAGACTCCACATGAAGCATGGTATGGCACAAAAACCATTGTATATCATTTGAGATTTTTTGGTTGTCTTACATGTGCACATGTGAATGATGAAGTGAGAAATAATTTGGATCCCAAGAGCGAGCCATGCATTCTTATGGGATAATCTAAAAATAATAAGGCATATAGACTATATAATCCAAAAACTCATAAGTTTGTAGTCTCTAGAGATGTAATTTTTACTGAAGGGGAGTGTACAGTCATCAAAAATCAACAGCCAAAATATTTGATGTTGAACAAGATAATACAGTTGGAGGACAACCTTCAAATGTTCCCTCTACTCTTCCAAGCCCACCTAGCCACCCATCAACAAGTTCAAAGGAGACTACACCAAGTTCAAGCACAAGCATCTCATCTACAAGTCTCACTAATAATACAAATAAAGGAAAGAGAAAGCTCAAAGCAAATCCATCCATTCAAATTATGGACAAGAAATTTCAAAGGAGGTTAACAAGAAGCTAATTGCAAGAGTTGGACCAAGTTGTTTCAAGATTGGAGAAGCTCCAAATGTATGGTGATGATGAAGAAAAACCAAAATGTGAGTTGGTGAATTATGATTTATTTTTTGAATTTGATTTGGAACCTTTATGTTATGAAGATGTTTGTACTAATGATGTTTGGATGCAAGCAATGAAAGAAGAAATTGAGTTGATTAAAAAAATTCACACTTGGGAACTTGTGGAATTGCTCAAGGATAAGAAAATTGTTGGATCCAAGTGGGTCTACAAAACAAAATTTAACAATTATAGAAGCATAGAAAGATACATAGCAAATATGGTTGCAAAAGGATTCACTCAAATATATGGTGTGGATTATGAAGAAACATTTACCCTTATTGCAAGACAAGAGACAATTTGGATGGTTCTTTCATTGGTAGCCAATAAACAATGGAAATTTTATCACATGGATGTGAAAAGTGCATTCTTGAATGGTTATCTAGATGAGAAGGTTTATGTTTAGCAACCTCAAGGCTTTGAAGTGGAAGGAAAGGAAAACCATGTTTACAAATTGAAGAAAGCATTGTATGGACTAAAGCAAGCACCTAGAGCATGGTACTTAAGAATTGATGGATACTTCCAAGATTGTGGTTTCAAGAAAAGTAAGAATGACCCCACACTTTATTTCAAGAATGAAGGTGATGATATTCTTCTTGTGTGCCTATATGTTGATGATTTGATCTACATGGAAAGTAGTTCAAAGATTATGAATTATTTTAAGCATGCTACGATGAAGGAATTTGATATGAAAGATTGAGGACCGATGCAATACTTTCTTGATGTGGAAGTACATCAAGGTGATGGAAAAATTATCATTCGTCAATCAAAATATGCCAAAGATATGTTGAAAAAACATGGTTATGGAAAATTGTAAACCAGTTGGACACCTGTGGCACATGAAGAAGTGTTGTGTAGATATGATGGAGAAGAGAAAGTTGATAAAAAATGTTTAGAAGAATTGTTGGGAGCTTTATGTTCCTTACTACAACAATACCTGATATTGCATTTACAGTTTCACTTGTATCAAGGTACATGAATGAACCTTCATAAAACCACATGAGAGTAGCCAAATCTTGTGGTATGTCAAAGGAACCTTGAATTTTGGCATACATTATGATGCTAACAACAAAATGGAGCTTAAATCGTGGTGTGGGTGAGTGTGTGAGGGGGTGGGTGTGTGTATCCCTGGTGGAGTTGTTGTAACAAGTTGGGGGATTCTTGGTCAAAACCTCCATATCTTAATATTACCAAAAAAAATAAACACAACAAAATGGAGCTTGTTGGATACAATGACTCATATTGGGAAAGTTGCTTGGATGATAGAAAATCAATTTTTGGAAATTGTTTTTCACTTGGTTCAGGAGTGATAACATGGATCTCAAAGAAGCAAAGCATTGTTGCTTTATCTTCTATAGAGGCAAAATATGTTGCAGCTACTATAGCAAGTACACACACACTTTGGTTGAAAAAAGTACCTAAAGAGATTGGTGAAGTTCAAAATAATCCAACAATAATTTTATGTGACAACACAAGTGCAATTAAGATTGCAAAAAATCCATTCTGTCATAGTAAAACTAAACATATTGATTTAAAGGTTCATTTTATAAGAGACATGCTGGAAAAGAAGGTCGTAGATTTGAAATATTGCAACACCAAACAACTTACATACCTGTTTACCAAAGGTGTCAATAAAGAACAATTTTTTGAGATTGAAAGACAAACTTGTCTCACCATCCTGCATCAAGGGGGACTATGTTGGAGATTGATGTTGAATAAGAAAGAGAAAATCAAAAGTTATCCCATGAATTTGAAGAAGCCAAAACTTTTTTATAGACCTTGAAGAGTTACCATGATTGTTGGACTTCCTAAAATATGAAATGAAGTGTTGTAACATCATTTTCTCTCTTGTAAATATACAATAGAGTATTATAGTTGTAGGAGATTGTGGAGAAAGCTTTGTATCACTTTTGAGTTCATTTGGAATGAAAAACAATATTCTATTCCATTCATTTTGTGAAAAACATGCTTGTTGTCCCTATTTTTTGAAAACTACAGTCAACTTTCAGAGCTCATAACTTTTGTTTTACACCTTCGTTTTTCATGTTGATACACCGTTGGAAAGGTCTTCTTGAACAAAACTCACTCCTAAAATTTTATCAATTTATGAACACTTTTGGTCTCTCAAATTTAGACTGTCGTGCTTTGTTGTCTTTTCTACACTCTACTGTAACTGTTGTATTTTTGTTGCACTTTGGTGCTCTTTGTTTTTGAGTCATTTACTTCATTATCCACGTATCGCTTGCCAAGATTCAAACATGGGTCTCCTCCCTTAAATGTTAAATAGTCTAACTAGTTGAACTAATGCCATTTGACTAAAATTTAAGTTTACATGGGTTTTATGAGGGGTCTCAGTCCCCTCATACCAAGTGAGGTTTGAGCTTAGGTCTCCTAAATGAAAATCCAAGAACTTTACCACTACAGTAAGCTTGCAACTATTGGGTTTACAACAATTGTTAAATATTGGGTTATTTCCTATTTTAGTGAACCTTAACAGTTCATCAAAAATGAAGTTGAAGTACAAGAGAGGCAGGACAAAGCTAGTTGGAAAACACCCCCGAAACGTTGGATTAAAATTAATATTGATGTAGCTCCAAAAGATAATTTGAGTAGAGATATAACTGGAGTGATATGCAAGAATCATGTTGGGACAATGCTCTGTTGGGAACTACAAGGCCTTGGTAGGAGCTCTGGATTGCATGAGGAACTTTGCTTTGGAGATATGGAAGTTGAAGATTCTTGTCACCTGAATTAAGGAGTTATGGAGGGAATTAGATGATGTTATTCTGATTTATTTGGGTAGAGCTCAGAATAAAGTGGTAGATTTCCTAGCTAAGGTGAGTATCAAGAAGGAGGTAGGGATTCAATGGCACAATGGCATGGCTATTGAGGATGAGAGTATTAGGCATGTTGGTGAGAAAATCTAGTGTTTGGCTAATTTAGACAACCATTATAGACATATGGTTTAGGAGATTTGGCTCCAATGTAGATCTCCTTTTAGTATTGTAATCAAAAGTGGTTAGTTCTTAGGATCTTGGGTTTTAGAGTTATGGAAGTTTTTGGAAAGTTAAAAGGAGGAAACAAGTGCTCTTGCTAGCTAAGGCAGGGAAGAGTCTCATTTCAACTTGTAAATAATCTTGTTTTAATATAATTTTTTCAAATTCTTTTTCAAAAACATTTCATCAAATGATATTAGCTCAATCGATTAAATTCCTTGACTTTTAAAGAGGAGACCTATGGTCCAATCTTATCAAGTGATGTAGCCAAGGTGTTGTAATACAGCTATGTGTTCATGATGCCCCTTTGCCTAAGAGGACCATTGAAGAAATAACAATCCCAATGATGTTTCAAGACTTGAATTTAGGTTTTTATAACTTTAATTTATTTCAAACTATTACTTAGCCAATGATAACCATCGTCAATTTGTTGTATAATCATTGAAGATAAAATTGTTAAAATTAGATCTTATCTAATGGTCATGTTAACATCCCAAATAACTCTTAAAATTGATATTACCCTCGGAATACACTTGTCTAGGCCTTTGCTTGTCATCTTAATGGTTTTTTTCTTTTTCTTTTTATTGTTTATACTATAACCTACCAATTAAATCTAGTTAGTTGCTAGCTATGATATCATGAAAAATGACTAATTTTGTTAAATTTTATAATCAACGTTAGGTTTAAATTACTCTCAAATAACTATCATTCTATTAGTCATTTTTTTATAAAATATTTTCTTTTGGTTGTAAAGTTGTTAGAACATAAGTAACATCAAATTTGAAGTTAAAAATAAACAGTATATGTAAAAGGTCTAACAACTTAATTTTGGTTAATACATGTTTTTTCATTGAATAAATATTGTTAGAATTTTCTTATGTTAGAGAAGGAAATAAACACACATAATTTTTCTTGTCAAGATGAGTGTAATAAATAATTGCAGGATTTGCCTCTTAAGTCTAACTATTTTTATACAAGCACCATTAATGTTGAGGTTACTAACAATATTATAATTATGAACAACTAAGATCTTAGAATTGTTAAGATCAACGTGTACTTTAAAAAAAGGAAAGGAAAATATCCACTAAATTGCTTAAAGAATACAAAGATATTTAATTATGAACAACTAAGATCTTAGAATTGTTAATATCAATGTGTACTTTAAAAAATGAAAGGAAAATAACCACTAAATTGCTTAAAGAATACAAAGACATTTTTGCTTAGGGTTAAATTGACATGCTTGGTATAGATCTTATCTATGTAGTTCAATTGTTACTTATAATGATGTTTTTCCCTTGTGCTTAAAATTTTACATGTTTAAAATTTAAAAGTTGTTCACTACTGAACTCAATTATTTTGAGTGGTTCTCTAACACTATGCTTATTAGATAGGAAGAAAATAATGTTATTGGATCTAATTATGATTTAAAAATATTAATCTTGATTATCCTGACATAACTTCTCTTTTTTTTTGTTATTGATGATATTTGTAATTCTATTAATACTTATTAAATGTTGTCTTCGATTAATGATATTTTGGATATAATAATATTAAAATAGCTCCCAAAAATTAAAATAGTATTAATTTTCATGCTTTATTTATAATACATTGGACTTCACAATGTTGGTGATGCTTACCTAAGGTCAATGACATAACTTCCCTCTTTTTGTTATTGATGATATTTTTTATTATACTAATAGTTATTAAATGTTGTCTTTGATGGATAATATTTTGGGTATAATAATATTAAAATGGCTCCTAAAATTTAAAATAATATTATTTTTTATGTTTTATTTCTAATACATTGGACTTAAGAATGTTGGTGATACTTATGATTGGAAAAATAATTATTTTTTTTAAATTAGTTATATGGGAGTGAAATAGGATCCATATTTATTACATCATAACCACATACTGTGTAAAAATTATAACGTATTTTTGTATTGCTTTGTAAGATTCGAACATGAGTCTCCTCTCTTTGAAAGTAGAGGTATTTGTTCAATTGAAGTCATGTCATTTGATAAAAAATATTAAATCTTAATTATAGTCATAGAGAAGATCATACTAGCAGTTGGATAGTTATTTTTGAGAGATGAAGAAGGTACAATGTTAGATAGAACCTTAGAAAATATTATTAAGTATTATTTAGAGTAAACTATTTGAATTCATGGTTTAAGGCATATATGTGAATAATAACAAGTTATATATCGTACAAAACATGAATTCTTGTGAATATGTTAAATCTATTAAATATTTCAAGAGAAAATTAGTGACATTTTGAACGTACCTACAAACTTGTTTACAAATCTAAATATCCAATCAAATGGTATCTTAAATCAAGATATCAATTTTAAATAGAAGCAAGAGTATAAAATCTTCTAACGAATTCAAAAGCTTCTTTTTGAGAACACTACCTCCCATTCTCCTAATGCTAACAAGCGCTTCATCCTTTGCACTTTACCTATAAATGTTTTTATAGGGTAATCTTTGTACTAATGTTTTTATAGGGTAGTCTTTGTACTAATGTTTTTATAGGGTAATCTTTGTACGCGAAGATGGTAATGGTAAAGAGCATGGTAAAGAGCACATTTTTTTCTATTCTAATTATACTATGTATGTGAGATTAATGAGACCCCTTAAAAAATAATGATTGCCTTGCATATGCTTTGCTTGTGAAAATTTTAGATATTATATACTTTATTATACCAATTACATGGTTGCAATTATTATTTGCTTAGTTATCTTCTCCAAATCACCAACATATTTGGTGAAACATCCTATGGAAATGGATAAGAATGAGTTTGATATCATGATTATTAGTCAAAAAGTAGTGATTATTATTGATCCTAATCATTTTTCCAAACTAATTTATGAAACATTTTTTGATGAGGACACTATAGCTTTCGCATATGCCCTAAAATATTTCACTTTATCATGTCTAGTAGCGTGCACTAATATTCTACATTTAACATATTTTAATACTGCAAAATGTCATCAAATAGCGTTAGCTCAACTAGTTATATTCCTCAACTTTGAAAGAGGAGACCCAAGTTCGAATATTGCCAAGTGATACATGCATAATTATCAAACTATTTTATTACCTCTATGTGGTCATGATGTAATATGGGTGGGACCCAAGCTTAAATATCATTTAACTAATTAAATATAATAATGCAAAATTTCAATCAAATGGTATCATCTTGTAGACATCCAATTTTGCTGATCCCATCATCCCAAGATCCTTGAAAATTTTAGCAACCTATCTAAGTCATTCTTCAACCTTCATTATAGAAAATGAGCATCCAAAACAAGTTTACCACTCACATGACAAGTTTGCTATCAACAAACTTTCTTTCTTGGCAACAAACATTTTTCAAGGATTTAATTTAAAATTCTCCCTCTTCAATAGTCAAAATCTGCATATTTGTCGCTCAAAGAAGTTCGTTGTCGTAAACTTGCATAGGCGGCAAATTTATCCTCAAACTTGCAAAACAAAAAGTTTCTCATTTTTTTTTGCCATGTTTATTCATTCCAACCAACATAGGATGGGTGTGCCTTAGAAACTTGCTAATATTGCATGGTTTTACCTTTTTCCAACATGATCTACTCTTGTCAACTCTTTAACTCTACTTTCATGCCAATTTGAACTAGCTTTTCCAATTCAAAATTTTGCACATGAACTTGGAAACTTTACCCCACCCTCTCCTTTCCAAAATCTATAAATTAAGACACTTCCTACCAAAAAGGATAAGGAATGAAATAATAATGAATCTTTGCTAAAATTCTAGTGCATTTTGAGAATAAGTGAATAAATGTGAAGATAATTTTTGTATGCAGTTTGTGTACAATTTTTAAAGTACACCTTTTGAGGCAAATTTTCAATAAATAAAGTTGAAGCAAATTTTATTTGTTTCTCTTCGCACATTCTAGATTCTCTTCTTACATACACTTTTTGTCATCAAGCGCCTTAAGACATTGCATGTAAGAGGATACTCCTATCCATGGGAAGGGGAGTCCTCTCACCACCCATTTTCATAATTATTCATAAACATCTATTATTATTGATATTTTGAGTTGGATTTTCTACATTTAACACTCATTTTTTAGTATTCTCACCTTCCAATTGCTTTTGTTTCAACACCCTAACTCTCCTTTTATATCAAGTTGGAAAAAAAAAAATTTCTTTACAAGACTTACAGGAACCAACCTAGAATTATCATTCACATCCTCAAACCAATACTACTCATATTCAACATCAGTTTCATCCATGCAAGAAATCCCTATGAATTTGCTACCAGTAGGACTAGCAGTAGCAAACCTAAGGTTTGGTATGTTGTTAATATGTCCTGAAGGTGATAAACCTGCCTTGCAAGCAACTAACTCATCTTAGTTGGTCATCTTATCAATTTTTAAATCGAAATGACTTTCATATTGATCTAAATTTATCTTATCATAATTCATTAGTTCATATTGGCTTTGCAAACATTTTAATTTTAATTTATGTAAATAATCAACTTCCAAGAAATTCAAATTTGATTTTTGTGTCAAATAACAAAAGGTTTGACTGCAAACCAAAAATTCAGCACTTTCCCAAACATCAAGAAAACCCCCTAAACCTAATTGATATTATTTTTCTCCATTTTATCAACTTCTATAGGTTCGCAGGTCACTAGATGAGTTTGTCGACAATGAATCTAGTTCATACGCAATGAATTTGAGGAGGCTGTAAACTAGTTTTCAGACTTCAAAATTAGTAGTTGCAGATCATAGGTGCCTTTATGATTTTTTGTTATTCCAATTTAAACTCGAATATGATGTTTGCTCTCTGTTTGAATTGAGGTAACATATTTAGAGAAGAACAAATTAAGGAACTTAGATTCATTTGTTGCCTTAAGATAACACATTCTAAAGTGTAAAAGAACTCATATTTTATTTCATTATTTTTATAGGCATTGAATCTAAAAGGCATTTAGCTTGCATTTCCAGGATCAATCTTGTATGTTGCATTGATTTCTTTAGCCCTTACTAAAAAGATAAAAGGTTTTCCTTTCATAAGACTCCAATTTAGTTTAATTTTAATAAAAATTTGAAAAGCTTAAAGGCTAGTATATGTTTGTTGCATCTTGTTTTCATTTGCATTTTATTTGACACATTTTCATTTAGGTAATATTTATATATATTCCTTTCATATTCTCAAAACCTATGTATTTGTCAAAACAACACAAAACTAGAGATTTAGGGTAAATATCTAAACTACCCTTGGTGAACCTTGATTTTACACCAAAGAAACTTGAATAAACAACGAGATTCTAGTAAGAACCTTCATCCGAGTGTGAAATCATAGGTTTGGAGACCAGTGATCCCGAATCTTGGCTTACATCTTTGGTGAACCCAACATGAAACACCACATGGTTCTTAAACACATTTTGGCCAAAAACCTTTTACCTTAATTTAATATAAAATTTATCATACTTTTAATTAATACAACCTAAATTGTTTACTTAGCATAAATTTGACTAATCAAAGATAACAATAACCTAATAAAAGGTTAGTCCTACTAGGGTAAGGTTAATAATCCCTTGAGAAGCTAACATATGAACCTTCAAGGTTATCTCTCTTGGTTAATACAAAACAATGGACTAACAAGTCATGAGGGACTATTCTATCACCAAGGGGATATAAGGGATTTTTGAAACATCTTCTCATTATTATTTAATCAACACTATAAAAAAACTCTAATAAAATCTACGTCTTTTCCAAGTATGATTGATCAACCACCTCCTTATATGACTAGAAGTGTAGCTCACCAAATGGTACATAACATAGAACCATTATCCCGAATTTTTGAAAACTCCATAGTGTTCAACAACATTGTATATGAGGAAGAGGAATAACAACTTTCTCTGTAAATTTATCCTCCATACACAATGAAAAGGGAGAAGTGGTTTTTGGATCTATGGATCACTTCACCACTTTTGCTTGCAAAAATAAATATATGTTACTAATTATTATGAATGCAGATAACCTAAGATATTTAGATGGAATATCTCACCCCATCAATGAGGCATCCCATTCAGTACCTAGTAAGCAACCCAGAGCTATCCCTTTGACTTCAAAACCACATATGCTTGTCAAGGATCCTTGAACACATAATTTACTACTTTAGAAAAAACTTCCAAACATTATAATGGAAGGAGGATCTCTTCTATATGGCAATAAACCTTATCAACTTATATAGAGGAGTTGTTGAGAATTTCTAGTCATATTGCATCTTCAACCATAGAAGCAAAGAACCTAGATATTTCTCTTAGTAAATCAAAGCCTCGGCTAGTATTTCCTAAACAACCACCTTTTCCAAACTTTAAAGGATGACCTATCTATAACTTGGTCCCTCCTACTTCTAGTCTTATAGACATATTTAACCTTAATATTTTTTAAACAACGTCCATGCCTAATTTAATAAATCCCTCAACCAACCCATTCAACACCTTCTTAAATACTTTCTCCTCTCAACATATGTAAAAAATCCTTTGGTTGATATTCCAAATCCTTTTTTGTCCTTACAAAACCCATTGACTTCAACAAATCAACTTTTGTCTAAGGTTCAAGCTCTAACATCTCAAGTACATCAATTAACCCAAAAATTATCTTGGTTTAGGGATTCTTAAAATAAATATGTGTATTGATAATATGTGCAATCAACTGTTAGACTCACTTGTGGTTAATTAGCCTTTCCCACATCATTATGAAGTCCCTAAGATCCCCAAATATGATGGTTTGGATGATTCTATAAACCATATCATACTCTTCATGCTTGCTTGTGTTAGCATAGTGTTAAAACCAAAAGTGATTTTACAATATTATTCATTAATGAGTACATATAGGGAGAGATTAGGGTTTGGAAGAGATTAGGATTTTTAGAAAGTAAACCCTAACTCTAACCCTAAAAAGCAAAATGCATATTAAATTAGGCAAAGTGCACTTTAATATTTTAACATCCCCCTTTAATGTGCACTTTTCTAAGTACAAAATACTCATTCATATTCTAATATCCCCCCTTAATGATGAAGCTCATCTAGAAGGTGTCGGTCTATGCCGAAAATGCACCTTTATACAATAATGTGAGCCATCCAAAAATTATGCTAAAATAGCCAAGAATATGATGTTGAAAGCTTGATGTGGTGTTGCCCGAAGTATCAAAAGTGTCCTTATGGTAACCTCCTCATCCTACCGAAATGCATGGATAACCAATCGTTGCATCCACCAAGTGTTATAGAGAAGATGACTAGGTATAAGGTTCACTTGCATCGTGATGTTGGAAATCTTGCTAATGAGCCAAGCTAAAAATCATTGATCCACTAAGAGACAAGCCACTAAAGGCAAAGACAACTCCAATTGTAGGAGTACCCATGTGATATCCATGATCACATCAAAAAAGGGCCATGGTCTTGTGAAGAGACAACGACAACTCCCAAACTGGAGTACTCGATATCTCATGATTGGTAAATAAAATTCCTATTTTAGGAGCACCCAAAATCATAATGGAATCTCAAGAGGGCCATGGTCATGAAGAAAATCTGCTTCCAAAAAGTCTCTAATGACAAAAGTGGATTGATGGAGTGTCGGGTTCAACCGAAAGTGCACTCCCTATACAACAAACTTTGAGGCCCAAAAAAAGCATATGTAATAGCCTTAAAACTGAAAATGGACACCTCCATTGTGTCCGGCTCAAAAAAATCTTTCGAACGACTACAAACATGAATATCTTTGGATCTGAATGGAGCCTCAAAACTAAGAAAAATAATTAGGCTCACCGGTAGCAAAACAAAAGAGGCTCATAGCCTTTACAATTTGAGAAATAGAATATTCTTGAAATATTCTCACATAAAAAACTTCAATAAATGGAAATAACCCTAAAGCTTAAAGCCCTAAAGATAAAAAAAATTACTATTTTCAGCAAATTTCGTCAAAAAATTACCATTTTTAGTAATTACCATTTTCGGAAATTTATTTTTTGTCAAAAAATTGCCTTTTTTAGTAATTACCATTTTCGGAAAAAAAAATATATATATATATATATATATATATATATATATATATATATATATATATATTTTCGTCAAAATTGTCATTTTTAGTAATTACTATTTTCAACAAATTGCTTTTTTCATCAAAAATTTTCATTTTTAGTAATTTACAAAAAAACTTGAATTGACATGCAAATTAACACACAATGTTGTCCAAAATCCATGCAGCCATGGTCTTGGTTGAACCCCACGAAGAGCACCTTCCATGTTGTGCCTCTAAGATCGATTAGTCTGTCATTCCAAACCCTTGAAACATGAATTAAGCCCCAAATAGAAAATAATAACATTTGGATGCAAAAATCCTATAAACTTCACAGATTTCTTAGGTTTTCATCTCTTGTACTTCATATTCATAGATGAGCACCCGTTATTATTTGTATTCCATCGTCGAGTCCATCGTCGTGTATGAACTCTGTCAATACTTTCTGGGGATGAATGACCACCATTACTGCAACCAAAATTATAAAGGCCTCCTTCGAAAAAACAACCTAAGATGAAAATCAAGAATTTTTGAAAGGGGGAGGGGGAGATTTCCTTGAGAGAAATCCCCCCCTTACATGCGAATCACAAGCGAATCTTACCACTCTAATACCAATTGTTAGAACCAAAAGTGATTATACAATATTATTCATGAATGAGTACATATAGGGAGAGATTAGGGTTTGGAAGAGATTAGGGTTTTTAGAAAGTAAACCCTAACTCTAACCCTAAAAAGCAAAACCCTAACCCTAAAAAGCAAAATGCATATTAAATTAGGTAAAGTGCACTTTAATATTTTAACACAACATACGACAAACTATTATTATTGAAAGTATTTCCTCAAAACCTTGCAGGATCAACATTAGAATGGTATTTCCAATTGTCTCACCATTCTCTTAAGAGCTTTAGGAAACTAGGTGAAAATTTTGTTCAATTTGTTATAGACATAGAAGAGACCGCTACCCTTACGGACTTATGTCAACTAAAGCAAGGAAAAGAAGAGATTCTATCAAACTTCTTAAATAGATGGAGGTTATTGGTAGTGAAACTAGAATATAAACCTTCTCCAAAGGACCTTATTAGTGTTTTTAAGAATAATTTCAATGAACACTTTTTCCATCCTTTAGAAATGACCACAGTACCCTCTTTTGAGTATGCCATTTAATTAGCCAAACAAGTGGAATCCACCCTCATTAGGAAGGGGCAATTAAAGTTTAAGAAGGAAGAAGAAAATTCTTCTTCTAATAAAAAGGATAATATAAAAACAAACATGTCATAGGAGACATAGTCACTAACTCTAGGCCAAATAACAACAATGGGGGTACTATGACGACCCTTAAAAAACTTGTTTTGAATAAAAAAGTGAGGCCTAGAAGATAGTATGCTAGATTAGACCTACCCCCTTCTGTCATCTTAGAACAAATTTTAGAAGAAAAATGATTGAACTTTCACCTATAAAGCCTCTTAATCCTATGAGGAAGAAGTAACCCAAATTTAATGTGGTGGAATACTGAGCTTATCATCGTTTTACTAAACATTCAACCAATAGATGCAAAAGTCTTAGGGTCCTCATTCAAGATCTTATTGATGAATGACGAGTCTTCTTTAGTGACTCTCAACCTTCCATGTCTTCCAACCAAGATTTGGCTTATTTTCAAAACCCTTTACCTAATCATGATCAAAAGACCACAAACAACATTCAATACAAAAATGTTCCACCACCTTACCAAAACATGGATGGAATGATCCACGTAATCATACGACAAAAATACAAATCTCAGTCATCAAATCTACCTATTAACCCTCCTCCAGCTATGTAGTCTACACAAGATCATCCCCTGAGAAACTAACTTTAGTTTTTAAAAATTAAGAGAAAGGAAAGGAAACTTTCAACCTTCAACAACAACTTGAAGATATACCTACTAAGAACTCTCTACTTGAATTGTTGAAAATATCTCCTGCTCATAGACAGATGCTCTTCAAACTTTTGAATGAGCAAGCAGACCCTTGGAACCTTAATCCAACTTATTTAACCCATGTAGTAGGTTGTCTGGTTGTCAATCACAACCATTGCCTTCTATGAAGAGGATGTCCCACCTCCATCAATGCTTGGAAAATGGTCATTGCATATCACCTATGAGGTTGGTGATAATTTTATTAAAAGGGTGCTAATTGACAATGGATTTGTCCTCAAATTTTGTAACCTTAAATCCCTTAACAAGATTGGAATAAGACATGGAAAATTTGATGTTGTTAATAAGGCATACGGCAAGGAGTTGTGGGAACATAGTCCTTCCTATAAAGTTAGGACCCCACATACTCAACACTTTGGTCCATGTTCTAACATGTGGTCTAAACTATAATTTTCTTATAGGATGATATTGGGTTCATGTTATGCAAGCAGTTCCATCTACACATTATCAGTGTTTAAAGTTTTGATTACCAAGGATAACTTTACACTATCTTCGTAGATATTGATCCTTTTGCAAGAGATAAAAGCATTAAAAAGGATTACCCAAACATACGTATCTATCCATCTTTAAGTATTGCATGCACTATCAATAATGGAGTCACAAAAAAAATTCCCCTAGCTTTAGGCAATAATGATCATGAAGCTAGCACTGATAATCATACTAAGAACTCAAAAGAACAAATTAAGAAGCACAAAACATTAACCCTCAAAATGAGCTACTAATGGTAGACTTATATATATTACCCCCATCACCCCGAACATCAAGAATGCCTTCTCAAAAAGGTACAATAATACAAATAGGTATTTGTACCTTTATTTATGTCGGGATGACCAACGAAGGGGTTATTCATGGAGATGACCCCCGTCCAAGAGAACAGTGTTATGCTTCTTGCTATATATCAAACTTATATTAGATACCCGAATAGATGCTATGCAAATTCATATATAATGGGATGGGTCTAGGAAGATTCGATCAAGGTATTAAAGAACCCCTAGAACCTAAACCATGGATAGAGTGATGGATATTACAATATAAACCCCATTGCAATAAATGTAAATCTTGCCCATCATCCTCTGATAGTGATGATGAAAATGACTTCGTTGAACCTTATGAAAACACTTCAACAAATGACCAACTAAAATTAGAGGATGAAGAAGGCTATGATCACCCCTCTCTTAGCATCAATACCGTAGATGTTTTTAATCCTAAACTTGGTGAAAAAGATAATTCCTTGGGACCATCATCTTATGTCAATAACATTGCATTTCCTCAAACAACAGACAAGTATTGATTAATCACCAATAACAATGAAGCAAATATCTCTGATAATCATTTTGCTTTTGATGATTCCTTTTATAAGAAACCACTCATCCCAATAGACATTATCGATGTTTTGCAATTACCCAATATAGATTTAACTTATCTCAAAAGTCTAGGGGTACTTCTTGCACCCTTGCAATTTGAAGATGAGTCTCATATCCTCATTGAGGAAACAATTGATATAAATATTTGGACTCAAGGTCACCCTAAAATACTAAAAATAGGAAAGATATTGACTCTTGAAGAGCATGCGGCATATACGAACCTCTTAACCAAATTTTATGTTGCTTTTGCATGGTCTTATGTAGATATGTCTAGGTTAGATCCCTCCCTTGTTATGCATCATCTAGATGCTCGCCCAGATGTGAAACCTATAAAACAAAAACTAAGAAAAATACATCATAAGTAGCATTAATCGTTAAAGAGGAGCTTTAGAAACATCTTGAGGTCAAGCTCATCAAATCCATAGATTACTCTGACTGGATAGATAACATAGTACCAGTTTCCAAAAAGGAAAGCATTGTTCATTTTTGTATCAATTTTAGAGACATTAATAAGGCATGCCCAAAAGATGATTTTCTTCTCCATAATATTGACATGATTATCGATTTCTCCACCAAGTCCAAGATGTTATCCCTTATGGATGGATTCTCGAGATATAACCAGATAAGGATAGCACCAAAGGATCAATCAAAAACAACTTTCACCACCCCTTGGGGAACCTTTTGTTGGCAAGTTATACCATTTGTCTTGAAGAATGTTGGGGCAGCTTACCAATTCAATATGACATATGTCTTCCATGATATAATGCATGACATAGTAGAAGCCTATGTTGATGATATCCTTAGTCATTCCCAAAGATAAGAAGATCATGTTCTCGATCTACGAGGAATTTTTTTATTGCTTAAGACAATATAAAGTTTGTATAAAACCCTCCAAATATGTCTTTGGGTTTATGTCAAGAAAAATATTAGGATTTATCATTTCTCATCTAGGAATCAAATTGTATCTATCTAAGATCTCTTCTATTATAGACATGCTTCCACCAAAGACACTAAAAAAACTTTTTAGCCTTCAAGGAGAATTATAGGCTATGCGATGATTTATCTCCCAACTGGTAGATAAATTTCAACCCTTCTAAGAAATGGTGTCGAGTTAATGGTATGATGAGTGTTAAAATGCTTTTGATGCCATCAAAACATACCTCTTATCCCCTCCAATTCTTGTCTTGCTAGAACCTTCAAAACCTCTATTGTTGTATATCATTACGACTATGCATGCTCTAGGGGTCATGCTAGCTCAATATGACAATCAACATAAAGAAATGGTAATATACTACATTAGGAGAATATTAGTAAGCTATAAAACTCATTATATGCCTTTGGAAAAAATTTGCCTAGAAGTTGTTTTTACCTCCTAAAAATCGAAGCATTACATGCTCAACAAAAAGACTATTGTAATAGCTCGAGTAGATCCTCCAAGATATCTCACGTCAAAACCACACCTTTTGGGTTGTACTACTAAATGGGTAATAGCCCTCAATAAGTTCAATCTTTAATTCGTTAAAAAAAATCCTTAAAGGGACAAATCATTGTTGACCTCCTAGCAGATGTCCCGTTAGAATCCCACCAACCCATAAAGGTCCATTTTCCTAACGAGACTACCTATTACCTAGAAGTTGAACAATCTATCGCATGATCCCTTACTTTTATGGGGCTAGAAGCACCAAAGGACCGAGGGCAAGAATACTTTTAGTCTCCCCACAAAAGGTCATTATTCCTTTGTCATTTAAGCTTCAATTTTTGTGCACTAACAATACCACTTAATATGAAGCCCTAATTCTTGGACTCTTTTCTTCTCAAGCTATAAAGGTCATTACCTTATCCATTTTTAAAGACTCGCAACTAGTCATCAATAAAATCAAAGGAACCTATCAAACCAAGGATGATAAATTAAAGCCCTATAAATAAATTATGGATCATTCAATGACCACCATTAATAAAATTACCATAGATGTCATTCCTAGGTCTTGTAATCATAATATTGATGTAATGGTGGTTGTTGCTTCCCTCGTTCCCCTATAATTTGAAGATCAATAAGCTACCATCATCATTCATCAAATTAAACGACCACAACCCTTCAATCAAGTCAAACATACTTGATGGTATTTTCTACTGAATCAACAACCCCTCTAGATTCTTGGTAGAAATATATTTATGCCTTTCTCAAAGTTGGCATAATACCTTAAGGTCTTAACCATAGTGAATACAAAAATATTAGGAAATATTCTTGTCATTTTGTCATCATTAGTGATGTCATGTATAAACGATCCTTTGATGGCATTCTCCTCTATTTCTTTAGTTCAAATGGGGCTAATTAAACAATACAAGAAGTCCACAATGGAATATGTAACAATCTTTCCAATAAAAATTTCATGACCAAAAAGTTCCTTAGGTTAGGATATTATTGGTCCTCCATGGAGAAAGACTCTTGTGATTACATTCTCAAGTGTGACAATTGTCAAAAACATGACAACCTTGTACATGCTCCCTCACAAGAACTGTAGTCCCTAGCCTCTCCTTAGCCCTTTTCTACATGGGACCTAGATATCATAGGGAAGATAAATCCCACTTTATCAAATGGTCATAATTTTATCATTATAACAATTGAATATTTTACCAAATGGGTCAATTCCATGTCTTTATCTTCTTGCATAGACATACAAGTGTCTACGTTCATCCTCAATTAAATCCTATCTCATTATGACATCCCTTCAATTATAATCTTAGACAATGACACTCTTTTTCAAAATAAGGATGTGGTCAAACTTTGTACTAAGTACAAAATTTAACATAAATGATCTATGTCTTACTACCCTCAAGGAAACAACCAAGTTGAGGCTTCAAATAAAACTCTTGTCCAAATACTCAAGAAGCTCGTGAACAAAAATGGGTGGGATTGACACCTTTAGTTATATCCTACATTATGGGCTTATTGAACTAGCTTTTGAACTTCAACTGGAGCAACACCTTATACCTTGGTTTATGGAATTGAGGCTATCTTTCCTTTTGAACTCGAATTTCCCTCTCTTAGGATATTGCTAAAGGATACAACAATGAGTGATGAATATCAACATGCTTGTCTAAGCCAATGGGAACTCCTCGATGAAAAGAGGATACACGCCCTAGAACATCTTCGAGTTTATCATCAAAGACTTAAACAAGCCTATGAAAAGAAAATTAAACCTCACACATTTAATATTGAGAACCTGGTCCTCAAAGAAAAAATACTAATGCCCAAAATGAATTAAAAGGTAATTTTGAGCCAAATTGGCTAGGACCATTCATCATAACTGCTAAATAGGATCAAGTGCTTATTATTTGGCCACTCTATATGGACATGAACTAAAGGAACCTAATAATATAATGCATCTCAAAAGTACTATATTTAGATTTGCATCATTTGCCTAATCATGTGTCTGTCTGCAATGATTACATGTTATTTGATTGAAATAATCATTTACTTGTCTGTTTTCATATGCTTGTTGTTGCTTGGTTGCTTGTTGCATATACAGTTGAGATATTTTTTGGGTATACATTACATTATAGATTACATTTCAACTAGGTAACTAAGGTAGCAAATATCCCTAAAGACTCTCTCTTCATGCAAAGGCAATCCAATCATCAATAAGTAATTATTTCATCTTTAATCATATACAATCTCTTGGGAATCACCTCCTTTCATCATATATTGTAAATAGTCAGGGTAAAATATGATATTCCACATTCTTTCTTTGACCAAACGTCACCACACATAGCATGTCAATAGGATACATCCCTATACATAAGAAGGGTGAGTGATATAATCATTGATAGTTGGCAAGTGTTTAACATACTGATACATCCAACAACATGGGATTATTATGTCAAACATCCTTCCTTTACATAAGGGTTTATTAAAAACAATTAATCTACAACCATTTTCTCATCTTATTTCTCATCTAATCACCACAATAAAATCCCACTTTGACACACTTCCTCATGTGTTCATAGGTGAATGAGTGAGTGGGATACTAACAATTGACTATTTGATTTTCGGTACCATATTTGATCAATTGTTAATATCACCACTTCTTGTTGACTTGTGAGTCAACTAAGACATCCTCCTTGTATAAATCTAAATTCAAAAAGCAAGGCCATATGATGAACTTCATAAAATCTTCATGATTATTGATAACCTTATTTCATCACATCCTAACAATTCAAATATTGCCTAGGGATTTTAAAATTATTTTTAAGCGCTAACTCCTCTTTAAAGGAGAATAGTTACCTGGTTTACTTTGCTTTGGTTAATCCATACTACTTTTAGAAGTTCCAAGCAAGGAGGCTAGGTATTTCGACTTCCTTTAAATAATGGAAAAGGTGCTTTAACAAACAATATTTTTCTTTTATCCTAACAAGAGAAAGACTTCAATTTATTAATTCAAAAATTCATAAAACCATGATCATGGTTCAAATTTCAATCTAAATAATCTCAAAGTTTGGACAATACAAATCTTACATTAATCTAATATAATCATTAGCCTCATCTCTTTAAAGACAACAATAACCTAGTCATATTGCTTTGCAATTACATAGAGCATTGTAAATGTGTCTAATAGAATGTTTAGGTATTTTCGCTTCCTCTAGTGATTGGGAAAGTGCCTTAACAAACAAATTTTATTAGACAATCATAAAAATTGATTTGAACCTCATAAATGAATCATAAGATTTCTTATTCCCAAATAGGGGGCATCTATCATGTAAGACCTAGTTAAACCTAAGTGTATCAATACAACATATTTAAAATCCTTTAGATCCATTGTGATCCAAACATACATCATTCTCAAAATCCTTTAGACCCATGAGGTCTAGGTATACATCATGTTTAAATTCCTTATGATCTACGATGATCCAATCATACATCATGTTTGAAGTCTTTCGGGTCTACTATGATCTAGGTATACATCATGTTTAAAGTCCTTTGGATCTACGATGATCCAATAATACATCATGTTTAAAGTCCTTCGGATCTATAATTATTCATACATGCAACAAATATTGATGAAGTCCTCCAGGAAATACAAATGAAGTCCTCTAGGCAATGTTAACTTTTGGCATCACAAATATTTTTACACATTAAAGTCCTAGTAAACCTAGGTATAATTATACAAGACAAGCATTGGTCAAAGTCTTAGAGGTCCAAGCAAATTAAAATCCTAGCAAACTTAGGCACAATTGTACAAGATAAAAAATGGTCAAAGTCCTGGAGGTTCAGGCAAGTTAAATTCCTAGCAAACCTAGGCACAATTCTATAGACCGACAATGGTCAAAGTCTTGGAGGTCTAGATAAATTAAAGTCGTAATAAGCCTAGTAACTTGCACATAATATTTCAAAATATCATGATTAAATTCCTTCAAACTATCTTAGTCTAGGCAAATAAAGGCTCTTGAAACACCATAAAGGATTTATCTCAAGGCAAATCATTGATGTTGTCTAAACAACTCATTTAAACAATAACAAGCCTCTCACATATGTATAAAATCATAACCATCATAGTCAAATCAATCAATCATAATCACATAAAATTATGAAATCTAACACAAGTAATTAAACATATTATTGTATCATCAAGATATCACAAAGACAAGAGTACATCATCAAGAAATAATAGCTTCATATACATCAATGAATCATATGCATCGCTCAAGTGGTTCAACATACCACAATGACATAACTGGTATGCTTCGACATGTGCAATATCATAAGGATTGGTGCTTCACAATCACAAAATTGATGCACTTGACCTCCAAAATTGCTTGAAAAACCTACAAATATCATCAAATCCTATCAAAATCAGCTATGAGAACTTGTATCTCGCATGGCCCATATATCGACTGTTGAGAAGCTCGAGTAGTGGATCATGATCTAGAATGATATCTAGAAAGAGCATGAGATGGGAAAACCTACCTCTGCTTTGTAGGAATTACCTGATGATACAATGCCCTCTAGTGGGTAACCTTAATATCTATACCTCAAAATCATCCCTCATTGCATCTAAGCGATCAAATATCACTAGCACATTTGGATCTCTAATAGCTTCCCTTGCATCATATCTCTTTCGTGTTAGTTGTGCCATCTAAGATGCTAATTGGGCTATCCCCATATCCCTCTTTGCCCTGATGGTATCCCTATCTAGAGTCACCTAGGCAGCCAAAGCCACAACTACATCTCTCTATAAGGTAAACTAAGAAGCCTACAAAACTACCTAGTCTCACTTATCCTATAGCTAAGCTATCTCCATGACCATGGCATTGATCTTTTGTTGCATAAAAAATCTCTCAAAAGTATCCATATCCTCTGCTATCCTGTTGGGGGCTACTCTTGCATAAACTCCTTGAGGTGATGGTATGGATCTCCATGGTGAAACATTGAGGATACTTCGAGCCCTCTCTTAATGCCATATCCTCATTGCTTAGACATGTCTCCTAATATATGATCCAAACCCTCTCTTGGGTGGAGTTGGTGTTAACCTCTATAGGAAAACACCCTTGTACCATTACTTATATGCAATGGAATCTCCCACACCATCTATACTAGGATCAACCACTAGGATATCATCCACATCCTCTACAAATAAAGTCAGGCCAATTCCCTACATCTCCCTCATCTTACTCTTTCCTCCTATACCAATACTCTCCCATCTTGGGGAGATCCTGTTAGAGACCAAACTATCTCAACACCCAGTATAGTTGGTACACCTCCCTAGTATCACTAGGGTCGATAATCGATCGAATCCTCTAGATTCAAGCTTGATCAAAACCATCCTCCACCCATCCTGTATGCTCTCTCCATGGTCTCCAATAAATATAAGATCAAGCCCTAAATCATTTATGGATTGTCGAGCTACCATCAACATGCCTCTAGAATAACGATGATGGATCTCAAAGATATGTGCCCACTTGTATGTAGCTAGAGCCCCTACATCTTCTACTTGACCTAGTAAACCAAATAGACATTGGATAACAATGTTCCCCCAACATCAAATCTGGAGGAGAGCACAACAAACAAGGCTCTTCCCATATTAGGACCCCATCCTAACATTACTATGTAATGACCCCCTTTCTAACGTGGGGACCCCATCCTAATGATATTATGTAATGTTTTGTAACATGTATGTGGCACTTGAGGCGCCTAGACAAGTGGGGCCATTTAATGTAACCGTTATAAAGAATGTAACTATTTCTTTAGTAGAAGATTCTAGCTCGGGTCTCCACTTGCATGTGAAGCTGACCCTTGAGCATTAGGGTTAGGGTTATGAAGAGTCTTTAAAAAGGCAAGGGGGCATAGATGGATGTATCTCTTTTTGCATATTGAATCAAAGTTCTATTTAGGAGGTTGCCCCCTCGAAGAGGCCCATGATTTTGTATTGTGATTAATATAGTTGTTGCATTTCCATTTCTTATTGCAATATTTCTATTCTTTCATGATTTATTATCTTTATTGCAATATTTATGTGGATGTGCTTATTTTAATTGGAAGGTTCCTAACAAGTGGTATCAAAGCACTTTCCAGGGCCATGTCCTATTGCGACTGCAACAATTTCTTATCTTGCCTTTTTGACCTATTAGGTATAATTTTCCTTCATTTTTATTTACTATAATGACTCTAAAAAAAAATTGAGCCATATTTTTTTATTCTAGTTTAATAGGTTAGAAACCTTTGTAATACCAGGGAGTAGTTTATTGGCTAAGCTAGATTGCCCATAAAGCGTCTAGTGAAGTGAGGGGTGATCAGACTCCAATACCCAGGCCTCAGACAACACCCATATATGGACTTGAGCTCCCACATATCTTTAGGTATATAGGGAGACCCCCTAGGATTAGGAGAGACCTTTAGCCATAGGAAGCTTTTTGACCATGTATCTATCCATAGTGCACCAAGCACAACACTCAAGAAGATTACCCTCTCATATTATCAGAGAGGCGGATAGTGCGCTCAAGGGTATATGTGGAATCCTCCTTGAGTAGTGGCCTAAAATATTGGTCCAAGCATTATCATTCATCATTATGGTATAACAGAGGGCTATGGACAATGCACACACCTTGGCCTAGAGTTACCTTATTTTTATCATATGTCAAACCCTAACACCGACCATCAAACTTCAAGAACCCTAACCACAGAATTGAGCATACTAAGGAGACTACACTTATCACAAAATTGACTATACTATAATAGACAAAGGTAACTATTGAGAGTCAATAACAGTCAAGACAGAGTCTACCAAGGCAGTTGTCGTACAGTTAGAAAAATATCAAACAAGAATTATCAATAACAATCAAAATAGAGTCTATCAATATAGTTGTTAGTAACAGTAAGGAACAGAGTCAGACTAGGTAGTTGTCAATAACAAACAAGACAAATCCTACCAGGGTAGTTATCAAACTAATAGTAGCAGACAAGGTAGTTGTCAAGAATAGAGAAGAAAGCCAATTTTCTTGGTGAAAAAGACTTTAGGAGAAAAATAGATGACACTTGACTAAAAAAAATGGTGTAAAATCATCTTGAGACCTAGTCCATTGTGATCATCTTTTCAAGGTGATCATTTTGATATATAGCACCCAAACACTTTTTTGAGACCATTACTAAAAATAGTAACTACCAAATTAGCATTTCTATTTTTAGTAAGTATCCTTAGAAGGTCTAAAATCATAGTGTATGGCTATAGGCACTAGGGGACAACAAATGGATCAAAAAATCACTGCACAAGTGACTCAATGGGGGGAGCATTTGGGAAATCAATTAACTGATGGTCTAAACTAGTTAAGGGCTGAAATCAAAACTTTACATGACTCCATAACCTATGTGATAAGGGAACAAAAGGAGATGAAGGAGGGAGTAAATGAAATATTTGCAGACTTGGAAGGTTGTTTAAGTAGTAACACCCACACATATGGTCGATATGGTTCTTTTGATCATAAGGGCGAAGGGTCGAGTAATCTAGAATGAGAGACACAATAATAATGCATACAAACTACCCAAATTAGACTTTCCAAAATTTTATGGGAAGGATCTAGATGGATGGTTGTGTCGAGCAAAACAGTATTTCAGTCTTCATAATGTCCCACAACATATATATCTCATAGTTGCATCTTTTAATCTTGAATTGGATGCCTTACAATGGTATCAATGGCTCAAAAAAGTGCACCTCGATCTTACTTGGGATGAATTTGAGAAACAACTACTCACTCGATTTGGCCCTAGTGAGTATGAAGATTTTATAGGAGCCCTTACTAAACTCAAACAAAATTCAACTATTCAAGACTATCAAGCTCAGTTTGAAAAATTGGCCAACCGTACCACTGGCTTGAATGAAGAATTCTTCCAAAGTTGTTTTGTGAGTGGTTTGAAGGATGACATTAAAGTTGAAGTTAAAATGTTTAAGCCACAAACATTACAATAGGCAATAGGATTGGCTAGATTGGCAAAAGATAAATTTAAGGCTCAAGGATGCACCTCCAAGTTTTCACAAGCTCGACCACCTTTTTCATCCAAGCCAACATCAAATCCTGCCAATAAATCACCTACCATCAAAAAGTTGACTCGAGAAGAGATGGAAGCTAGAAGAGCCCAAGGGCTATGTTATAACTATGATGAGAAGTATTCCCTAGGACATAAATGTGTGCAACAAAAATTGTATTTGCTTGATGTGGATGAGACGACAACCACAGAATCTCAAGAGGTGGAAGAGGATCATCAGGAAGAGGAACAAATAGAACAACCAAAAGCCCCAGAAGAACCCCAACCAAAAATCTTGGTGCATGCCTTGGCAAGAATATCAACTCCCCAAACCATGAAGGTGTTAGGGCACTTCAAAGGACAATGAGTAATAATTCTCATTGACTCTGGAAGCACACATAACTTTATTGACCCTAGAGTGGCAAAATAGGGAAATTGTTATATAAATACTTGTAATTCCTTTGAAGTCATGATTGCCAATGGAGGAACTTTGCCTTGTAAGGGAAAGTGTCGAAATGTCAAGGTACAAATAGGGGAATATAATCTTAAGGCTGATATGTTTGCCTTACCCCTAGGTGGGTGTGATGTGGTATTGGGAGCATAGTGGCTTAGAACATTGGGCCCAATATTGTGGGATTTTTTGAGCTATGGATGAAATTCAGCCAACAGGGAACTGAGTACACTCTATGGGGAATGAAGGTCGGGGCTACTCAACTTGTTTCATCTCATAGGATGGAGAAACTATTAAAAAAGTCATCCCATGGAGTTGTGGCCCAACTATTTGCTATACAAGCTCCATGTGACGAGGACAAGGACCCTCAGGAGGAATTACAACTTTTATTGCAAAAACATGCCATAGTTTTTGAGGAACCCAAAGGACTACCCCCTCATCGTACTCATGATCATGCAATCCAGCTTATTCTAGGTAGTCTTCCTCCAAATGTCCACCCTTACAGGTATCCATATGTCCAAAAATCAAAAATCGAGAAGATGGTGTAGGAACTGCTCATTGTAGGGGTTATTCGCCCTAGCATTAGTCCCTATTCTTCCCCAATGTTGTTGGTATGGAAAAAAGATGGGTCTTGGTGTTTGTGTGTGGATTTTAGAGAACTCAATAAAATAATCATTAAGGACAAATTTCCCATTCCGATAATTGATGAGTTGTTAGATGAGTTGCATGGTGCCCAATTTTTCTCAAAATTGGATTTGCGGTCTAGATACCATCAGATTCAAATCAAGGAAGATGACATTCCTAAAACTGCCTTTAGGACTCACGAAGGGCATTATGAATTTTTGGTTATGCCATTTGGTTTGACCAATGCACCTTCCACTTTTCAGAGTTTGATGAATGCCATTTTTTGGCCCTTCCTTCGCAAATTTATTCTAGTCTTCTTTGATGATATTCTGATTTATAGTCGCACTTGGGAGGAGCATCTCCAACATTTGGATCAAGCCTTGCAACTTTTGTCTGAGAATCAACTTTATGCCAAGCGATCAAAGTGTTCTTTCGGCATGCAAGAAGTAGAGTATTTGGGTCACATTGTCTCCAAATATGGAGTTAAAGTGGATCCTAAAAATATTCAGGTTGTTCAAGAATGGCCAAAGCCTCAAACCCTCAAGGGACTTCGAGGATTTTTAGGACTCACTAGGTATTACCGAAAGTTTGTGCAAAACTATGTAAAGATAGCGACTCCTTTAACGACCATATTGAGAAAAAACTCATTTATTTGGTTAGAACCAATGGAACAAGCTTTCAAGGAATTAAAACAAGCTATGACAACCACCCCGATGTTAGCAATGCCCAATTTTTCTAAACCTTTTGTAATTGAAAGTGATGCTTTTGGCAATGGAATTGGGGCAATTTTGATGCAAGAAGGAAGACCATTGGCTTTCACCAATAGAGCACTATCGGGAAAGAATTTGGGCAAATCCACTTATGAAAAGGAGATGCTAGCCATTTTACATGTTGTTAATCATTGGCGGCCATATCTCATTGGGCGTCACTTTTCAATCAAAACAGACCATCAAAGTCTTAAGTATTTCTTGGAACAATGGGTAGCCACACCCAAACAACAATGATGGGTATCTAAATTGTTGGGCTATGATTATGAAATCACATATAAAAAAGGAAAGGAGAATATAGTGGTGGATGCACTATCCTGACAATATGAAGATCAGGGTATGCTAAATGCTATATCCACACCACTTCCTCAATGGACCAATCAACTCAGAGAGGAAATGACTAAGGATTCCAATTTGCAAACCTTGATCCACAAACTCCAAGCAGAGCCCAACTCATGCCTTAGATATGTCTGGGATGGTCAAGACTTGAGATATCATGATCGACTTGTTGTCCCTCAAAATTCACAAATGTGGGAATTCATCTTACAAGAAATGCATGCATCACCAACGATGAGACATTTTAGGTTTCTTAAAACCTATGAAAGGGCCAAACACACTTTCTTTTGGAAGGGAATGAAAAGGGATATTCAAGATTTTGTGGTAGAATGTGATAGGTGCCAAAGGATGAAAGGAAAAACTGTTTGTACACCAAGAACCCTTCAACCCTTGCCAATTTCAAAATAGGTGTGGACAGACATTTCTATGGATTTCATTGAAGGGTTACCAAAATCTAGAGGAAAATCAATCATTCTAGTGGTAGTGGATCATCTCACAAAGTATGCTCATTTATGTTCCTTACCCCATCCCTACACAACCTCCATAGTTGCTCAAATATTTTTAGACTCCATCTTTCACCTTCATGGAATGCCCAAATCTATTGTGTCAGATAGGGACCCTACTTTTACCAGTCACTTTTGGCAGGAACTATTTAAGTTGTAGGGCACTCACCTCAAAATGAGTTCGGCCTATCACCCTCAGACTGATGGCCAAACAAAAATTGTCAACAAGTGCTTGGAAACATACCTTCGTTGCTTTGCATCAGAACATCCTACACAATGGGCTAAATGGCTCCCTCTGGCCGAATGGTGGTATAATACTTCATATCACACCGCTACCAAGGTTACACCATTTGAAGCAATATATGGTCTTCCTCCACCAACACCCTCCTCATACATTCTAGGAAGCTCCAAGGTTCAAGCCATAGATACCACTCTCCATCAACATGCAGTCGTCCTCCGACAACTTAAGGCGAATCTTGAATTGGCCCAGAATCGTATGCGTCAGCAAGCTGATCAACATCGTTTTGAGCGCAACTTTGAAGTGGGGGATATGGTCTTTCTCCGTCTACAACCCTACAAACAATCATCACTCCAGCTCCACGGGTGCCAAAAACTTGCAACAAAATTCTATGGTCCCTACCAGGTGTTACAACGGATCGGTTCAACAACCTACAAATTGGCCCTTCTACCCACCTCCAAGATCCATCCAGTCTTTCATGTCTCCTCCTTGAAGAAGGTTGTTGGCAACAAGGTATAGGTTCAATCCACACTACTAGAATTGGATGAAGAAGGATCCATCATTCTTGAGCCTGAACGAATTTTGGACCAGAGATCATGCACCCTTCGCAACCGTGTCATCACTGATGTTCTTGTGCAATGGTGGGGATTACAACCTGAAGATGCCACATGGGAGTCCCTCCAACAACTACAACAACAATTTCCTCATCTCCAGCTTTGAGGACAAAGCTTTTTGAAGGGGAAGGGCATGTTAGGACCCCATCCTAACATTACTATGTAATGACCCCCTTTCTAACGTGGGGACCCCATCCTAATGATATTATGTAATGTTTTGTAACGTGTATGTGGCACTTGAGGCGCCTAGACAAGTGGGGCCATTTAATGTAACCGTTATAAAGAATGTAATTGTTTCTTTAGTAGAAGATTCTAGCTCGGGTCTCCACTTGCATGTGAAGCCGACCCTTGAGCGTTAGGGTTAGGGTTATGAAGAGTCTTTAAAAAGGCAAGGGGGCATAGATGGATGTATCTCTTTTTGCATATTGAATCAAAGTTTTGTTTAGGAGGTTGCCCCCTCAAAGAGGCCCATGATTTTGTATTGTGATTTTGTGATTAATATAGTTGTTGCATTTCCATTTCGTATTGCAATATTTTTGTTCTTTCATGATTTACTGTATTTATTGCAATATTTATGTGGATGTGCTTATTTTAATTGGAAGGTTCCTAACATCCCATCCCTATGCATAATCTGATGCACAACTCTATATAGTCGAGCCAAAATAAAGGGATCCCAAGCATATCTCACATGCCTATCCCTCATCCCCATGATCACACCACACCATCCCTAGGGAAAAATATGACCGCTCATATCTCCCAATAATAGACCTGAGACAATAACACTTAATGGTGTTGTTAACTTGTCAACGCAACCACTGAAAAACATCATGTTGACATGAAGACCGTGTCTCATCAACTATTGATTGACATGATCGTAGTAGCTTTGGAGTGTTGATCTTTGATATACGCTCATTCAAATAGAGTTTCCTTGGATAAAAATCCTCAAAATCATCCATACATCCTCTAGGGTGACAGTCATCTCACCTATCAGTAGAAATAATGTGTTGTACTCTAAGCAGAATCTCTTGACCAATGCTGCAAGCAAGGCATCATCAAAATCGACCTTGGGCATTGTTGCTAGATACCCATGTCCCACTATATCTAAGATAAACCTATCAATTGAGATCATCACATCAAGAGTAGCCATGAGAGCATAAGCTCATCACACTTTATGCTCTCGAATGCCCACATGCATCCAAAAATATTTGTCAGCGTATCACACAAAAAAATCACTTTTGTGGGTTTTTTAGCAAATTCGCCACCCACTTGAAAAAATTTCATCTAGTGAATTCTTCGCCTTGTGAAAAATTTCAAAAATCGATGAATTTGCCGCCCATGGATGAATTTGCCATTGATGAGTTTGCCATCCAAAACCGAAATCATTGCCTAGAATTTAAATTCAAATTTTGAAAATCAAAATGACAAAAGAGGGCTTGTTTTTCGATACATATCTATAGAGGTGATACCTGGGCACCACCTGTCCCTCAAATCACATCCACGTGATGCCCTCGAATCACATCCATGTGATGAACAAGGCATTTCTACTAACACATCAAAAAATTGTCAAAAATCACCCTAGAGCTCTTGTCCTCTAAACTGCACGATAAAAATGAATATCATTTTACACCCTCCCTACCTAAGATAGCCTCTCTGGGCCCCCAAAATCACTTTTTCAAAAATTGCACAATTGTCTTTGCAACAAAGAGTAAGTGCCATATGATTGATCCTTTCACAAAATTGGGATCACCAATAGGTGTTTTTAAAGCATTTATTTGACAATAAATGCCTTAAAAGGAAAAAAATGTAGACACCCAATTTTGCTCACCCCATCACATCCCAAGATCATAGAAAATTTTAGCAACCTATCTAAGTCATTCTTCAACCTTCATTACAAAAATGAGCATCCAAAATGAGTTCACCACTCACACAAGTAGTTATCAATGAACTTTCTTTCTTGGAAACGAACCTTTTTCAAGGATTTAATTTAAAATCTCCCCTCTCCAATGGTCAAAATTTGTGAATTTGTTGTCGCAAACTTGCATAGGTGGGAAATTTGTCCTTGAACATGTAAAACGAAAAGTTTCCCATTTTTTTGCCTATGTTTATCCATGCCAACCGAGATAAGGTGAGTGTACCTCAAAATCTTGCTAATCTTGCATGGATTTACCTTTTGCCAATATGATCTAATCTTGCCAACTCTTTAACTCAACTTTCTTGCCAATTTGAATTAGCTTTTCCAATTCAAACTTCTACACGCGAATTTGGTAACTTTACCCCACTCTCTTCTTTCCAAAATCTATAAACTAAGACACTTCCTACCCAAAAAGGACAAGGAATGAAATGATAACCAAGCTTTGCCGAAATTCTAGTGCATTTTGAGAACAAGTGAATGAATGTGAAGGCAATTTTTGTATGCAGTTTTAGTATAGATTTTCAAGCATGCCTTTTGGGACACAATTTTGATAAAAGGATTTTGAATCAAAGTTATCTACATTTCTCTTCATACATTCTAGGCTCTCTTCTTCTTGTAGGCACTTTTTTATCATCAAGTGCCTCAAGACGTTGCATGCAAGAGCATAGTCCTCACGGCAGGAAGGGGAGTCCTCTCACCACCTCTTTTCATAATTCTTCATAAGCATCTAATATTCTTGATGTTTTGAGTTGGATGTTTTGTATCTAACACTCTTTTTCAGTATTCTCACCTTCCAATCGTTTTTGTTTTGAGTCTTTTGACACCTTAACTCTTATTTTATATCAAGTTGGTGAAATTATTTTAATTTCTTTATAGGACTTGCAAGAACCAATCAAGACCTATCATTCACATCCTCAAACCAATACTACTCATTTTCAACATTAGTTTCATCCCCACAAGCAATCCTTTTGAATTTACCCCCAGCAGGACTAGTAGACGGCAAACCTATTTTAGTTGTTTTTTACAAGATTATACATAATTTTTTGGCTTTCTCTGCTTCCCTGACACTAGGGAATTTGCCATCTAATTTTTGTATTCTAACTCTCCTTTTGCATCTCTAGAAATGAGTTCATCAGTCACAGGTTCTATAGGATGCAAATCTATCCTAAAGGCGGTGAACCCACCTTATAAGCGACAAACTCATCTCAGTTGGTCATCCTATTAGTTTTTGAATTAAAACGACTTTTATATTGATATAAATTTATCTTAGCATCATTGTCATTAGTTCATCTTGGCTTTGCAAACATTTTGATTTTAATTTAAACAAATAATCAACTTCCAAGGCATTCAAATTTGATTTTTGTGTCAAAGAACAAGGGGTTTGACTGCAAACCAAAAAGTCAACACTTTCCCAAGCATCAACCAAACCCCCTAAATCTAATTGATCTTATATTTTTTCCCATTTTAGCCACTTTCTGTAGGAGGACAAGTTTACCAAAAGTGAATCTAGTTCGTAAGCAACAAATCTAAGGAGGTGGCAAACCTATTTTCATACTTTAAAATCAGTAGTTGCAGATCCTAGGTGTCTTTATTATTTTTTGTTATTTCAGTTTAAATTCAAATTTAATGTTTGCTCTTTGTTTGTATTAAGGTAACATATTTAAAGAAAGGAAAATTAAGGAACTCGGATTTTTTTGTCACATTACGACAACACATTCTAAAACATAAAATAAATGAACTCATATTTTCTTGCATTCTTTTTAGAGGCATTGATTCTAAAAGACATTTAGCTTGCATTTCTAGGCTCAATCTTGTTTGTTGCATTAATCTCTTGAGCCCTTGCTTAAAAGATAGAAGGTTTTCCTTTCATAAAACTCCAATTTAGTTTAATTTTCATAAGAAATAGAAAAGCATAAAGGTTGGTATCTGTTTGTTGTATCTTGTTTTTATTTGCATTGCATTTGGCATCATTTTCATTTAGGTCTACATATATTCCTCTTAGATTCTCAAAACTTAGGTGTTTGTCAAAACAATACACAAAACTAGAGATTTAGGGTAAATCTTTAAACTACCCTTGGTAAACCTTGATTTTACACCAAAGGAACTCGAATATGAATTTAGACAAGAACCTCCATCCATATGTGAACTTGCAGGTTTGGAGACCAATGTCCTTGAATCCCGATTTACACATCTCAACTGGATAAATTCCTCAACTTTCAAGGAGGAGAACTGGGTTCAAGTTTTGCCAGGTAATACATGCATGATTGCCAAGTTGTTGTAATACAATTATGTAGTCATGATGTAATAGCATGCATGATTGCCAAGTTGTTGTAATACAATTATGTAGTCATGATGTAATAGGGTGGGACCCGTTTCAATCCCATACAAGCCATTAAAAAAATGCAAAATGTCAAAACATATAGATGGGCTTTTTAGTGCAATTTCAATTATATACTTGTCATTATAGTTTAATGGATTTATCTCATAGTGACAAATTCATTTATGTTTTCTTTGTACAAGTTGATAGTGTGCATGGATATTGTTGGTTTGGATGGTCTGTGATTCATATCTTGCATTTTGGTGAAGATATAAATAGAGAAATGTAAATCTCATGTACATGCATATGACAATTGTTTTTCAATAAGCTACGCGTGGCTTCTATTGGGGCCCACTCTCGTTACGAAAATAAAACATTACATTGCTCTCATTACATTTCTAGCAAGTTAATTAAAGCATATCCAACTTTGTCTTTCTATCAGAGATATTCTTCATTTACCTTTCTATCAAAGATATTCTTCATCTTCCTCAAAGTGCTAAGTTTCCACAATCAACTCATTTTATATCAAATGCCTTCAAAAATTTAAATTCTGTCAAGATGAAATTCAACATTGCGAATGGCTTAAAATATTTGCTACCCAACTTTTATATCCAAAAATATCTTGTCTATAACAACCTCACAATTTCTGAATACTTTTTTTAGGGTTCTTATTCATTCCCTTAAAGATATTATTTTCATTGTTTTTTTTGGGGTTTAGCCCCACTTCTTGTTAACACTTGTGATTGTTTTCCCATATCAATATCCCTTTGTGTTTCTTTTTCTCTTTGTTTTTGCTTCCTGAGTCTTCCCTTTTTTTTTTCATTCTCATCAATACTTTCATCTTCATCAATCTCTTCAATCTTCTCACGCTGCTCATAGTAAGACTTATCATATTTAGGTTTGCCTTGTTATGAAGGATCTGAAGTGCAAGGAATAACCTCAAAAGCATAATCTTCTTTATATTTCCCTGGAGACCCTAAAGTGCAAGGATGCTCTTATGTAGCAATTACCTTCTTATTTTTCCCTAAAAACCCCAAATTGTTATGAGTTTCCTCCAACCTCATTTCTATATTATTCTGCTCTTGAAACCATAAAGTGCAAGGGATAACATCTTCACCACTTTGACTTTTATTAACTAAAGAGGATTCTATATTACTTGAGGAAAATGAAGATGATATACATGGAATAAACTTGACCTCTTTTGTTGTATTTGTTTTAGGATTTCTCTCCACATATTCTTTTGCACCTTCAATTCCGTTTGAACTTGCCAAATAATATTGTAGATAGCTTTCTTTGCCTCTTCTTTTGGAGTGGAATATACTTGATCTGATGTTAGCTTCTATTACTGTATGATTTCCTTGCTTTGTCTTAAAGTTTATCTCATGGCTAGAGTAATTAATAAAAATGAGATATGGCGTAGCAGTACTCAAAAAACGAAAACTAGTTTCTGATTCACCAGATCGCTTACACGCAAGTGAAGAGCATACTACTAGTGTTGGAGGCTTTATGATTCACTAGATCGCAGTACACGGCAAGTGAAGAGCATAATACCAACAACAAAAGCGTGGCAGAAAATAGAAGGAAACTATTAGACTTCACAAAAAAACACGAGTTAGAAAAGGAATAAAAGACATGAGATTGAATTTTATTCCGATAAAAATAAGTAATACAACATCAAAACTCCAAACGTGTTTTGACCTACAGGTCTCATCAGTGGAGTGAGTTTCGAAGAGGTACAACCTCTCTTTATAAAGACCTATCTCTAGGGGGGAGCTAAAGAGTAATGCATGTGGGATAAAAACACCCAAGCATTAATACAAATGGGAGGTTTATAGACCAAGACGGTGAAAAGAAGAGAAGTCCAAAACTCAACCCCCCACTAGAAAAGAGAAGAAACACATTTAAAAATGCGAAAATAAAAGGTGGGAAAGAGTCCCTTAAAAAATCTTATTTTTACACAAATAAGTTCAAAGAGGTTTTTGGTTCCTCCAACAAATGATGCCTCGAGCAATGTGCTTGAGCTCTCTATCTTTTCTCCATTTTTAAAACATTGGAGAAATAATATATGTGCCGATTCGAAGATCTTTGACAAAATTGCAGTTGTCCAGCTTCAAAATAAGAGGAATTGTTTTTATTTTGGATCCATGTCTGCGTGTTGCTCGCTCCAAAACTCTGGCCAGAAGTGAAGGCCTGCCATCAAATTTAACTTTCTCAAATAAAGGCAAGAGAAAATTAATTTGATATCCCCTAGCTCTGAGTCTATTAAAAATTTTATTTTTAACAAAAATAAATCCATCCATGGAGCTTTTTTTAACCATAAATATGTTGAGTTTACTCATGATAAAGGCATTTTTCTGATGATTTGGATGATGGGAGGAAGCAAGGATGTATTGATAGGCATTCATCGGCTTCTGAAATAATTTGGTGCAAAGAATTCCAGTCTGAGCAAAATCAAGCCCCTTAAAAAACACAATATCCAAAAGTGTTACTTCACAATCATAAATAAAGGAAGTAATTTTTATTAATTGGTATTGTCGATAGGATTTATTTACACTCCCTCTCTGATATCATTCACTCCTGGCTTGCACACTCACTCCCAACTCGCACTCGCTGTTGCACTTACTCCTGGCTTGCGCTTGCACTCACTTTTGGCTGCACTCACTCGCACTTGCTTTCGGCTGCACTTACTCACACTTGCTTCCGGTTGCACTCACTCCTGAATCATGCTTGTACTCTCTGCTACACTTACTCCCACATCGCACTCGCACTTGTTGTTGTACATACTCCCGGCTTGCGCTCTCACTCGCTGCTGCACTTACTCTCATCTTGTGCTCTTACTCGCTGTTGCACTTACTCCCAATTCGCGCTCTCACTCGTTGCTGCACTTACTCCCGATTCGCGCTCGTATTCACGGCTGCACCTACTCCTAGCTCGCGCTCACACTCATTGTTGCAGTTACTCCCAATACATGCATATGAAAATTGATTTCAGTCCTTGCCTTAATATTTGCTATCTTATGAAATACATGCAAGTATGATAGACATGCGTATAAATGGTCCATGGTCTACATTATAAATGCAAATATTTGCTGCTCTTTATAATTATATATGCATATGGTGAATATAGTCTATAAAAGTGGAATCAAGTGTATGACTTTCATCTTCTAGTTGTATTTAAATGAAAAATGGATAGAATTATTGAAAGAAGATTCATCACAACAACCAACTGAAAGCGTTTCAGCTAACCACCTATTGGTTTCATTTTAGTATTCATATGGTCTACATTTTTAAAGGTATCATGTGTTAACCACCTATTGGTTTCATTTTAGTATTCATATAGTCTACATTTTTAAAGATATCATGTGTTAATACTAAGAAAAGAATGGTTTAAACATGCATGTTTTGCTTTATATTGTGTTTGAATGACAACTTGTGAAGACTTTTTTGCACTTCATGACATGAATTTTTTGTTATAAAATAAGGACATAAGACTGTATAACATAGTGAAACTGCAGGCATCATGTCAGACACTTTGTATAATTGTTTGCATGCAAGAATATTTAATTATTCTTTGTGCCTCAAACGTATTCTTTCTGCTAAAGGCATGAACTTATTTGCCCGGAGGTGCCATAGAAGGAAACTCCAAATTTAAGATGCTGATGTTAATGTTTATAATAACATAGCTTCTCTTCATATCCAACTCAACACACCTTATACATAAAACGAAAAAAGTTTATACACCCCTGCTATCCTCATGAAAATATAATATAAGTAAATAATAATGATAACAATAAGATTCTCATATAGAGGGCAGCTTGTGTGTATTATTTTAGTTACAAGGGCTCAAATTGACTGATCCCAAATGAAAAGCTTGTCCCCTGGATATCTTGTCACTTGTCAAAATTGTATATATATTATTTGTGTCAAAAGGCCCTGCAGATATAACAAATCTCTGTCCAAATCTTTAAGCTGAACTGAAATTTTGTCATAAGATGCTAATAAGATCCATAACAATTTCAGATTCAGAAAAGAAGTGTGCTATGCTGATACAGGCTCATATTCTGTGAAGAATGATTACAAGGAATTACGCTAAATGGTTACAACTCCTCAACTGCCCAAGGTATCTTGAGGCCACCCAAATATGTATGTTATAAGAACAAAGCGGAAATATTAGATCATATCTTCATTACTTGCAGGTTGAACAAAGATTGTCGCTCAAACTGGTCACACATCAATCAGTATGCCCTATGTCAAAACCCCCTGAATCATGAGAAGATATATTTAAGAATTGAGAAAATTCTTTCCAAAGCTGTTAAAGACAAGCCTGCCATTTACAATGTATTCACTTCAATCCCATATGTGTCTGACAGTTTGGAACAGAAGCAAGCAATCTCTCTTTTAAGGAGTGAAAGTTGGACAAGAACACAGCAGACTGGCTAGCATGACACCTCCAAGATTGGAATCAGCACTGAAGCACTGTAACTGGAGATGGAGGCACAAAATAAATCTAAACCTTCAAAACTATAAGATTGACAATGTCATAATATATACTTTAATGGGGCAGACAAAGAAAATAAATGCGCAGCTAGATTGGATGGCTGTGTTTTTTATATAGGAAATAACAGAAGTCCTTAAACCTCTAAGGGCTTGTAGCTGAGCTCAGTACACTCGTAATTCGATTGACCTTAGTGCCTATAGTTATAAGGATCTTCTTTGCATTGGAGAAACAATGCTATGCATAAACTTGACAAAAAGGAAAGTATACATTGAGGAATGCCTACCTTAGGGGACAGATGATCTGAAGGCTATGCTCAGTAAACTTAATTAGAAGCACGTTCTTAGAAGCTGAAGCATGGAAGCAAATTTGAAAGCTAATGAAGCAGTGCAATTAAGTGAAAGGAAATTGATCACCAGAGTCAATAGAGGAAAAGTCTTTCAGCAACCTAAACCTTACTTTATCCTTAACATCTTAGTACTCCTCTCAGCTGCATCAAAAGCATCAGACAGGTGAGAGGGGACAATGCCTTGGAAGGAGGTCCAGGAATTGCAGAAGATGGTTGAAAATCTTCACAAAAGGAAGAATTGAAGGTTCAGGTGAAGTTAAAGAAGGAATTCAAGACTCAAAACTGGTATATAAAGTCCATTGCTTAAAATCATTAGAGAGTGAAGAAGATTAAATACCATCACAATGGGCTTAGTTATTTAGTAGATTATGCTCAGGTTGCCCCTGGAAGTAAAGAGAAGACAAATGAAGAACGATAAGAAGATGAGGACAACCACTCATCTTCAAACCAAGACCTGCCTCTGGCTGGATCGAGATCCAGTAGGTTCTATGTAAGTAGGTTCCTCAAAGTATTTTAGAAGTTTCAACTAGGTGGCATGTAGACCATCAACAAGTTGGATGGTCAGTTAATGACAAGCACAACCACCACTAAGCATTGAAGGCCTGACCAAAAATGGCCTATAGTTGCAAAATAGAGGAGCGCCACCAATAAGGCCATAACAGGTCCTTAAAAGAGCAAAATTGTAAAACAAAGGTCAAAAAACTAGCTGATAAGACTTCAAAAATACAAACACTTTGTAGAACTATAATTGAGGTGGAGGCAAAGAATGCACTTGCTTGTAGAGGTTGAATGGGGGGTTTATAAACAAAATGACTCTAATAGGTCTCTTGAAGAGATCTCTATACATATAATTGAGGTGAAGAGTAAGGAATGCAATTGCTTTTAGAGATTGGAGAAGTCCTCAAGAACAAACAAAGGTCCTTCAACAAGATCAAGGTCTGAATTTTGATAGCTAAGAAGAAGAGTGGAGAGAGAAATCATTGCAAACTTTGAATAAATTTCATATGAATATTGACGAGCGAAGCATACAACAAACCAACCCTCCAACAAAATAATATCACAGTCTGAAAACCTGCAACCAATACAGCCTAATTAGATGTATAACACTTGTTTCCAGATGAATAAAGGTCTACTTGGATGATAATCTCACAAGGAAGCACACTCTTCATCTTTTTTTGTTTTGAAAGATGAAGAGAGAATTTGTGCAGATTATGCAAAGTCGACGCTATAGCAATTCTATTGCTCTAATACTATGAGAATGTTTAGAAAATATGCCCTTGCATGAACGAATGAAAATCACTCCACACAATGGATACACAAATTTAAGGTCATTACTATTAGTAGCTAAATAACCAACATACTTGAAAACAATATCAGGTTCAAAAAATTAACTGAAAATCTGGTTAATAGCTACCTATAAATACACAATTATGAAGTAGAACCCTATGAGACTACATTTCAACCACAAGTGTACATTAAAAATTTAAGAACTGTGTCTATGTATTTCCTAGTGTTGTGATGGAAAACTTGAGAATAATTATAGCTCCCATTTTTATCGTAGTAGATAAGAAACTACTGGAGCATTTCTTCTGTGACATGTTTGTCATCTATCTAAAGGTATACAACTGCAATTATTGAATTTAATATAAACTGAAAAGTTTGACCTCAAATGTATGGTTCAAGTGGATTTTGTTTTAATTATATGTGGTGTTACACTTTTGCATTCCTACAAAAGAAAGTTCAAAAAGTGGGAAAAAAGGCAATATTTTTAATTTTTGGCAAAACACTCCCTAGACCTTCAATGTCATGCACCATTTCTTGGCAGGTACAAAAATATGGCAGGTTATGAGGGCAGTGATTGTCCTTTAGATATTTGCAAAACAAATGTTGGCTAAAGTGGTTCAAACACCAAGCACAAGTCAACTCCAATTATAAAATAAGTTGAAATGAACTTAGGTGGATAGATATAGTGCTCTGTGATCTTATAAGACAGAGTAGCATGTTATTTGCACTTGTAATATACTTAATGCACAGAATCAAGTGGGGCAGAAACTTGACTGGGTGTCTCACTTATATTATGAATATTTTGGTAATAACCTCTCTTTCTCTGTTATTTTTTACCTTTACAACAGTGTACAAAATGGATTTGGTTATATGTTTATAGTTTAATCCTTACACTACAACAAATGGACACAACCTACGAAATGTCGAAGTCTAAAATCAACTCAAAGCTTAATCACTTATGAAGCATCATTAACAAGAGAATATAGATAGATGAATAAATGTGAGGCTTAGATGGAAATAACACATACAAAACATCCTATAACAAAAGAAAGTAACAACAAAAGAATCTAAGTTCTAACCACATCCTCATTTTGGTTGCTTTACAAAAAAATAAAAATTAAACTTCATTTTGGCATTATCTGCTCAAGGCTGTATGTGAAAACAACAACATCTGAACTTATTTTCTCTATCTGAATGAGATCTCATTCACAATTTCAGCTCCCCTAGACTTAGCAAAGTAGAGGCCCATGTGATGAGTTTCTTCCTGTAGAAATGACAAAAGACAAAATGTTAGTAAGTTTTCCACTGCAGTGATATTTATTTAATCCAGCAGCAAATGGCTTTTTAGAAAGGAAAATGGAACCATCTTATTCTTCCCCCACCCCAGGCCTCTATGTAGCTATCTGTGGACTTTCAAAACATGTCTGGAACTCTTTCATCAATGCAAATTAAGAGGCTTATCTTGCCAACCTCCAATGGATTTTTCAATTGTTCTTCCTGATTTTTACTTAAGTTCCAAAAATATATTGAGTAGGTATTTTAGAAATGTGTGTAAACTCATTTATTTCCTGTGAAGACATTTTCCTGTCACATCAAGTTTAACCTTGCAGCCAGTGCTTCCTATTGGAAGGTGTAATCCTTTCAAATAGCATACAATGTAATAGTTTTGCTTTTAGGTGAAATCCATCTACATTAAGAAGTGTTTTATTTTACCTGACCATAGGTCAATGTGGATAGGGACCAGCAGAAAGTCTCAGTCTGAAGTGGAAACAAGTGATGGAAAACAGTAAAGTCATGCAAGGAGTGCACATACATAATGGTGGATATTCACTCCAAATAAATGGGATGAAATATCTACCATTCATATGCTGGATCCTTACACCAAATTAAGAATCTTGTTAACTTATTACTTCTATAGAATCTAACTGAATTGGGCTCATGAAGTATTGCAATTCCAGTGAAGAGGAGCTTATATATGCATATATAAATATATTATTCTTGAAGGATCCTGTCTAAAAAATAAGCAGATATATGCTTATATTTCTTTCCTTGTCAAGGTGACATTCAGTAAGCACTGGATAAAAAGGACATTCTGAAATCTAGCAATTGCAATTCTTGCTGTCAACAGGAACTATGGGAAAACCACAGAGGGAAAAAGAACATATAGCATATCCTATTCCAAACATGATTGGGCATTCTTTCCTTTTCATTGCCTTACCATCCAAAAAATGAACAGGACCATTGGACAGTAGTTTACACACCTGTGGATGAGCAAATGCACTGTTAATACTTTTGGCAACGTGGACAGGAAGGTCATACGTTGCACATCCTTGCGAGTATACTACAATTTCTTCCAAAGGGGGGATGAGACCATGGTTTCTTGCTGATAGAACAGTCACGACAAAGTCTAGCACACATATGTCAGTACATATGCCCACTACCAAAACCTGCATCATCAAATACCACTTGCATTACAAGAATCCAAAGAAAAGGTGCTTATATGATGGAAAGGTTCAAATATTTACAAAATGAGAAACAAGCAAGGAAGGAAAACAGACCAAATTCTAAAATTGCTTTTACAACAGTCATTTTATCAACTACAAATTTAAAATCCCCTAGGAACATCCTCCATTACCATCAGAACATGGTTCCAAGTATAATATGCTTGAATTTGTAATGTGTTGCTTGAAATAAGACCACACCTATGCTTATACTAAAAACCAACCAGTCCTCGTGTTTATAAAGTAGAATGACTGAGCCCTTTGACAGAAGGCAAGGCAAATAAACCTTCCATTCACTTAAGACTTGTAATGTGCATAGATTGGAAGTTCAGTGGATAAAAAGGAGGAATTAGAAACCTACCACTTGAATTTCATTGTCTTTAACCCAATCAACAAATGCATTAGAGCCATCCTTTTGTATACAACCAATAAAGCCATTAATGCAATCTTTACGCTTAACGACAGCATGTGGGTCCTCCTCCAACCATTCAAGGGCTGTCAAGGATAAATTAATAGCACAGATTTAATTATTAGAGTCAAGAAATTTGAAGCAATAACTACTAAGCAAATAAAGCAATACCTGGAACAAGATTTTCTTCTCCAGTTCCCACTACACAATGAAGAGGATAAGGCGGCTCTGGCTTATCTGGAAAATGTGTGTCAAGAAATGCCATCATTGGCCATTTTCGAGCACTGAACTCCTTGGCCAGTCTTACGCTCTCCTCCACCATAGAAGCTATTTGTTGATTGGGAACCTGGGGAGCCTGCCAGAAGTTGATCGTATTATCTACTTGGAATTTTTCTGGGAAGAGTGGGAAGACAAAAAAAAAAAACAACTACTAATTTCACATTAGGAAAAAAGCAGAAAATAAATTTGAGACAACATTTAACAAAATGTCTAGCTTCATAGCTTTTCTAAACGGGTATTAAACCAATGAAGTTTTAGAGTCCAGAAAGAAACAAGACCATATTATCTGATATCAAAATCATGTTCATTGTCTGCCAACTGGAGAATTTGAGAATATTGCCTTTCCACTTGGAATTCTATTATTCCTTAAAAGAATATAATCATAGTCTTTGTCTCTTTAGATAAAATCAAATGCTTACTGGTTCTGGCATTTTATGACTGATTGTGGTCAATAGTGGGTTACTAGATGGGTGCCAGTGTTATGCTAGTCAATTTTGGCAATGTAAACAATCCATCTAAATTATTGCAGTATAGATGAACTAGTAAATTGATTAGACATGCAAGTCAGGTGATTACCTATCTTGCCAATGGATTCTAAAAGGGCAAAAGTCGTTACACATTTGCTTGGCGGTTACGATATCAGGTGCAAGTGCAACCAACCATTAATTGTATTTATGCACATTTGTATGGATTGCAGAGAAAGGAGTTCCTCGTAGGATCATCCCATCCAGTTAGAAGGGGTCCAACAGTCCAAGTGGCATATAATCAACTAGGCTTAGGGTTGTGCTAGCTATCACTTGTTCGATAGAAGTCTGGTTGCATAGAGTTAGTCTGATACATTAAGCATCATGACTGGCATTAGAGAATCCAGGGCAGGAGTTGGTTATCGATATCTAATCCTCTATAAATATCAATTCAGGGCTTGTCAAAAATAGTATTATTTTATTTCTTGAAGAATTCATTTTGAAAAAGAATAGAATTTAAGTTCTTTCTATTAAATATATTAATTTAACCAGTTAAATTCTAAATTTTTTAAGGAAAATATATATAATTGTTAAGTTGTTATAATACGAATTAAATTCAAAATTTTTTAAGGAAAATATATATAATTGTTTATTTGTTATAATACTAATATATTGATGAAATAATATAAATAAGAGAAATTTAATTATCATATAATTAATTAAAAAATAGCAAATTCCTTTTTGACCTGTTTACAATTGATATATGCAGAACATAGCTTATCAAAGCTATGAAACAACAACAAACCGAGAAGCGGGTTCCTTTTTGAACTGCTGGTTAAATATATATAGATAAATAGAAAGAAAGGTGCAGTTCCTCCTCAATCAACCTATTTGTAGTTTATATATGCAAAATGTAGCTTATCACACTTACCAATCCACAAGAAACCAAAAACATCTATGCAACGAAAGACCTATGACATTAGCCCACTACCAAATTCCAATCGCGCCCAACCCCCAAAAGAAGACTCAGACTTGGAGCCTCTAATGGTGATAGGTTTCAGAGTAAACCCCTTACAATCATCTTCATATATCTTCCCTGTTCAGGAATATTTTTGGATTTTACAGAGGAACAAATGTCAATTCTGTCTCGGAGTTGTCTACTGAAGTAGCAAAAGAGAAGGATAGAAAAACAGAACCAGAGTGAACAAAAAGAAGAATGAATGCTATGAGGCATGGAATTGCCTGCAATACTCCACTGGCCAACTTGAGGAACTCAGAAATGAATGCCATTTTAAGTGGTTGCAAGTCAACCGTCCAGAGGGACAAAGCTATGTAGATGACAGAAAGCACGAGAAAGTGGAATTGTGGGTTGCTTCTGTGGATTATACTTGAATGATTATATCAATGGCTTTAAGGTTGATTGCCACATAATCCCTTTTTTTTATAACAGAGACACAACTTGTCTTGTGCAATCTCTGAGCTTGTATTTCAAAGAACTGAAAAAGTTAAGAAGAAAAGGAACAGAAACAGCTGTTGAAATAAAAAGAAATAGACATTATTGTCAGCGTTGTCTACTGTCCACTAGTGTATAAGAAATAGGAGGAAGAGCTTCTCCAGTAGCAACAATTGATAAATCCAACCACATAAACCCAGAAGAGAGGTCTTCAATTCTAGATAAAATCAAACACAACATCAAATATAAATATATTTGCAGATCCATTTCTACAAAAGCCATTAGCATTGTCCATAAATCAATGAACCCATCAAAAACCCAACCAGATTTTTTTTTTTAAAGCAAAACCCATAACAGACCACCCACATGAATTTTCTTTTATTTAACATCATGTCTCTGACATTCTCACATTCACATGCAAATTGCGATTGAATTTAAAATTTGTTCAGAATGGCAGCTGAACTGTTGAGATATGTGTACTCTAACCTTATTAACCAAGGTAGCTGCTATATAATGTTGTCATATGTAATGTGGTGTGGACAGTCATTATACAATGAAATTTATTTTATATATATATTTTTTAAGCATTTAGTATATATATATATATATATATATATATATATATATATATATATTTTATCTTCTCTTACATAAAACTTGAATGGATGTATTGTTTCTGCATCTAACTTACACTTGCCTAGACAGATGCACCCACTTCACCCACAAGAAAGATTTTAAACATCAAATAAGATCAAACCAAAATAAAAGCAATTATGGGTACCAGATTGCCAAAGCCAACAGTGCAGAAGCCATTGACAATGTCCACAAGCACCAACCCAGTCTTCTTATTCTCTCTTGGGAGAACCAAATGGTCCTCCTTGAGGGGCAGATTGGCCTGCAGCTGCTCCAAAAGTTGGATCCTCATCACACTATCTTCTAGATTATGTGTTCTACAGAGCCCACCTCTGCAAAGTCCAAAAGCCACCCTCAATGGCAGGTTGAGGTTGCACAAATAAGAAAAGCGAAGATTCTGCAAATTCTCATCTTCTTATTGTCAATTAATTTTTCTGTTACACGAGGTAAGAGAAACATGAAACAATTCTAAAACATGAAACCATTCTTATTTTTACGTTTTATGTTATTGAAATATGCGGTTTTTTTTATATTGATTAAATACTTTTTACATATATATCCACCGTAAGGGTTGAATTTGAAACTCAAATCGAAGGATCTTCATTTAATTTGCCCATTTGGCGCTTCTGCAATCTTCTAAGAAAAAGTGTTTCCTTGTCCAAATTTAATATCCCACAATCTCGGCTGTTCATTTGTCCTTATTAAGTCCACTCTTTTTCACACCGGACAACAGATTGTAGATAGAGATCATAAAAGTCAAGAAAAAGCAGCTTCGTTGCCGGACCTGAAGGAACATAAACTTGGAAAGGTTTCCAGACAAAATCAGAATAAGTAATATTTGTACGACACGCTTGTATGGCACACTTGCAAAACAACACTTGTAAGACACGCTTACACGACAACTCTTATACTACTACAACAATTCAATTAAATGACAACAATAACAATTGAACGATATCAGTAATCGTATGGTGACAATATCAGCAATACTAATATTTATTAATATTCGTGTATTGTGGTTTATTGGTAAGGATGTCACTCGCATTATTGGTGATGTGATCCGGGTTCACTTTCCACGGTGGATATGTATATGTATAAGAAGTATTTATTCAATAACAAAATATATATTATTATTTATTATTATGTTTGTTCTTATTATTATATATCTAAAAAAATAAATACTTGAATGCTCTTGCATCATTTAGGTTGCGTAAGAAAAATGTACCATGAGCTTTAATTTATGAATTTTGGAATTGAAATTTTATACTTAACAATTTTGGATGCACTTATTCATGTTACTTTTTCTGCTGCCGGATTTTTTCACTTGACCAAATACTCGTAATCGTCGTTGCCTCTTGTCCTCTTAGTCACTTTAGAATCTATTATTACTTCAATTTTATTTTACTCTCTCTGGTAATTGTTGTACCCATTCTTTCATTCATAAATCAAAAGTGATATTTTTGTTATCGTCTACTAGTCTGTCATAATATGGATATATTATCTTCTTCAATAGTCCCTAGCAGAGCAATCATGCCTCACAAAGAGCAACACAACAGGACCACAACCAAGAGTGTGGGGTTTGGCTCAATCCAGGCCTTCGAGAGTTTTTTACAAGGTCAGCTCCTTATTAAGATGTGATCTTTTAGGAACACTTAAACTCAACAAGGGAAAAGAGGTGCAAGAGATAAAAATGAAATAACTCAACAAAAGAAAAGGGTGGTGATGCACCAAAAGATTTATTGATATCTTCCTGCAGAAACATACTTGAACGCTATGTGCCAATGGTGAACACTTTCTCTCCTCAACACAGTTAAGCATGGATGAGAATCATCAAGATAGGCATGCATAAAGAGGCGGGTTCGATAGGAGAGCCACAGATGGTTGGTCCAAAAATAGATGCAAGCCCCTCACACACACATACACACAAAAACAGGTCCGCAAGGAGCCACATATGGCTAAACAATAATTTGACGCAGAATTTCATATATATGCAAGCAAATGTTTACAAAGATTGTGTCAGAAGCGAGGGTTCTAAATTGCCCACAAGTTGCTCAGGAACCAACTGCTTTTACAAAAAAAATGAAAAGAAAGTCTAGAAGAGGATACAATTACAAACTTGGCAATCCTTTACAAAGCTAATACTATTCTTATTTATAGATTACAAAGGGGAGGGTTCCCCTCCAAAACTCATGCAGAGATTTCAAGGTGGTTGCTGCTTTTGATGCAAGTCATGTCTCATTTGAATTGTCAGCCCCTTTGAGGTTCTCTAGATCTAAAGTCATGAATGTCAAACGGTCTTAGACCCTTTGATGAGCAGCTACCATATTTATTGCCATCTATCCATTTTTTGAAAATTTCCATCATCTGGGCACAAAAGATCTCTTCATTTAATGTTATAGATCTTTGAGCTACTCCTATCGTGACTCTTATATTGCTATTGCCCTTTCATGGAGGTATGAGATATTATTTTGTAGGAAGGACAATACTCCTCAAAGACTATGCATCTCATCACTTCTAAATTTTGAGGCGTCAATGCTCTTGTCTTCAAAAGTTCTCTTTAAAATTAGGACCACTTGACATCATAGCATCAGGACTTTTTGCCTTGTGGCCTAATGCCAAAACTTGAAGAATGACGTAACTTGACCACTTGACATCGAGGTCTCGAGACATAAAGTTCTCTTTAAAATTGGGACCACTTGACATTGAGGCCTCATGACTTTTTGCCTTGTGATCTTGTGATCTTATGTTAACCTAGGGATGTTAGGAATTGCTACCTCTACCTCCATGAAATCTTCTTCCTTTTCCTAGATTGGCGTAACTTGGTCAGGAATAGCAAGTTGTTGAGTGAGAGAGGACTGGAAAGTAGTAGTTTGGATAACTAGGTTTGATTGCTTTATCTCCTTGAATCCATTTATAAATAAGACAACAACTTGATCCCATTCATAAATTGAGTGTGGAGAAAGGGAGTAAAGCCCCTTACAAGCCTTTCCTTCAAATGAAGTTATAAGCAACCTCAAAACCATGTATTGCTTTGTGATGTGAAATTGGTAAAAGTAGACCATATATTGTAGATGCTCTTGTAGGGTTGACGATCCTTTACCATTATAATATGGTAAGTTTTGCAAAATGGATGTTGGATAGTCATCCCAAATATCCGATGGCATCGAAGGTCGCAAGGGGCTTCTTTTGCTGCATGTTGAGAAGTTCACAAGGATGAAAATGTTCATGTTCTGGTATGCAACCTCCATGGTGGAGCTTTCATAGTCTTTTAGGTCCTTTGATTTGAGCAGAGTCACCAGGTGAATTCAACAGTTGCTCTACGAGTAGATTGATTGAGGCCTTCACCAAACCTCAATCTGATATTTTCAAACAATGACTTCTTCTGATGTTGGTTCTAGAGCAGAGTTGCCAAATGAGTAAAGAGATGCTTCAACAAGCAAAAATAGGCAAAGATCCTTGCTAAGTCTAAGCCTAACTTGTTATTGCAATTTTAGGACCAATGATGTCACTGGGGTCCCATTGGGCATGCCATTAAACTATTGTTGTCTTTGATTGTCCCTAGTGAGGCAATCACACCACACAAGGAGCAACATAGTAGGGTCACAGTCGAGAGCATGGGGTATGGCTCAATTGGGGGTCTTTGAGAGTTATTTATAATGTTGGCTCCTTGTTAAGATGTGATCTTTTAGGTACACTTAAACTCAACAAGGGAAAAGGGGTGCAAGATATCAAAGGAAATAACTCAAAAAAAGAAAAGGATGACGATGCACCAAAAGATCCGCTAAGATCTTCTTGTAAAAATATGCCTGAATGCTATGTGTCAATGATGAACACTTCCTCTCCTCGACACAATCAAGCACATATGACAGTCATCAACATAGGTATGCATAAAGAGGCAGGTCCTGTAAGATAACCACAAATGGCTGGTCCAAAAATAGATGCAGGCCCCTCACACACACATACATTGATAAAATCCAAAGCAGGTAAAATATTTCAGACACACATACATAGAAATGGGTCCATAGGGAGCCACAAATGGCTAAACCAAAAATTGATACAAAATTTTGTATATATATATGCAAGCAAATATTTACAGATATTGTGCCAAAAGCGAGGGTTTGAAATTACCCATAAGTTGCTCGTGAGCCAACTACTTTTATAAAAAGAAATAAAAGGAAAGACTACATGAGGATACAATTGTAAATTTGTCGATCCTTTACAAAGTTAATACTATTCCTATTTATAGATTACAAAGGGGAGGGTTTCCCTCCAAAACTCATGCAAAGATTTCAAGGTGGCTACTGCTTTTGATGTCGAGTATTGTCTTGTCTGAACTGTCGATCCCTCTAAGGTTCTCTCGATTTGAAGTCATGAATGTCAAATGATCTTAGGCCCTTTTATGAGTAGCTATCATATTTATTTCCATCTACCCAATTTTAGGAATTTCCATCATCTAGGCGTAGAAGATCTCTTCATTCAATGTTTTGGATATTTGTTGCTTTTGTCATGACTCTCATGTTGCTATTGTTATCTCACGAATATATGAGATATTCTTTTGCAGGAAGGATGATACTCTTTGAAGATTGCACATCTCATCACTTATGACTTAGCTTTCAGGGCATAGATTATTTTATCTTCACAAGTTCTCTTTAAAATCGAGATTGCTTGACATCGGGACCTCATGATTTTTTGTCTTGTGATCTTATGTTGAAACTTTTCTCATCTTCTGAATGGAACTAACAAAACTTCCAACTTTTTGGACAGTTTACTTTCGAAACTTGCCCTCAAATCGTCGAATATTTTGGTTGGAGTTTCTTCTATGCTTGTCTACAACTCAAAATTTGCTTTTTCTTTCTAAGTAATAGGGTGTAGTGAGTCATCACTATAGGATACAAATCATCCACATTAAAAATTGGTGATATGTCTACTCCTTTCGGGAGTTTAATTTCATAGGCATTAGCTGTAAATTTCTTTAAGACCTTACAAGGTCTAATATTTTTCCAATTTAGTTTGTTGTAAGTGCCTTTTGGGAACCTTTCCTTCCATAAATGTGCCAAAACCAAGTCCCCAACCTGAAATTCTTGTTTCCTACACTTGAGATCAACATGTTGCTTGTATCTCATAGCACTCTTCTCCAAATCATCTTTCACCTCCCAATGTAAATCATGCATGTAATCAACAAAGTCCTCTGTTATAGCTCTTAGCCTCCTCAAATCAGCTATACTCTGTAACTCATCCACTCCTCTTGGACGAATTTCGTACATAATTTGGAATGAACTCTTGGTTGTACTTTTATTTATCAAATTGTTATATGCAAATTTTGCTTGTACCAAGATGGTATCCCACAACTTCGATAACTTGCCAATTAAGCACCTCAACAAATTCCCAAGGCCTCTATTCATAACTTCAATTTACCCATTCGTTTGTGGATGATAAGCTGAACTAAAACTCAATTTTGTATCTAATTTCTTCCACAAAGTTCATAAAAAATGACTATAAACCTAGTATCTCTATTAGATACAATACTTTTTGAAAGTATTGCAATTCATTGGTTGCCTACAAATGATATATAATATCTTTAATTCCAAAGTAATCAATTCGGTTTGGGACAAGTAGTGGGGTGTGAATATTTTTAAACCATAAGCCAAGGTTTAAATCTAATGGTGAATCTTTACATTTTTTTGTTGAGTTGAGCTCCAATGGTTGAGATGGTCAATATTCCATGAATAAGGTTGAAATTCAAGTCCTAGTAAGCATAGAAGTCGTGTATGCATGGGTGTTATGTGATTGAGTGCCAAGTGAGTTGTCTTAGCCTCACTATATAATAGATGGTAGCTGAATAAAATAATAATAAGTGAAAAATATCAAAGAGCTAGTTGTCCTTATCATGATCTAATTAATATAGATCAAAGTTCATACATTAAGTAGTAGAGTTTGCTATCCCAACCCTCATCTTGGGAAGTTCATCTTTGTCAACAGGCTTTCAACCACCTTTAAGGAATTATTCAAATATGGGTTCAATCCAACCAAACTAAAAATTGTTCTAGGCCTTGTTTTTACATCAAATCATCTTGCTCACTCTTCAAGCATATTTAGGTATTGCCTAGGAGTGATTTACTCTCTTCTTAGAGGAGAAATGACGAGATATACTTTGAAAAACTTGTTAGATCAATAATCATGTCAAGGGCATTAGATACCAACTAGAGGAATGTGGCAATATCCTGATTATCTATAGCTTAAAGAAAATTATTTTTCTATTAATTGTCTTGTGGCATAAGTCTTATTCTAGGAGAGGAGTGACTTTTGTTCCTTATCAATTGTGCCCTTGAGTTGTAAGACAAGGAGTAATATCTTCATGTGCTCAACTCATTATACATAAAGCATTGCCCCAATGCCCAACAAGGGTATAAGTATGCTCACTTACATGACCACTTTTTAGGCTTGGATGAAGATATCTAAAATCATGTTTGAAAGCACATATTTTTCATCAAAGAGAAATTTTTATAGGAAAATAAAAAAATAGAATCATAATTAGATTACCATAGTTTAAAAAAAAAAAATCAATTTAAAAATGTTGCATAGCTTGGTGTATATTGTAAACAATTTGATATTACTCCTAGAATGACCTCTTTCTAGCTAATGGTTTAAGGGAAGATAAACAACAACGAAACCATCTCCAAGGAGATTACGCTTTACAATAAAACTAAAAGTTATGTTTAAAGCTTTAAATATAGGAATAAATAGGATATTTAGGATTAGAAATCCCCAAATGCTTAATTTGGTCTATAGGCAGGATCCCTTGACCTTAGGTTCCATAAAAATGAATGGAGCGAGAAAATATTTTGATCCAACCATAGAATTAACAGTCCACTTACAATTAATCTTGTTCCCCAAGGGGTCATAAAAGTGAGTGATTTGTCATTAAAAGAGGCTCTACACTTGACATTGCCAATCTTCCTATAAAGGCCTTGTGGATATAATAGTGTTCTTATATTGGCCAATAAGGTCATTTAAATTTTACTGTAAATCTCTAAATCAAAGGCATTTAGCTTATACTTAGTGTTAAGATCAAGTCATGTATACTAATTTTTGATGTATATGTATAAGAGATAAATAATAGTTCTAATATTTCTTTAATAACTTCAAAGCATACATCCATGGTACCTCTACAAGGAATACACCATTGTAGTTTATAATATAATATTATAAGGATTATTGATTAAAAGAAAAGTCAAGTCTCAAGGATTTATCCATCTAATTGAACCAAGGTTTAATAAACTTGAACGCCTTTCAAATATTTTTGCAACAAAAGTATAAAACATTTAATTTGAATTTTTGGCTTAACAAAGTGTTAATCAATGGCTTTCTAAGCTTGTTTGTCCAAAGGGTATGTTAGAGGAAATGGAACGTCTAAGTTTATTGGTTTTAATTAAGCGTAACCCTATAGACTCTTAAGAAAATCAACAAATATTGTAGAACACCATATAAAATCCTCTCACTTAAAATCCATTAGCCAACAATAAATTTTAAAGAATTATTTATAATTTTAGATAAGAATTCTAAAAAAAACCAAGAAAGAAACATAAATGTTAGGCAAGATTTTTAAAGAAATATAAAACTTCTTGCATATTTGATAATCTACTTAGTAATTTTCTCTATTTGCTTACCATATAATTTCTAAAATTTAAGGTGCAACCCTCCGAAAAATTCTAAAAATTTAAACATATTTCTAAGTTTGAATCTATTTTTTATGAATATTAAAATATATGAGGAGGACAATGGTTTAGGGTTTTTTTATAACATTCAAATACCTCCACTAATTTTGGATTTAGATGATTTGGTATATATATCAACCCATTCTATAGTATGCGAAATTTTTAAGAAATTTTTATAATCCCTTGTTTGGTAAAAATGGAGACAATGAAACCTCAACTATAAAAAAAATTAAATCAAATCAACTTACGAACAAATGTAAATAAAGTATTTTCCATGAAGGAGTTGACATCAAAGTGGTCATTAACTAATTATGACTCAAGGTCAAGTAGGGATACGGGCAACACTCAAACGCTATCCCTTTTGATACGAGTAAAATATTTTTTATTCTAAAGTGAGGAAGGAGTTGACAACAAAGTGGTCATTAACTAATTATGACTCAAAGTCAAGTAGGGAGAGTGCTTTGACCAACCCAGTCAAGTAGGGAGAGTCCTTTAACCAATCATTGGAGGAATAATTGACAAGAAGATTCCCTATAACATTAACAACTAAACGAAAGAGGGAAATTGCTAAGGGACAATCTTTTTATAGGTGAGTGCATCCTAGAATGTTTAGATTTGAATCCATTAAAGGTAAATTAAAAAAATAATATTTTTATAAAAATAATAAAATATAGGTCAAAATCGAGGTTTTTGTAGTAAAGTTAGATTTAAAGTGTGCGTTTTTGTAGTGTAAGTGAAAAAGGCGAGTTGGACCTGTTGAATGTGAGGTTCATAGTTCAAACTTTTGCAATGCAAACAAAAACAAAAAAAAAAATTCTATGGCTTCCTTCTATATAGTGGTATACTCAGATGGGACGACACTACCGACCATCTAAGAGTGGTTTTGGAGGTTTCTTTTTTAACCTGAAAGTTTGTCCCCAAGGACTAGGTGAATTGGTAATTGTCTGTTTGGCCAGACACTTACCTAAAAGAAACCTAGGCTCAAACTTTGGGGGCATGCTTGTTTGCAAAGGTAATAATGTGCTCTGAATCCGTGCATGCCAAACCAACGACAATAGTGTGAATCTCGACTGGTGCTCCTCTTCACACCAAATTATAAAATAACAAGGTAATATAAGCTTGTTAGGGTAGCCCATGTAATTTGAACCCCACACTTAAGAATTACTAAAAATAGTGTAGATGTAACCAACTCCAAATTTTTTAATATAGATATAACAAACTCCAAATTTTTTAGTATAGATGTAACCAACTCCTTACAAATAAAATTACTCAACCAACTCTATATCCAAAAATAAAGTTACTATGAAATGTCATTTCATTTCTCAAAATTAGCGACGCAGTCTTCTTATTCTCTTGGGAGAACCAAATGGCCCTCCTCGAGGGGCAGATTGGCCTGCAGCTGCTCCAAAAGTTGGATCCTCATCACACCATCTTCTAGATTTTGGGTTCTAGAGCCCACCTCTGAAAAGTCCAAAAGCCACTCAATGGCAGATTGCACAAAAAAACAAAGATTCTGCAAATTCTCATCTTCTTATTGTCAATTATTTTCCGTCTTACACAAGGTAAGAGAAGCATGAAACGATCCTTATTTTTATTTTTTTTAATGTTGTTATCGAAATCTTTGAAAATACTAGAAATGCTACTGTTTGTCTAGAAACTCAAATCAAAGGATCCTTTATTTTGTTTGACCCTTCTCTTATGCAGTCTTCTAATAATAAGTGTTTCCTCGACCAAATTTAATATTGAGGAAAATCTCTGCTGCTCGTTTGTTCTCATTAAGTCCAGTCTTTTTCACACTGGATCTCAGATTGCAGACAGAGATCATAAGAGTCAAAACAGCTTCAGTGTGGGACCTAAAGGAACATAAACTTGGAAAGTTTTCTAACCAAATAGGAATTAGTTTTATAAATGGCTTTTCAACCAAATAGGAATTCGTTTTTTAAATGGCTTTTCAACCAAATAGGAATTAGTTTTTTAAATGGCTTTTCAACCAAATAGGAATTAGTTTTTTAAATGGCTTCTAAGAAGGGGCTAACACTAACCGGATGGAGCAATTTGGATGTTATTAGGGATGAAAGAAAAAATGTCTTTCCAATCAAACTGGATATTTAGAATGATTTTGTTTTATAAATAATTTTTAAAATGAATTTTTTTTAATAAACAACGGCCTAAATAATCAAAAAGGTGGAGGAGACTTTATGTTCTACTCATCATTCTGTCAAGATCTTATGGAGGAGACTTTAACTTTTATTTTATTTAAGGTGGGTATGACTTTAACTTCCGGTGGGTATGTTTTACTTATCATTCTATCAAGACCTTATGGAGGAGTATTTTCGACTCATCATTCGATCAATGAGGAAATCAATATTGAGTTTTATATATTGTTGATTTTTGCGGAAAGAAATATGATTTCACTTATTCATTTACAAGTTTATTATATTTATTTTATTATTATTTTAATCCGATTGTTATAAATATTTAACAAGTTAATTTTTTCAAATTTGAAAGGAAGAGATTCAGGTTTAAATGTTGTTAAATGACTAAACATAATTGTCAAATTATTATAATACCATTATATGGTCATGATGTAATATAGGTGAAACCATTTTAATCATATACAATCAATTAAAAGAAAATTATTATATATTTTTATTACAAGCTTAAACAATTTTTATTTTTATTTTTGATTTGGTTAGTGTGAGAAACCCCTACGACAAAGGGTTGAACGGTCTCCTCACAACCATGACCCATCGTAAAGCCGAGAGCTATGCCTATCAATACGAAATTTAACACACACCCACCACACACCCTCCCCCTCACACACTCGCCCACGATGCGGTTTAACAAGCTTAAACAATTCATTATAAGGTTATATACCCAAAACTTTGTAAGAGGACATGAGGTCTTAGGTGTTTCTTTGTAGGTTCTCGTGTATCAATATTTGAATGTGAACATTCTCTCTAGAATATGATCCATCTTGAGCATTTAAACTTCCCTTGATGGACAAAATATTAAGAAGATGATCCATCTTGAGCATTCAAACTTTGCTTGATGGACAAAATATGAGGGTTTATGTATAGAATTAAAACTTTAACCTATCAACAAAATAAAAAAAAAATTATTATAATTTTTTTTATTATATCCCTTTATTTTTATTTTTTAACTATTAAAGAATTCATTATATTTTTATACAATTTGAGTGGGTTTTGCGACAAAGGTTTGGGTACTTTAAACAGGAAGTTCAAGGTTCAAATCTAAAAGGAAAAAGGGTAGAGTATATATATTTTGCAGTCATATAATATAACATAAATGTCTCCTCTCACACATAATGAACTCAAGGGAGTATAGGGTAGTTTGATATACATAATGTTCATGAAGATTAAAAAGTTATTTAACTTCAGTTAGATGTAGCATCAAGCTACTACAATAGACCTCCCAGTCCACCGTCGTTGTGTTAATACACCTCAGCTCTCGGAGGGTCAATCGTTTGTCCAGGTAGGCCTTGTAGGCTCTCTATGAGAGATTGGATCCAGCCAGCTGTTGGTTGGATGAGTCTCATTAAAGCTGGGATGTCTGGCTTGATATTGATCTTTGAAGCACTTCTTGATCTTGATCTTTGAGTCCAGAAGTGGGTTGACCCCTCCTGGGTCAAAGATACCAAGAAGTGGCAGTGCAGCAGCAATAGTGCAGCAGAAGCAGCAGCCGCCATCAGTCGGAGAGGGGAGCAGCAGTCTCCCATCAAATTCACCACTGTAGCAGTCGACACTGTAGAAGCCTGCATACCGTAGCGCCCGCCACTTTAGCAGTCCAGTGCACGGTAGCGGTCACAAAAATTTTGGCCCTAAAAAAAAAAAAAAAAAAAATGGCAGATTTTGGAGGCAACAAGTTGTGACGGATGGAGCAACAAGGAGGAGGAGCGAGAGGTCTAGGGGCATCAAACCCTAGGTGTGGGACTTCAAAGGGCAGATCAGCAGACGCGGCAGGTGGGGGCTCGGCGAGATAGCAGGGCCCCAGGCGGAGGATGTGGACAAGGAAGTTCTATTGGAACCGGTCCAAGGGCGTTGGGCGGATGCGGTTGAATATTTCTCTAAGGGGGACCAGGACTCTATGCATCAGGATCAAAGGAAGACCCAAGAAGGAGACAAAAAGAAACCTGGCAACTGGAGACCTTCATATCTTAATGCTCTTCGCGGTAAGCAAAAATTATCCGACTCTTATTTTAATCTAAAATCTGTCAATGGTAGGTTGCACGTCCCAGATTCCTTAGCTCAGCATGTGGCTATGGAGGGCGGAACATCTCTCGGTGGCTAAATTTATGGGGGTGAGGCCGGACATGGAAGTCATAAGGAGATGGGCCATCCAAAAATGGCAGCCAAGGGCCGGTATGATGATTAAGGCTTTACCCAAGAGTTTTCTTTTGGTGACATTTCAATGTGAACAGGACATGGAAAGGACTCTCCAAGGAGGTCCTTGGTTTTTTGGGAAAAGGGGCTTGTATCTGAAGCGTTGGTCCCCCGATTTCAACCCCCGGACTCGAGTCTTGGATTTGGCTCCTATTTGGGTTAAGATGCCAGGATTACCTCGCGCTTCTCGGAACGAACAAATCTTGGTCGGGATAGCTACAGAGATTGGAGAACTAATAGCTATTGATCTTGCAACGTTGAGCAAAACAAGACTCCTATCTGCTCGCATGTGTGTGTTGGCGGACCTGAGTAAAGAGCTCCCTAAATCCATTATTTTGTCGTCTATGTTTGGCCTTCATACTCAGGTCTTTGAATATGAAAATATGTCTTTTAAGTGTAGTGTTTGTGGGAAGGTAGGGCACCGGGGTATCCACTTGCATTTCCAAGAACCAGCCTCCACTCCAAAATACCGATCCTCAAACCCAGAATAATATCCCTCCCCCGCAGATCTCCATTCCTACCCAACCTGGGCCTCAAGGACGTGGAGCTCGAAATCCGAATATCAGAGACCCTGTTCGCCCTATTGTAAGCAAGAGGCAACGTTTTAAACCTCCTCCCAAAAATTCCTATGCCCCGAAACCCTCTCACAAGGGAGCTGGTCCCTTTGATGGGAACCCTCAAGCTCAACTCCGCTCCTAAGATGATACGACAAACCTCGGAGCCAAATCACAAAGGAAAGAACCCCATAGATCAACGCCTTGGGGCAAGTAAGTTTGATTGGGTGATACGGGAGGCCTATGGAGGCTCGATGGAAGTGGTCCCATGTACTGCGGAGGAATTTATGGGAAGAAATTCCAAGGAGATCAACATCCCGATGGAGAACAGTTTTGATGCATTAAATCATTTGAAGGGAGATCGGATGGACGACCAAGAAGTGGAATCCGAGGTAGAGGAGACTCAAGAGAAGGATTTAGAGGAGAAAAATCGAAGGAAGGAGCAGGAAACTAATAATACGAGCAAGGATACTCGGGAGGAAGAGGTGAACCACCAAGATCGGTGTAACCCCAAAGCGAGGGAAAAAAAAATCTACTAATCAAGAAGCTAAGAGCACGAAATCATCTCCATCGTCAAAAAGACCAGTTAACCCGGAAAGCCGATTGTTACCCCAAAGACCAAGACTGACCTACCCAAGATGGTTACTAGAAGCCAAGTGAATCCCAAGGAACTTCAACCTAGAGCGGATGTATGGGGATATGGTTTGGTAGGAAGAGGGAAACCTAGCAATGCTGCCTTAAGGTAGAAAGAAGCAGAGCGAGGAGTGGATGATGGCACTCAAGCAGTATTGCTCTTTGGGGCGAAGGCTCGAGGATCCAAAGCCCATAAATGAAGATTCTTTCATGGAATATTCATGGGAGTAATCCTGCAAAAATAAGAGCTTTGTATGCTCTTAGACAAGAACACAAACCGGATATGATTTTACCGTAAGAAACTAAAATGGAGGAGAGTAGAGTTATTCCTTTTAAGAATAGGACTTGGCGAGAAGCTGAAGTAGTAGGCCAAGAGGCCACTAGAACAACAGGAGGGTTTTTGGTTATGTGGAACAAAAATGTGATTGATAGTAGAGTGATTCTAATGTCTAGTTGGTTTATTTGTCTCTTATTTGTGGATAAAACCACGCGAGAAGAGTGGATCTTAACGAATGTATATGCTCCGGTTAGACAGGGACTGAGAAGGGTTCTTTGGAGTCAGCTAGCTGAATTGAGGGAGACGGTCCCCAACTACCCTTGGATTGTGGCGGGGGATTTCAATTGCTACCTTAATCCTATAGATAAATTGGGGGGCTCTCAAAGAATAACTGCTGATATCTACGAGTTTAGAGATTTTGTTGAGCAACATGAGTTGATGGATGTGGACCTGCGTAGATTCTCCTATACATGGTCTAACAAAATATTGAAGGAAAACCAAATTCATATAAGATTAGATAGGTTTCTTCTTTCTCAAGAATGCCTGGAGAGGTTTGGGGACTCTTCATTAACGACACTCCCAAGAATCGGGTCTGATCACAACCCAATTCTGTGGGAAACAGGGGAGGACTCTAAGAAAAGATACATCAGACCCTTTCGATTCGAACTTATGTGGTTCCAACATCGGGATCTCAAGGATCTCGGTTGCCCAATGGTGGGACAAAAAGTATAATGGTTCGAAAGCGGCCCAAGTGGCATGTAAACTAAGGAATGTGAAGGCTAACATTAGAGAGTGGAACAAAACTTCCTTTGGCAATATTTTTGTTAAAAAGGCGAAACTAAAAGACAAGATCAATGAACTACGGGAGAAGGCGAAGTCGGAGCGACTTACGGAGGATCCGAGAAACCGGGAGAGGGAGTCATTAGCCGAATACCACACGATGCTTGGATTTGAAGAAACCTTTTGGAGGCAAAAATCTAGGCTCGTTGGTTAAAGGAGGGTGACGAAATACAAAGTTCTTCCATGTCTCTACTCTTCGCCACAGGAGTACTAACAAAATTAAGGAGATCAAGATGGCCGATGGGTCTAACACCAAAGATATGGAAGACATAAGAAGGGAAGCGATTGAGTACTTTAAATCGTTGCTAGAAGATGTAAATCCGACTATTGAAGAAGAGGACTCTCTCGTTGGCAGCCATTCCACCCCTCGTAACTGATAATCTTAATGGATTCTTACTTAGTCCTTTCACAAAGGAGGAAATCAAGAAGGTCGTTTTTGACATGGATGGTAACAGCTCCCCAGGACCGGATGGCTTCCCTGCAGCTTTCTTCCAGAAGTTTTGGGATATCCTAGGCAATGATGTAGTGGAAGCTATAATTGAGGCTCAAAAGGACATGGAAATCCCAGAAGGAGTTAATGCTACTTTTTTAGTCCTCATCCCTAAACTAGTGGGACCAATGGAATTTTCCAGTTTTTGCCCTATCAGTTTATGTAACACTCTGATGAAGATTCTCACAAAAATAATCGCCAATAGGCTGAAGGTTATCCTTCCTTTCATCATTGATATGAACCAAGGTGGCTTTGTGAAAGGGCGACAAATATTGGATGGTATCATCACAATTCATGAGGTTATTCATTCAATGGTGACTAGTAAGGAAGCGGGTATGTTACTAAAGCTTGATATGAATAAAGCCTACGACCGGGTCTCATGGCGGTTCCTCACCAAGATTTTGGGTAAGTTTGGTTTCTATCCCCAGTGGATTAAGTTGATTTTTAGTTGTATCTCCACTACAAGATTTTCTGTCTTGGTGAATGGGTCACCCTCCGATTACTTTAAGAGTGAAAGGGGGTTGCGACAAGGAGATCCTTTGTCTCCATACTTGTTTATTATTTTAGCGGAAGCATTGGGTAGGAACATTTCAGCAACGGTGGCAGATGGTCAATTGGAAGGTTTTAAACCAGCCTCAACAACAGAGCGGTGTCTCACCAACGGTTTGTGGATGATACAATCATTGTGTCCAAAGCCTCGGTGCCTCAAGCTAGGAAGCTGAAGAGAATTCTAACCAAGTATGAGACAGACGAATGACAGTACATAAACTATAAGAAGAGTAGCATCTATTTCTTTAACACGCCTGGTGGGAGGGAGGAAAGAATAGCTAACCTCTTCGGTTGTGGAAATGAGCTTCTACCAACAACTTATCTAGGCATGCCTATGTTCGAAGGAAGAATGAAGGCTACATTATGGAACTCAGTCATTGACAGGATCTCCAAAAAGTTAGCGGGGTGGAAGGGCAACCTTCTCGACTCCGCAGAAAAGCCTTATTAGTTCAAACTACTTTACGAGCATTCCAATTACTGCATGTCTCTATTTAGAATGCCTGCAAAGGTCCGAGCTACATTGGAGCTAATTCAACGCAAATTCTTGTGGTCAGGTTCAGAGGAGAGAAAGAGAATTTTGTTGGTAGCATGGAATCAGGTGTGTGCAAGCAAGGATCAGGGGGGCTCGGGGTTAAAGAGAATGAAAGAAATGAATCAAGCTACGATTGGCAAACAGTATGGAGATTTATCAATAATGATCAATTGGGATGGGTAAAACTTCTTAAGGCAAAATATATCGAAATAATCGGGACTTCCTGAAAGTCGATAATCTCCCTAGAGGATCCTATTTTTGGAATTGTTTGCTCGAATGTCGGGAGGTAGTCGGGAAAGGCATCGGATGGAGAATTGGTAATGGAAGACAAGTGGACTTTTGGAAAGACCCGTGGTTGGAAGAGGCCCCTCCGAAAGATAACTTAGACCTTCGGGTCCTCCAACATAAACTTTCGAAGGAAATGGGAGGAAAAGTAGGGGATTTTATTGTCTGTAGCACGGAAACTTCTTCTTGGAAGAAAATCACGAGTTCATAATCCGTCGAGCAAGAGAAGGTGGCCCTAACCAAACTCAATGATGCTTTAAGGGTGTTCTCGATCATTCCCGGGGGAGGAAGAGACAAGGCGATTTGGGGCAAAACTACAAGTGGGATCTATTCGATGAAAACCGCCTATAAGTTAATCCACTCGGGATTCAATGGTCGGACTCCGACTTTTGTTATTTGGTTAAATAATTTAACCCAAAAATTAGCTTTCTTCTTTTGGTTGGCGATTCAAAATAAGATCCCGACAAAGGATAATCTGCAAAGGAGAGGTTTCCAATTCATCAATCGATGTATCTTGTGTGAGAAAGCAATAGAATCAGTAAGTCATATATTTCTAACTTGTGATTTTTCTTGTACGAGTCTTCCAAATGATCCTGTCCAAATTTCATATAGATTGGGTCTCGTCCAAATAGCATGTCCGACTTCGCATACGGTGGGCTTCCCCTTCCGGGCAAAGCTTTTGACTTGGCTTTGGAAGCTCGAAACTTACCCCATTTTTTATGGGGGATATGGAATGAGAGAAATAAGAGAGTATTTAAAGGACGTAAGAAAGATCCCGGGTTATGTGGTAATAAAATAATCGGAGCTTTGAAAGAAAACTGGAAAACTTTCTTCTTCAAAAATGAGACCATGTCTCTAAGGGAAAGGAGGATTTTGCGGAGCGGGGAGAGGAACTTCCGGACCTAGACATTACAACCAACCCACGGGATGGTGTCAAGTGGATACCCCCACACAAAAGTGGGTTAAGTTTAATTTTGACGGGGCAGCTAAAGGAAATCCGGGGCTGCAGGAGCGAGAGGAGTTTTGAGAAATGAGGAAGGAAAAGTGGTCCTTGCCTTTGCAGAGCCTTTGGGAACTCAAACAAATCATTTTGCGAAGCCCGAGCTCGCATGCGGGTAATGAGAATTGCCGGACTTGAGGGTTATAAGGAAGTTATCTTTGAAGGGGATTCACTTAATATAATCAAGGCAATTAAGGAGGATCAAGACCCCAGCTGGACCATATTGGAGCTTATCCTAGAAGAAAAGATTCATAAATCTCATTTGGTTAATGCCCGAATCCAACACACCTTCAGAGAAGGGAACCAGGCGACGGATCTAATGGCAAATATTATAGTTTCTGTTGGGAAGATGCAAATTTGGAAGGATAACTTCCCTCAAGAACTATTGGTGTTGGCTGCTAGAGAAGAGCTAAGATCAAACCTGTTAGAGCATCGGGGAGATCGGAGGGGCTGATGATGAGTAATCCGACGAGATGGAATTAGGCGAGAAAAGGCATCCCATTTCTCTGGGGCCCGGGAGGTGACAAGTGTACGAGTACAACAACCTAGTGTTAGTAAGTGCTAGGTGTTGTTTGGTTTTTGTTTTATCTTGAATAGTCAAGCGACAAGTATAGGACTGTGGACTCTAAGTATGGCTTAATGTGAGTCTTAGAAAGATCCATTTTGTATTTTGATTATACGGGCTTGATGCTAGAACCAGCCCATTTTGACTTTGTAAAAGGTTTGTGGACCTTATAACCACCTCTACCTTATACCAAAAAAAAAAAAGTTATTTAACTATATATATATATATATAGGGGTGGGGGAAGTAACAACTGCAGCAGTTGTTACTTCCCTCACACCCACCCTAGCTGCAGTTGGTTGTTACTTCCCTCACCCCCACCCCCACCCTCACTGGAAGTAACAACTGCAATATGAGGGTGGGTGGGGGAAGTAACAACTGCAGTATATATATATATATATATAAAGAAAACTTTGTATGATTTTCATGTCTATGAGATTTGAATGTGAACCTTTTTCATGGAAGATCAAAATATTAAGGTTTAATTATAGAATTAAAATATTGATCTACATAGTAGAGCTCTTTTCTTCCCTACCAACACTTTTTTTGTTTAAATTTTACTATAAAATAATTTTATATATCTACTTTTTTAATAACACATTATATCTTTATACAATTTGAGTGGGCTTTACGACAAAGGTTTGGGTACTCTAAATAGGAGCTCCAAGGTTCAAATCCAAAAGGGTTAAGGTATGCATATATCGTAGGTAAATAACATAACATAAATATCTCCTCTCACACATAGTGGACTCAAAGGAGTATAGGGTAGTCTGATATACATAATTCTATAGAGCATAAAAAGATAATTAATTTTTATATATTACACCCCTACTCATTGTTAAATTATATTGTAGGAAAAATAATTAGCATTAGTTCAACAGGTTAAATCATGACTTTCAAGAAGGTGACCTAGGTTCAAATATTCCCAAACTGATGAGTGTCGTCAATCACATCATTTAATCCTTAATATTTGTCAATCTAGGGTGGTGTCCAAGGTTATATACAAAAGCAGATATAAGCAGCTTGACAATCAACTCATTCAAAAAATAGGCTTTTTTGGTGGGACAAGTTAGCCTTTGGGGGTTATGGTGTCACTTCTACTCCTATGAACTGAATTTGAATTCTAATTATTCTTGCAGAAGTAAAAATTACAGAAATATAAAGGTTGCAAAAAATGAAACCTGATTACTTTTGTAGAATTTGAAATGACAGAAATGAAACCTACTTACTCTTGCAAAATGAAAATGACAGGAATGAAAGAGTTGCAAAAAATAAAACCTAACTACATTTGCAGAATTAAGATGATAGTAATGGAAGACTTACAGAAATGGAAACACATAAGCTAATAATTACCCACATAATAGAAAATGCTAGAAAGCTGAAAATAACTGCTGAAAACAAAGGAAAACCATAAATGCTATAAAATTCCAAAACCTATGATAGACAATCCACTGACATGCACACTCATCTACTACACACCACAAATATTACATGCATCTACAATAAACATAGTTAGTAACAAGAAATGAAATTTGCCAAGTTTTTTGCTAATCTGCTGTAGCAAGAAATGAACAGAAAAACCTATCAATTGTTGGTCCTTCTCCTGGGCCTGGAAGTGGCCCTTGCTCCCTGATCTAGAAGAAGGCAAGAAGACTGCTTCTTAACTACCTAATGCTCACACATTCACTCAGAAAAATAAATGGATTAAGAAACTGCACTTTTATTGAAAATGAAACAACATTGCAACAATGCAAGAAAAATATTGCTGAATTGTTGTTTTGTTACAGCTGAAACAACTATTATATCCTTATCCTTCTATGGAAATGTCTATATGCTCAAAAAACATGGGAGCTTGTTATTTATACTAATATATTACATATGGTAATCCATTTTGTTGCTTTTTTTAGGGATTCAACAACTGTTCTGAAGTTGTCTTCATGAAATGCAAGAATTTTTTTTGCTGCAGCATCTCCATTTTCCTTGATGTACAACATCCATTCGTGGAAATGCATTGGAAGGGGTGAGAAAACTCCTCATACACCTGTATCCATCCTCATCTCACCATTTTCCACCTTTTTGGGTATTCTGTTTATCATTTTGACCAAAATTGGTCCTTTCTCTGCTCATTCCGGAGCTGCTCCAGAATATCTGGTAGTTTAACTATTTTATGCTCATATGCGATACAAATGGTTAACAAAGCAGTTTTGACTAGATAGGAAGTCTTTCCTATTTCTTAGGAGATGATCCCAATTAGTTTTGCACGCTAATACCGATAAATTCCAAGCCATGTCATTTATTGACAGTTGGCTGGAATTTGTATGATTGTGTCTTGCATTTTCCACATTTCTTGCATTTTAGGCTTTTTGACTTGTTGCTCCCATTAGATCACGTGGAAGTGCTGTCAGGTGGAGAAAGAGTCACTCATAGCCTCCCTCAACTGTTTCCAAGCGTTTCCACCATCTTTACTTAACAAATTCAATGCCTTCCTTCATAGTGACAAGTGGCTAGAATTTGTATGGATTGTCACCTGTTTTTTCCAGTTGTCAAAACATGCCCAGTTGCCCTTTTGGAGTGCTCATAACTTTTGCCTCGTAACTCCAATGTACACAAAATTGTACTCACATGTTCTTGGTTGTATGAAATACATCAGGTTAAATTTGCAACTCTTAACTCCTCAGGAATCTCTCCTAGAATCGTTGTCAAGCTAGCCTCTAACATAGATTTTTACCAAAATTTCTAGTTGTCCAAAAATGTGAAAATGTCATTTTATGGGCCCCATAACTTCTAGATTACTTGTCCATATGCCCTCAAATTTGGGTCACGTGTACTCTCTACTATGAAGTACCATTGGTATGAATTTCTAGGTTCTATGAAGTACCAGTAGATCCGCCAATGTTCTCCTTAACACAAATTTGCAGCTGTTAACAACTCTAGAAAAAAACTAAGGCATGAACATAGAACCTTCATAACTTTTTATCTATAGCTCGGATTGACTTGCTTCAAAAAGCAAAGTTGTATTTATCGATGAGAGGAATATGTTCATGCCATTAGAATGTAATTTTACTATAGTATGACACCAGAATTGACATGATACTCATTTTTTATCTTTTACAAATATACCTAGATTGTGTTGACAACAATGACAAAACAATCTAGGGCCTCCTTTACTCAACATACAACATTTGGCTAATTGACATACATGTTTTATTTTCTACTTAATCAACTGAAATAGTGCATAAAATGCTTAAAATAGTCAAAACAGGGGTATAATGTTCCTATCATAAAATCATGCAAACAATTAACAAATAATATATTCTAATCAACTATTTGACAAGTTAACTTTGTCATATTTAATAATATGACAATTTTTATATGTCAACCATAGTGTAACAATGAGGCATTTCTAGGCCTCATCATTTCCCCCTAGCTTGAACTGATGCATGCCCTCATGCATCCTAGTAGGCCATATGAACATCCTTTTGCCACCTGTTACCCGAGAAATTTCTTCTTGTTGCACTACACCAAGCATTTTGCAATTTAAGCATATGTATACAACCTTGCAATTTTTCAAATTTTGTAGTTCCTGCAATTTTTCTTTCTTTTTTCCTTTTTTTTTGTTTCTTTTTTTTTTCTTGTTTTTAAGTTGCTCTTTCTTTTCTTCCTTTCAAATTGCACTTCTTTGACTTCTGCACTTTCATGACCTGGATGCTTGTTTTTGCTGTTCACACCTTTGAAACAAAATTGACAAAATTTTGATTTTGAAATGCTTGAGGGATGTACTTACTTGTGGTAGAACTTTAAGAAACTCAATATCTAATGTGCCCTACTATTTTGCAATATTTTCAAGGATTTTTGGCACAAGTGGTTTCGTTTTGAAGCCTGATTTGAAATGAGATTGTTGTTCTGAAAATGCTTCGAAATGAGACTGTCATTCCAAGATGTGTCAAAAACATGCCAAAATGGCCTCCTATGCAAAATTTAGCTGCAGATTCTAGTGTGGGCCCATCTCTAGGGTGTGCAAGTATTTCATAACATTAAAAATCTCTTCTCCATCCTTTTGTTTAAATGTTATTCTTTATTTTGTATGTTGTTGTTTTATTGTAGGAGTAAAACAAAATCTTCCAATGCAGCCATGTCTATCCCAAAATCAAGTTTTTGCATAGTTTTGAAATTTTCATGCAACTAAGGGCAAAAGGGGGTGTTTCTTAACATTATTTTGTTTTTAACTTGTAAATATTGTATGAATAGTTTAGCCAAATACCGATTATCATACACTAAATACTAAATGCTTACTATGACTAAATTCAAGAAACACATACCTTACTGTCTTAAAAATTTATCATGCACCTTACAAGCTACTTCTGATGATTGTTAGCAAGCTATTTTAAAACATAAACATAACACATGTGCAGTGTGAGATTTGTACAATGGTGTAACAATGATGGGTGGATCAACAAGGCAATGCACGTTGGAAAACCGATTATCATGCAAGCCAATTCAGTAGTGCCTCCGAGAAGGTTTTCACTATCAAATTATTCATTTTTTTATTTTTCCTTTATTTTTTTCTTTTTTCTTTTTGCTCTTTTCTATATTTTTATTTTCTTTTGTTTTTTCAAGATTCAAAGATATGATCATTTGGAATCTTTGTCAGAAGAGTAAGCCTCTTCTATCTTATGTAAATGTAACTGTGTGAAATATCGAATAAATTCCACCTTTGTTAGTGGTTTATGGTACAATTGTAAAAGATGTCCATTCACCACTAATATCCTCCTTGAATCATCAATCGAATAAAGTTGAAAAACTTCATTCTCAAACTCCTTTGGTTCATCCTTGTTGCTCTTAATGTGATCATCATGCCATATTTTCCAGTTTTGTTGAGTGAACTCTATTTGGTGTAGTGCTTCCAACCAAAGTTCATCAAATGCATTCAACTACAAAATCTATTTTTTTGTACCTGCAAAAACTCAATACCAATTGCTAAAGATGCATAAAGTGTTACTAAAGCATTAGGATGTTGGATCAATACAATAAACAAATTTACTTCTTGGTTTTCAGTCAACCAACTATTGTTGTTCAAAGGTTGTTTTGGCTGCATTTCAATTTGTTTTGTACTAGGATGTTTTGAATTAGTTCTTGGAGAATGATGCATTAATGAATTAAGAGAGCAATGATATGGTGGACAAGAATGGAAAATCTGTGTATGTTTACCAAAAACAATTATTAAAAGAATTAACTTTGATAAATGATAATGAAAATATGAGAAAAAATAATGACATCCGTGTGGTAAATGAAGAAAATTGTTTTGTACTGGAATGGGTGACAAATTTTCAAAATTCTTCTTTTCATCATTCCATAATATTTGTTGAACAGTAGTGGTTTCATCTTTAAAATCTGAAATATGAACATTAAAAGCAAATTTCTTGGATGAATCCAACTCTTCTACATTATCCTTTACAATAATGGAGGTCAAATTTGAAATGTTATTTTCATTTTCCTTATATATTATAAGAAACTATGGGCTTCCTAGACAATTATACTTAGGTGGAGTAAGTTTTCCTGCAAGCAAGTCAACTAATTTTCCACCTACTTGTATGTTTTCTGGATATACTTTCTTCTTTTTTCTTGGTTTCTGAAAACACATTTCTTGAATAATCCTACCAATGATTGGTACATATTTAATAGCTTGAAGAAAAGGGATTGTAATATTTAAACTTTTTAATTCGTTTATCCAATCTAATTTCAAAGATGTCATTTTTAATTTCTAAAATTGTTCAGGAGATGATATTGTCTTTGATGAGTTATCTTGTAGAGGTTTTCTTTTTGATGTTTTAGTGTAGATTTGTTTTCATGTTCATTCTTTTTAACTCCCCTTTCTACACTAATAAGTGGAATATGTTCAAGTGGTGGGTTACCTAAACACAACTTAGTTTTATCACAGTCACTAACATTCATTATGGCTGCATTTTCTGATTTAGCCATAGAGACAGGGGTTTCCTGTTTAACAATGTTTGAATTTGCCACAAGTTGAGCTGAAAATAGAGGTTGTTTTGCTTGTTGTTGTGGTTGTCCATGAGAGAAATTATAGGTATGAGTAGGCAACAAGTTTGATTTCTATTTTTGATAATGTTGCTGCCCTTTGTACAATTTTTGATGTTGTACCCATTGATAACCCTGCAATTTTGGCTACAACCATGGTGGATGTTGTTGATTCCATTGTTGTTTCATCCAACCATGTTGACACAACTCTTGGGAATATGCCCATGGTGGTTGACTCCAACATTGTTGAAATGGACCTGAAGTAGACCATGGCATATACCAAGGATTATTTTCCAAATGTGTAGGAAATTGAGAAACATTCTAATATGAAAATTTATAAAAATTATTCCCTTGTCCTTGTCCTACAAAATTGAGTTTTTTCATAGGTTGAGACTGTTTTTGAAAGGCACTTTTGAGTTTTGGCAATAAAATACACTGATATGTAGGGTGTCCTAATTGACAAATGCTACATATAGCAGGTATAAATGTTTTTTTCAAAGGATAGTCATGAAGAGAGTGTTGCTTCTCACCACGTTTTGAAAAATAGATGACTGAAGGTTCAACAGATTCATTATTTTCATCTAATGTTTTATCAAGATGTACTAAAATATCAGCCTCTTTCATGCATTCTTTAAAATCATGTTTATTATTACCAATTATGCGTTTTCTATGCCCTGAATGAGAGTAATTTTTACAGAGTTTAATAATTTCCTGAAATTCAAGTGCATTTGCATCTCCTCTTCCCAAGATATACAATGCATCCCTAGATTCATCTTGTAGTCCTCTTAAGAATATGACTTTGCAAATTTTAGATTCAACACTTCCACATCTCTTATGAACAAAAGAAAATATGTCTAGATAGTCTTTTAAAATTTCATTTTCCTCTTGTTTCATTGTAAGAAATTCATCATTTTGATTATTGACTTGACAATATTCTTGACATCTCTCCAAGAATATGTTTTCCATATCATCCCAAGTTCTAATTGAATCAGGTGCTAAGGTGATAAACCATCGTAGAGTTGACTCTTTAAGAGTGGAAGGAAAGAGTTTGAGCTTTTGATTGTCATTAGTGTAATCATGAGCTTGACATACAATTTTAAACTAAAAAAAAAACATATCAGGATCTTTAGATGTAATTCCCTTGAAAGTTGGTAACACTGAAGGTGAAATGGCCTTCATGGGAGCATATTGATTAAGATCTAATTGAATGGGATTTTGAAAAGTTTTGGCAGGTGCACTAGTTTCACTAGGATAGAGCACATTACTGGCTCTCCCTGGATTCTCTTGTGACACTTCCATTATAGGTTCCAAAAAACAATTATAAATCTTGTCAAATTTTCCTGAGTGTATGAATTTGTCAAGACAAAGTGGTGTTGAACTACTGATTTTTATTTCTTGTAATAATTTCTCAAAGGATCCTGCAATTTTTGAAGTGGATGACTGTGATTCTTTGAAAATTTCAACATTTTTGGAAATAAAAAATTTAGACAAATTTGACATAATTTCAACCTCTTGTAAAAATTTTCTTCATGTGGTTTCTTGCTTATTTTCTAAATGGACTGAAATGCAATTTACCAAAAATTATTACTTATACCAGTCATTTATCCATATTTCACTTTGAATTTCACAACTTAGCACAATTAACAATTATTGGGCTGCTTTTACCTTCTAACAACACCGTGATCCCCGATAACGATGCCAAAAATGATGAGTGTCATCAATCACATCATTTAATCCTTAAGATTTGTCAACCAAGGTGGTGTCCAAGGCTATATACAAAAGCAGATATAAGCAACTTAACAATCAGCTCATTCAAAAATCAGGCTTTATTAGTGGGACAAGTTAGCTTTGGGGGTTTTTGGTGTCACTTCTAATCCTATGAACTGAATTTGAATTCTAATTATTCTTGCAGAAGTAAAAATTACAGAAATATAAAGGTTGTAAAAAATGAAACCTGATTACTTTTGCAAAATTTGAAATGACAGAAATGAAACCTACTTACTCTTGCAAAATGAAAATGACAGGAATGAAAGAGTTGCAGAAAATAAAACCTAACTACATTTGCAAAATTAAAATGATAGTAATGGAAGAATTGCTGAAATGGAAACACATAAGCTAATAATTACCCACACAATGGAAAATGCCAGAAAGCTGGAAATAACTACTAAAAACAGGGGAAAACCATAAATGCTATAAAATTTCAAAACCTATGCTAGGTAATCAACTGACATGCACACACATCTACTACACACCACAAATATTACATGCATCTACAATAAACATAGTTAGTAACAAGAAATGAAATTTGCCAAGTTTTTTGCTAATCTGCTGCAACAAGAAATGAATAGAAAAACCTGTCAATTGTTGGTCCTTCTCCTGGGCCTGGAAGTGGCCCTTGCTCCCTGATCCATAAGAAGGCAAGAAGACTGCTTCTTAACTACCTAATGCTCACACATTCACTCAAAACAATAAATGGATGAAGAAACTGCACTTTTATTGAATATGAAACAACATTGCAGCAATGCAGGAAAAATCCTGCTGAATTGTTGTTCTGTTACAGCTGAAACAACTATTTTATCCCTATCCTTCTATGGAAATGTCTATATGCTCAACCAACATGGGAGCTTGTTATTTATACTAATATATTACATATGGTAATCCATTATGTTGCTTTTTTCAGGGCTTCAACAACTGTTTTGAAGTTGTCTTCCTAAAATGCAGGAAATTTGTTTGCTGCAGCATCTCCATTTTCCTTGCTGTGCATCATCCATTGGTGGAAATGCGTTGGAAGGGGTGAGAAAACTCCTCATACACCTGTATCCATCCTCATATCGCCATATTCCACCTTTTTGGATGTTTTGTTTATCATTTTGACCAAAATTGGTCCTTTCTCTGCTCATTTCGGAGCTGCTCCGGAATATCTGGCAGTTTAACTATTTTATGCTCATATGCGATAAAAATGGTCAACAAAACAGTTTTGACTAGATAAGAAGTCTTTCCTATTTCTTATGAGATGATCTCAATTAGTTTTGCATACCAATATTGACAAATTCCAAGCCATGCCATTTATTGACAACTGGCTGAAATTTGTATGACTGTGTCCTGCATTTTCCAGATTTCTTGCATTTTAGCCTTTTTGACTTGTTGCTCCCATTGAATCATGTGGAAGTTTTGTCAGGTGGAGAAAGAGTCACTCCTAGCCTCCCTCAACTATTTCCAAGCATTTCCCTCATCTTTACTTGACAAATTCCATGCCTTTCTTCATAGTGACAGGTGGCTAGAATTTGTATGGACTGTCACCTATTTTTTCTAGCTGTCAAAACATGCCCAACTGCCCTTTTGGAGTGCTCATAACATTTGTCTTGTAACTCCAATGTACACCAAATTGTACCCACGTGTTCTTGGTTGTATGAACTACATTAGGTTCAATTTGCAGCTCTTAACTCAAGAATCGCTCCCAACATCGTTGTCAAGTTGGCCTCTAACATAGATTTTTACCAGAATTTCCAGCTGTCAAAAAGTGTGAAACTGTCATTTTGTGGGCCCAATAACTTCTGGATTACTTGTCCATATGCCCTCAAATTTGGGTCACATGTTCTCTCTACTATGAAGTACCATTAATATAAATTTGGTATCTTAAATCACTTTGGATCATTACCAGTAGATCCACCAATGTTCTCCTTAACACAGATTTGCACCTGTTAACAGCTCTAGAAAAAAACTAAGGCATGAGCATAGAACCTTCATAACTTTTTTATCTACAACTCGAATTGACTTGCTTCAAAAATAAAAGTTGTAGTTCTCGATGAGAGGAATCTATTCATGCCATTAGAATGTAATTTTATTGTAGTATGACACCAAAATTGACATGATACTCATTTTTGACCTTTTACAAGTATACCTAGATTGTGTTGACAATAATGACAAAACAATCTAGGGCCTCCTTTACTCAACATACAACATTTGGCTAATTGACATACATGTTTTATTTGCTACTTAATCAACTGAAACAGTGCATAAAATGCTTAAAATAGTCAAAACAGGGGTATAATGTTCCTATCATAAAATCATGCAAACAATTAACAAATAATATATTCTAATCAACTATTTGGTAATTTAAATTTATCATATTTAATAATATGGCAGTTTTTATATGTCAACCATAGTGTAACAATGAGGTATTTCTAGGCCTCATCACAAACAACACATTCATAATAGCCAAGTTGTTGCAATGCCACTATGTGGTCATGATGTAATACAAGGGGGGCTTGTCATAGTCTCATATAACCAATTAAAAATGTATATATATTATAGGAGAGATGCCAAAAATGACATGTGAAGAACAAATAGTACAATTTATTATTACCTATAAAAATATAGAATATCAATAAGTCCAAAGCAATTAATTTGGTTTGCGATAATTGGTGGGGTGTGAAAATTTTTAAATCATAAGCCAAGGTTTAAATCTAATGGTGAATCTGAATAATTTTGTGTTGAGTTGAACTCAAGTGGTTGAGATGGTCAATCTTCCATGAATAAGGTTGAAGTTCAAGTTTTAGCAAGTATAGAGTCATTGTGTGCATGAGTGTTATGTGGTTGACTACGAAGTAAGTTGTATTAGCCTCACTATAAAATATGTGGTAGCCAAATAAAATAATAATAAGTCAAAAGTATCAAAGAGCTAGTTGGCTTAATCATGATTTAATACAAACTAAAATTAAAACATTAATTAGTAAAGGTTGTCATTCCAATCCTCACTTTGGAAGGGTAATATTTGTCATTAGGTTTTCAACCACCTTTAAGGGATTTTTCAAAGATGGGATCAATATAACCAAACTAAAATTTGTTCTAGAGTCTATTTTGATATCAAACCATCTTGTTCACTCTTCAAGCATATTTAGGCATTGCATAGGAGGGATTTGCTCTCTTCTCAAGGGAAAAATGGTGAGATCTTATTTAAGGAACTTGTTAGATCAATAATCGTGTTAGGGGAGGTTTTGTGGTAAAAACATGAGGCGGGAAGCGATGAACTAGGGTTTCTGGAGCTAGGGAAAATCTAGGGCATCAGGTGGGTTGCCAAAGTGTTTTCTGGTTACTGTGGATCTGAAGGCAAGTTTGCTGCCCCAGGAGGGTCCAATGGGGACTCCTCTGGATCCTCTTATAGGGAGAAATAGCTCTTATGCAGATTTGTTTAAAGATAAATCTCCATCCAATACTGACGAAGCACAAAGAACTGCATTTAAAATGCTCTTTACGGATGCTGGAAAGAGATCAACAGCTCATCGAGTTAATGGATGCCTGCCACAGTCCGAATCAAGGCCCAAGATTGTCATTGAGCCAAGGATGGTCGAAGAAACAGTCTTATACAGAGCCAATCATGATTTGATCTGTAAATTCATGGGTATTCGCCCTACCCTGAATTTTTTGCATTCTTGGGTTCGACAAAACTGGGAGCCTCATGGTGAGTACTCTTTATGGTTTATTAGCAATGGGTATTTTATTGTTAGTTTTTCTTCTCTGGCCGATAGAAATAGGGCTTTCAAATCAGAAAAGAGGAATCATGGTCCGACAGGATTATTTGTTCAACCCTAGAGAGTGGGATTCGATCCTCGAATTGAACCCACTATTGTCCCGATTTGGATCCGTTTGTATGCACTTCCAATGGAGTTTTGGAGTGAGCAGGTTTTGGAAATTATCGATAATTCCCTTGGAAGACATTTGGGTGTCTCCAAAGACACAATAGAAGGAAACATAGCTGTTTATGCAAGAATATGTGTGGAAATGGATCTTAGCCAGCCTCTACCGACGGAGGTGGAACTTGAACTGGCGGGACTATCTTGGATTCAACAAGCTGGATTATGAGGCTCTACCCTTCAGATGCAGAGTTTGCCACAAATACGGGCATTTGGCCCGATTTTGCCCAAATAATATGAACACAAAAATGGAGGCTCCGCTAGGAATGTCAAATCTTCCTAAGGAGGGTAAGTCAACAATAAACAAAGAACCAACCAATACTTCTCGGGGTAAAGAAGCTCAGAGAGATGGTTTTGAACAGCCCAAAAGAAGGAGAAGGCAAAAGAAAAAATATGGTAAAGAGCAAACCCAACTCAAGCCCGCCAATAGGTATGAGATATTTAAGACACTAGTGGACCAAGAGGAACAATTCATGGAAGGAGTGGATGGGAATAGTGAAAATAATAACATCCACGTTCAAGCTCCTCTTTCATCTCCCCCCGTCATAGAACAGGTAATTGAGCACAGTGAGTTACCGCAGTCAGAGAGTGCAGGGGCAATGATAGTGCATAACCAAGAGCAGACCAATAATTAAGGATGTCAGCATGGGAATAGCAGAAAAGAACAGAGAAAGGCCAACTTTAGGGATAACTCGGGTGGAAAAGAGATAAAAAAATAGCAACTCTCAAGGAGTTGGTAGAAAATCAATTAAGGAATTGCTAGCGAGTTCAAGGAGACAAACGATCACTTGGAGGATCGGTGAGGCCAATAGATTCTTACTTGCTCTCAAGGTAACCAATGATTATACAATCATGGAATGTTAGGGGTTTAAACAAGTGGAACCCATCAATCATTGTTCGAAGACTCTTAGAAAAATGTAAAACAAATTTTTTGCTTATTCAGGAGACAAAAATGTCGTTAGATATTATGTGTAAAACAGTTAACATAATTTGGAGGGGTGTTGGTCATATGGAAGTGGCTGCCCAAGGTGCCTCAGGGGGGATTGTTACTCTTTGGAACTCTCTTGAATGGACTGCAATAGAACATATAGCTTGGAGGGGTGTTCTCACATCACATTTTAGGAATAATGTCACAAGTTGAACATGTTTTAATCACAAATTTTTATGGGGCTCAAAACCTTGATGGTCAGAGGCTTCAATGGAAAGTTGTGCATAACATGAGAATCTCAAGGGAAGATTTAGACTGGATTATTGCTGGGGATTTTAATGCTAAATTATCCTCTAGATATCAGGAAGGGGGAACCCCAATTTTGGACCTAGGGGATCGACTTATGATTGCCCAAGTCCAGGCTTTACACTTAGTGGATATTAAATGCCCTGGAACCAACTATACTTGGACTAATAAGAGGAGGGAGCCACATAGCAGGAAGGTAAAGTTAGACCATTTTTGGGTTTCGAGAGGAGGCATTTGTAAAATGGAATACAAAATTTCAGATTTTGGAGGGTCCAGTTTCAGATCACTTTCCCATTTTGTTGGAAGGAGGGATTAAGACAGGGCAGCATCACAAACCATTTAAATTTGAGAATTTTTGGTTACAAAAAGAGGAACTTCGAAAGAAAATTCCACAGTGGTGGGAAGAAGGTCGCCCAACATATGGGACAACAATGTTTAGATTCCACAAACAACTTCATTATGTCAAAGCTCAACTGAAACATTGGAGGCGAGCTAACAAGACAGACTTCTGAGTCCAAAGAGCTCCTTTGGTGGCTAGATGGGATGAGGTTCAAAAACACTTTAGGGAAGGAACAATTACGGAGCAGCTCAAAGCCGAGGATGATGCCTTGCGTAAAGCGGTTGAGGACATTGACAACCAAGAGGAGACCTACTGGAAACAGAGAGCAAGAACCACTTGGTTATTAGAAGGTGATAGAAATACCAAATTTTTCCATCGGACTTGCTCGTGCTAGGAGACAGATGAATAACATGGAAGCTCTTCAAGATGAGAACGGACACTCCTTTGATACACTTCTTGGTATGCATTCCCATTCAATGGATTATTTTTCTAAACTATTTAAGGAAAGTATGGTGCAAGATGAAGAGGCTCAAAACGACGTTATTGTTGTCATACCTTCCGTTATCTCTGAAGAAGAAAATCAGACCCTTCTTAAACCCATTGATAGAGAGGAACTGAAGAATGTGGTCTTTGGAATGAGCACCGAAAAACTCCAGGTCTAGATGGCTTTCCAATTGAGTTTTTTCAGGCCTTTTGGGATAACTTGGAGGAGGATGTAATGGTTGTTATAGAGGAGTCCGAGAGGTAGTAAAAGAATGCTTAAAGCATTAAATCATACTTTCATTACTTTAATTCCAAAAGGGGAGGAGGGGGTACATATTTCAGATTATAGACCTATTGCCTTATGCAATGTGATATATAAAATAATCACAAAGGTAATGGCTGAGGGGCTAAAACCTCTTTTACATAACATTATCTCCTCAGAGCAAGGGGGTTTTGTAGAGGGTAGGCAGATCTTGGATGGGGTGGTTCTAGCTCAGGAGGCAATCCATACAATGCAAACATCTGGTAATAAAGGAATGTTCATAAAATTAGATATGTCAAAGGCTTATGATAGGGTGGAGTGGAGTTTCTTGTCAAAGATGATGGCAGCCTTTGGTTTCTCTCAGGATTGGATAGAATGGGTCATGAGCTGTGTTTCTACTTCGACTTACTCAGTGTTAATCAAGGGTCTTCCCTTGCAACCATTTGGAGCCACTCGAGGCCTTCATCAAGGGGATCCTTGCTCTCCCTATCTTTTTCTCATTTTTTATGAAGGATTAGGTAGACTTTTCTTGAGGAGAAGACAACAAGGTTTGCTAACAGGTATCAAGGTGGGTGAGGAAGTTTTGACTCACCTACAGTTTGTGGATGATACAAGATTGGTGGGAGTGGCCAGCTTCGGGGAAGCAAGAATGATCGAGAGATACTCTTAATGTCTACCTTAGGGCTTCAAACCAAGTCATCAATGATAAAAAATCCAAAGTGGTCTTTCTCAATCTTGATCAAAGGCTTCAGGACAGAGTTCTAGAGATCTTGGGATTCACAAGGACTTCTCTCCCAGTGGTTTACTTGGGGGTCCCTTTGCATTTTAAAAAACTAAAAATAGATATCTGGAGGAATCTTTTGGATTGTATCAAGGATAGAATGAATCATTGGTCTCACAAATGGTTAAGCTATGGGGGTAGATTAACTTTTTTATAGTCAATCATCTAGGCCATGCCAATTTATAAATTCTCTATCCTGGCTGCCCCACATACTATATGGAAAGAGTTGGACAAGATGGCTAGAAAATTTTTATGGGAAGGAGTAAAAGGAGAGAGGAAATGGGCCCTAGTTGGTTGGGACAAAGTAACCCAACCCAAGGTAAAAGGAGGTTTGGGACTGAGAAGATCCAAGATAAATAATAAAGCTTTGGCTGGAAAGCTTTATTGGAGGTGGATTTCCCAACCAAATTCCTTATTCGATGAGAATCCTAACTAGTAAATATTTGGGACATGTTAACCCAAATGAGGTGGGTCGTTTCCCTTTGGATGGTACTGGATCCTTAGTGTGGCAAGCTCTCAAGTTAGGATCTCAGGTAGTAAAATATCGATTATTTTGGAAAGTGGGGAGAGGGGAGAAGGCACGATTTTGGACAGATTCTTGGGATCAATACCCACCTATCATTGTTGAATTTCTTGAATTGCAACCAATAAAAACAACCATAGAAACCAAGGGATGGGTCCAAATTGAAAGTTATTTCACCACTAGTCAGCTAGGGGAGTATAAGTTTAAGCAATTTAAGAAGTTGGATGAGTGGCCAATTTCAATCCCTCTGGATTTGGCACCCATCATGACTAAAATCTTGACAGAAAGATTTCTCACAGGTAGAGACAAGGAGGATGAATTAGCTTGGGGCTATGGGAGCCTTGGTGTCTACACAGTGAAGGATGGATATGACAAGATCCTTCCGGAACCTCCCCCTCATACATATCAGGGTTGAGGATTGGAGAAAAATTTGGCAAATAAGGGTTGGCTGAAAGTAAACTTCTTTGCATGGCGGTTCATGCACAATGGAATTCTCACTTTTGATAATCTCGGATGTAAAGGAATCATCGGTCCATATCAATGTGTCTTATGCTACAAGAGCGAGGAAACAGCTGATCACTTGATGTTTGAGTGCCCTTTCACGCGCCAGATTTGGAAGAGATGGTTTTTATATTATAAAATTCAAGTTAATGGTGACTTGAATCGGATTAATATCTGGGAAAGATGGAAGAGGGGTAGATTTAAATCTAATGCTCTTCGTATTGGTTGGGAGCTTGGATTAAACTTTATTTGGTGGCAAGTGTGGTTGGAGAGAAATGCTAGAATTTTTAGAGAAACTTTTTCCTCGTTAGATGGAGTTTGGCAGGTCATCTGGAGCAAAGTCATAGAAAATGTGGCCGTATATGCTAAAGAGGAAACTCAGGTTGGTATTGGGGCAATGGAAGAGGGAGTTGAAGTGCAAGAGGGACAGGACAGAGCTAGTTGGAAACCACCCCCAGAAGGTTGGATTAAAATTAATACTGATGGAGCTACAAAAGGCAATCCGGGTAGAGCCAGAATTGGAGTGGTTTTCCGAAATCATGTTGGAACAGTGCTCTATTGGGAACTGCAAGGCTTGGGAAGAGCCACAAACAATGAAGCAGAAGCCATAGCTATCAAATCTGCTTCTATTTGGGTAGTTAAACAGGGCCACAGGAGGATAATACTTGAATCAAATTCTCAAATAATGGTTGGAGCTCTAGATTGCATGAGGAACTTTGCCTTGAAAGCATGGAGGTTGAGGATTCTTGTCACTCAAATTAAGGAATTATGGAGGGAATTAGATGATGTGATTCCAATTTATGTGAGTAGAGATTTAAACAAAGCGGCCGACTTCTTGGCTAAGATGGGTGCTGAGAAGGAGGTAGGGGTTCAGTTGCACAGTGACATGGCTATTGAGGATGAGGCGATTAGGCAGGGTCTTGAAAGGTCCCTGAGCTAATGATCAAAGAAAAATCCAAGGGAGGGAAGGTGTCGTGATATCGCGACATGTTGCTTCATCGCGGCCATGGGAGGAAAGGTGTCGCGATTTCGTGACATGTTGCACCGTCGCGGCCAAGGGTGGAGAGGTGTCACGATTTCGTGACATGTTGCACCGTCGCGGTCATTGGAGGTAAGGTGTCACGATTTCGTGACATGTTGCTTCGTCGCGGCCAAGGGAGGAAAGGTGTCGCGATATCGCGACATGTTGCACCATCACGGCCAAGGGAGGAAAGGTGTCACGATTTCGTGACATGTTGCTTCGTCGCGGCCAAGGGAGGAAAGGTGTCACGATTTTGTGACATGTTGCTTCGTCGCGGCCAAGGGAGGAAAGGTGTCACGATTTCGTGACATGTTGCTTCGTCGTGGCCAAGGGAGGAAAGGTGTCGCGATTTCGTGACATGTTGCTTCATCGCGGTCAATGGAGGAAAGATGTCATGATTTCGTGACATGTTGCTTCATCACGGCCAAGGGAGGAAAGGTGTCGCGATATCGCGACATGTTGCATCGTCGTGGCCAAAGGAGAAAAAGTGTCGCGATATCGCGACATGTTGCATCATCGCGGCCAAAGGAGAAAAAGTGTCGCGATATCGCGACATGTTGCTTCGTCGCGGCCAAAGGAGAAAAATGTCACGATATCGCGACATGTTGCATCGTCGTGACCAAGAGAGAAAAAGTGTCACGATATCGTGACATGTTTCATCGTCGCGGCCAAGAGAGAAAAGTGTCGCGATATCGCGACATGTTGCATCGTCGCGACCAAGAGAGAAAAAGTGTCGCGATATCGCGACATGTTTCATCATCGCGGCCAAGAGAGAAAAGTGTCGCGATATCGCGACATGTTTCATCGTCGCGGCCAAAGGAGAAAAAGTGTCACGATTTCGTGACAAGTTGCTTCATCGCGGCCAAAGGAGAAAAATGTCACAATATCGCGACATGTTGCTTCATCGCGGCCGAAAGAGAAAAAGTGTCATGATTTCGCGACATGTTGCAACATCGCGGCCAAGAGAGGAAAAGTGTCGTGATATCGCGACATGTTGCTTCGTCACGGCCGAAAGAGAAAAAGTGTCACGATTTCGCGACATGTTGCTTCGTCACGGCTGAAAGAGAAAAAGTGTCACGATTTCGTGACATGTTGCAACATCGCGGCCAAGTGAGAAAAAGTGTCGCGATATCGTGACATGTTGCTTCGTCGTGGCCAAAGGAGGAAAAGGTGTCGCGATTTCGCGACATGTTGCAACGTCGCTGCCCAAGGAGAAAAAGTGTCATGATATCGCGACATGTTGCTTCGTCACGACCAAAGGAGGAAAAAGTGTCGCGATATCGCGACAGGATGCAACGTCATGGCCAGAAGAGGAAAAAGTGTCGCGATATCGCGACATGTTGCATTTTCATGGCCAAAGGAGAAAAGTGTCGCGATATCGTGACATGTTGCATTTTCGTGGCCAAAGGAGAAAAGTGTCGCGATATCGCGACATGTTGCATTTTTGCGGCCAAAGGAGAAGAAGGAAAGAGTGTCGCGATATCGCGACAAGTTGCATCAACAGACCAAACCGTTCCCCCTGTTAGCTAGTTAATGGTTCAAGAGATTTGGCTCCATTGCAAATCTTCTTTTACTATTGTAAGCATGTGTTCTCTCTGATTTCGGCTGGGAAGTGTCTCTTCCCAAATTGTAATTGATCTTTGTTTTAATACAAGTTTTTTCAAAATTTTCAAAAAAAAAAATAATCGTGTTAGGGGTATTAGATACCAACTAAAGGAATGTAGCAGTATCCTAATTATTTATAGCTTAAAGGAAATCACTTTTCTAGCAATGTCTTGTGGCATAGGTCTTATTCTAGTAAAGGAGTAACTTTTTTTCGTTATCAATTGTACCCTTGAGTTGTAAGATGAGAAGAAAACCTTTAGGAACTCCACTCATTATGCATGAGGTATTGTCATAGTGCCCAACAATGGTCTAGGTATGCTCAACTTGCATGGCTATTGTTAATGCTAGATGAAGATATCTAAAATCATGTTTGAAAGCACATATTTTTCATCAAAGAAAAATTTTCATAGGAAAATGAAAATATAGAAGCATAATTAGATTGCCATAGTAAAACAAATATCAATTTGTAAATGTTGTACAACTTGGTGTAAATTATAAATAATTTGATGTTATATCCTAGAAGGGCCTCTTTCTAGTTGATGGTTTATTGGAAGAAAAACAACAAATCCATCTCCAAGCAGACTACAATTTACAATAAAACTAAAAGTTATGTTTACAGCTCTAAAGGTAGGAATAAATATGATATTTAGGATTAAGAATCCCCAAATAGTTAATTTAGTCCTCAAGTAGGATTCCTTGACATTAGGTTCTATAAAAATGCTTGAAGTGAGGACATATTTTGATCTAGCAATAGACAATGGAATTAGCATTCCCATTGCAATTAATCTTATTCCTTAAGGGGTCATAGAAGTGAGTGATTGATATTGTCAATATTATTCCTCTACACTTGATATTGTCAATATTCCTATCAAGGCATTTTAGATATAATAGTGTTCTTGTATTGGCCAATAAGGTCATTTGAATTTTATTGTAAGTCTCCAAATCAAATGCGTTTAACTTATACTTAGAGTTGAGATCAAGTCATGTAAAATAATTTATGATGTATATGTATAAGAGATAAGTGATAGTTTTGATATTTTTATAACTACCTTCAAAGCATACATCCATGGTACCTCTACAAGGAATACACTATTTTAGTTTATAATGTAATATCATAAGGACTATTGATTAAAAGAAAAGTCAAGTCTCAAGGATTTATCCATCTAATTGAACTAAGGTTTGATAGACTTCCATGCCTTCCAAACACTTTTGTAACAAAGGTATGAAAGATTTTAATTTGAACTATTATCATAATAAACTGTAAATCAATCCCTTTCTAAGCTTTTTTGTCCAAAGGTATGTTAGAGGAAATGGAATGTCTAAATTTATTGGTCTCAATTAAGCCTAACCCTACAAACTCTTTAACAAAGAAATTTTAAGACACATTATGAAAGCGTCTCGCTTAAAACCTATTAGCTCACAATAATTTTTAAGGAATTATTTATAGTTTTAGATAAGGATTACAACATGAAATCCAACAAGAAAGAAAGAAGCATGAGTGCTAGACATGATTTTTGTAGAAATATAATACTTCCTACATAGACATAAGAGTTTGATAATATATTTAGTAATCTCTCTACTTACCACATAATTTCTAAAATTTGAGGTGCAAACCTAAAAAATAAAGAAAATTCCTAAGAATTTAAACATATTTCTAAGTTGAATCCATTTCCATGCATATTGAGATATCCAAGGAGGGAAATGAGTTAGAGATTTATTATAACATTCAGATAACCCCTATTAAATTTTGGACCTAGATGATTTGCAAAAAATATCAACACATTCCATAGCATGAGTGAAATATTATTTGTTCTATGTAAGGGTGAGGAAGGAATTGCCAACAAAGTTGTAATTATCCAATTATGACTCCAATTCAAGTAGGGAGAGTCTTTTTACCATTCTCTTGGAGGAATAATTGCCAAGAAGATGTCATTATTAATAAGAATCTATCATTAGCAGGTAAATTTCAGATTTTCTCTAAAGTTTTAGCCGCCACTTATGCATACTATTCCTCTTGCTGAGTTCCTTCACAAGCTTGTTATAATAAGCTTGAGAAACTTCTTCGATATTTTATTTAGAATAATTCTTCTGAAACAAAGGGATTTCATAGAGTTGCTTGGGATATTTGCTATCTTCCAAGATAATCTAGCAAAATGGGTTTGTTGGACTGTAGACGGTAAGGTATTGCTCTATGTACTAAGTGGGTGTTCAGGGCTCTGAGGGGAGCTAAAGCTTGAAAAATTTTGGTTTGACATTTTATTTCCTTTGGTATTCCCTTAAACCGTAGAGCATGGAGAGGGTTGGATTTTCCCTCTCTCATTTTTGCTCTAGTTTTTGTTAAGATTTCTAGCTCCTTTGTTATTAAAAGTATCTAGAAATCCTGGCAGCAGCTCACTCCTTGGATCTGTTGAAGAGGAGATGGTTTCCATAAAAGCTTATCCATCACTTCTATGAATATTTGGTGGTCCCCCATGTTTATTCATCAAGGTTATCCCTTAGCTCGAGTGCAATGGATTCATGCTCAACGATTTTTTAAAAAGGGTATTGTTACAATAGTTGATTACTTTTATCGCCAGACCAGGGATTGGATTCCATGGAATGAGTTCAAATGCACCTTCAGGCTGACTTGTGTGGACAAAGATACGTATGATGTTGTTATTGCTCTCACCCCTTTTTTCTATGTTGTATAAGATTGGTGTGCACTTGCAACGTCCTTGGTGGTCAGATTGGAGATGACATGTTAACACTCCTTTGCTTAATTATAAGGCTCATTTGGGGTATAAATGGTTATCTCCTCATCTTCCTCTGGTGCCTAAGCTCAATCAGCGTTGGGACTTATTTTCTACAAGGACTAGATGGAATTCTAGATTTCAAAATGTTTGGGCTACTTATGTTGAACCCAATAAATATTTTTTTATGTGGAGCTTACTGTGTCAAACAAAGTCTTCCCTTGGGGGAATGTTTGAAGCACCTTGGAATTATTGATCCTAAATGTCCTTTTTGTGGTGTACCTAAGTCTTGTACTCACCTCTTTGGAATTGCAGAAGATCTAGGTAATCTTGGGAATGGGTTCTTTTCTTTTTTCCCCATTTACAACTGCAAGAGTTTCTTGGCCCCAAGCTCTTCTTGGAGACTCTTTTACTTTGTCTCTCCCACTTTTTGAAGTGTGGCAGGTTTTCAGGATTAGCCTACTCTTTCATATTTGGAAGGCCCATAAAAAAATTGTTTTAAACAATATACACCTTCTATCACATTTACTCATGCTAAAAAATTAGAAGTTTTTAATGACATGTGGCTATAGATATGTACTCAAGCCAACAAAGTTTCTATGGAGTTGGATCATCTGTAAGTTATTTTGGCATACTGGGCCAATGCTCCGTGTACAGTCAACCGGATCCCCCTAGAGCGCTCTTCTCAGGAGCATTTTCAATTTCGCTTTCACCATCGACCTTCGTCATATGCAAGAAGTGCTCTCGTAGATAGGCACTAGTCCCAACCCTCACTAGTCAGGAAGTGGCCTAATGTTGATATTGTTTGTTCATCCTACCAGGTTAGGGGGTGGGATGATGTTCAATCAGTTTCACCTGGGCTAGTTGTTGGTTGGAGCGATGCGAGTACTGAAGGCCTTAATCGCGATGTAGAGGGGTGGATTCCCATTCCATAATCACTAGCAGTTTATGCAGGACAACACGCTAGGACACATTACCCCATATGATATGCTTTCTTTGATGTAATGATCATCAATGATCATGATTGGTAAACTTATGTTTTGTTGGTGGCTTTGTTTTCTAACCCTTGTCAATGAGGGTTAGTTTGATTTCCCATGGGGTGTGTTAAACCACCCAATTTTTTTTATTGTAAAGGCTTTTATCTTAATTTAATATAAATTTGCTTTTTTCATCAAAAAAAAAATGGCAGGAAGATACCCTAGAATATTAATAACTAACTGAAAGAGGAAAACTGCTAAGGGGCAATCCTTTTATAGATCAATATATCCTAGAATATTTAGATTTGAATCTATTAAAGGTGAGATGATTTAAAAAATAATATTTACACGAAAGCAATAAAATATGGGCCAAAATCGAGGTCTTGTAGCATAATTATTATGAAAGTCACTTCATTCAATCATAGGACTTATTAAACTCATTTTAAAAAATAAGGTATGTTGATTAGACTACATAACCCACTTTATGTCTTGTCATAGAACAATGATGTTATTGAGATCATATTTCCCCTCTTATGAAGTATTTTTGCTTAGGCCTAAAAAAGAAGAGAATAAAGTGCCAAATTCTATGAGCCAAATCCTTCATAATGATCTTGTAAGGGATATTGAGCTAGTGACACTTTATGTAACTTAGTTTGTAGGCTAGCTAGATTAAAATAATGAGCCATAATGTGATGGTCTCAAATTTTATGGTTGAGAGACTGCACTAAAAACAAGTATTCTAGATTTTGATATGAAGAACATGTTGTTAGAAGTGATGTTTTCCAATTTGGTTATTGATAAAATATTTAACCTCATGAACCAAGTTAATTTCAATGCAAATGCATTTTTAGGGTCAAGTCAAATAAAACTTGTTCTACTCATGATAAATAAAATGCAACAAACATGGTCAAATAATCAAAGATGAGACAAATAGGTAAAGGGAGGCTTGAAACCCATCCATATTAAGGTTTTTAGTTAATCCCTCTTGGAAGCAATAAAATTATTTTTCTAGGGTAAAAAATAAGGAGAGATATTCTTACATACTAAGGAATATGCTTTAGAATTACATTACAATACTATGGTCAAAAAACCTTTAAAAAAAACTTTACAATCTTTTCGACCCCATGCTTGTCTCCATTGTGTTGTCAAGTTATTTAGACCATTCTTTTGAGTATAATTTTTGGTGGGATGCAAACAAAAAGATACTGTTTGAGTGTATACTTTATATGATACATTATAAAATTCAACAAGTGGAAAAAAAATATAAATTATATACTATTTTGAATAAATCCCTTGCTAAAGTAGTAAAAAATGAAACTCAAAAAATAGGATGGAATAAAAGAAATACTACCATTTATCAACTTTTGATACCTTGGTTATTATGCATTTGTTATAATTTTTATGAAGAAAGAGGGGGAGGAAAAGAAATGTGAAAAGTACATAATGATTGAGTATAGTAACGATTCAAAATCATATGTATAACCCTATTGACAAATATTTCATTGTTAATGATGTTTTTGTTGAAGTGTCTTCTACTCTTCCTATTTTTATTTAAGAAGATGAGCTTATCAATATTTAAGATTCAAAAGAAAATGTGAAATCTTCTCCATGAGAATCAAGAACAGAAGTTGATATAATAGACAAATATGATGATGTATGTGTTGGAAATAGAATAAGTACTTAAATTTTTTTATAAAAAATATCCTAGACATCAATTAGTTCAGTATACCCTCATGAGTAGAATGATCTAAGTTAATGATCGTAAAACACATGAAGAAGCAAAAGGTATATCTAAATAAGAAGCAACAATACAAAATGGGTACAATTCTTTGATATATTGATACTAAAGGGTTGTAAAAATTCTAATGGAAAAAATCTAATTGATTAAAAATGAAACTACATAATCAAATTTACATTTAAAAGGTCATAAAGAAACATAAGGTAAAGTTGATGTCTATAGGTTTCTTATGAAAGGAATTATTAATTATATTAAATTTGTTACTATAACTAAGATAAGTCATCATTTGTATAACTATTACCTTAATTGCAAAATTTGAATTAGAGATTCACCAATGGATGTAAAAAATACCTCCAATATTAAAGAAATGACCTTGTGAACTTCAATAGTTGTAATCTAGCATGACTTGTATTTTCGTTAATCTCTACACAAAATGCATTTTTGTGTATAGATTAAAGAAGTCAATATATAGTCTAAACCAAGATTCAAAATATTGTTGCAAATAGTACTTTTATATGAGGTTTGTGAAATAATCAATGCCAATCTTGATATCTATATATGTGAAATCTGCTCTTTTACACAACACAAAGAAATTTAACATAGCCAAAAATTTTACATAGCTAGAAATTCAAAGCAAAAATACTAAGCCAAACACATCACATTAATTTCTTATTTTTTTTAATTTTTTAAAGACACTTATGCTATAGTAATTACAATATTTTTTGGTGAATATACACAATTATAGTTTTTACTTCCCTTTAGTTACAAATTCCACTACCTAACTAACATTAAAGAGAATATTCATAGCTACAATTACGATATTAAAGTGAATGACTAAATTGATATTTATCCACTGAGATTTTATAAAGCATCAGTTAATATGCACAACTCAATTTTCACTTAGCATGACATTTGCAACATTCTCCTTCTTGATGCTTAAAGGTCTCACAAGACCGTCTCTAGGTTTTAAGAATTGAGCTTTGGCAAATTATTTTGTGAACACATAAGAAAGCTACTCTTGAGTGTTGCAATACTTCAACTCTATTCTTTTATTTTGTACAATATCCTTGATAAAATGATACCTCAAATCAAACTATTTAGACGTACTATGATGGATACGATTTTTTTTTCCGATTGAATTGTACCCATATTATCACAAAAATGAGTGTAAGACGACATTGTTTCTCACTAATATACTCCAATACCTTCATAAGCCACAAGGCTTGTGCACTACCTAAAATGATTATACTATATTCATTTTTTGAGGAGGAAAGAGCCACTAATCCTTGCTTCTTTGAGCTCCATGTGATCAGTCTAGAACTAAGAGAAAAATAATTACTAAAAGTATAGTTTTGGTCATCCAAGCTACTGCCCCAATCAAAATCACTAAAACCAACAAGATCCATATTCTTAGTTGCATAATAATGAATGCCAAAATCAAGAGTACCTTTCACATACCTCAAGACTCTCTTGGTAGCCTTCAAATCAATTGAGATGGTTCATTTATGTACCTTGAAACAAGAGAAACAACATAAGTAATGTTTAGTCTAATGTTAGTGAGAAGCATCAAACTTCCTATAATATTCCTTTAGCTTATCACATTTACTTTCATAGCTCCATCATCCTTGCACAACACTACTCCATGAATAATTAGTATGAACTGGTTTACATTTGTCTATACAAAACTTTTTCAACATATCTTTAACATACTTTGCTTGGAAAATAAATATTTCTTCACGTTGATGAACCCCCATTCCAAGGAAGTAATGCATCAATCCCAAATATTTCATTTCAAACCCATTCATCACAGCATTTTTGAATTCATCTTTCATTTTTGAGTTGCTACCCATAAAAATCATATCATCTACATATAAGCATACAATAAGAATATCATTACCTTCTTTCTTGGAGTAGAGGGTAGGGTTACTCTTGCTTCTTTTGAAGCCACTTTGTTGAAAGTTTACATCTATCTAGACATTCCAAGTTCTTGGTGTTTTCTTGAGGTCATACAAGGTCTTCAACTTGTATACAAAGTCTTCTTTACCTTTAATCTCAAAACCTTGAGGTTGTTGTACATTCACTTCTTTTAAGTACCCATTCAATAAGGTAATTTTCACATCCAAGTGATGCACACTCCATCTCCTTTAGGTTGTCATAACAATGACCATTCTGATATTCCAAGTGAATCCTTTAGCAAAAAAAATTAGCCTTATAGCTTTCAAAACTGCCATCACTATTATACTTGGTCTTGTATATGCACTTGGAACCCACACATTTCTTACCATTGGGAAGTCTCATAAGCTCCCAAGTATCATTATTTTGAATGGAATTGATCTCTATTAGTGTATATTACATTATTTGGTACATGCTAATGTATCACCTTGGGTACATCTTTAGATTAGGAGAGTGTCCTATATTAGAGTGTGAGTATTTACTTTATGCAATGTAATAAATACACAAGTATTATTAGAATGTGTAAATTATTTAATAATGTAAATATGAATAATAGTCCATGTGCACACAATTCCATTGTGTAAGAAAGTGAATAGTCTCAAGAATAGTAAGGCCAAGAGTACTCCATATGAAGAGTCACATTCTATTATATGTGTCTATGTGTGTGTGTGTGACACAATGTAGAGTGAGAGTATATGGAATTATGGTGTATTAGAGATCTTTATTCTATCAAGATATTATTTTTCGTGAGCATTTGTTAATGAAACTTTTATGAGTTGTTGTAGAAGTTATTTATGAGTTTTATATATTTAGAATATTGTCATTGAATTATATTTCATATAACTTTATTTTAGATCTTGTGGTTATTTTGCTTTAAGTATTAAGCATCAAAAGCTAATAGTGGTATCAAAGCCACAAGGGAGATTGATAGGATATAGGGAGAGCCACAAGGGAGATTGAGAGGAGATAGGGATATTTCATTTATAAAATTTGAAAGTTGTAGTTTATCTGGAGTCTTTCCACAGGGTTACAGAAAGACTCATGAAGACTAGGACTCAACATTGATTTCTTTCCTCTATATTCAAGGATAACTAGTGAAATTTATTGATTTCAAAATTTTGGAGATTTGGATGTATTTGATTGCTACTGTCTAAGTTTTTGTTGTTGAAAATTAGTTCTCAGAAGTTGAGAAGCTTCCTACAATAGATAGAGAAGAATTTCAACTTTGGTTGTCTAAAATTTTATGTGCTTTCCTCATGCAAGGATTAGTTTTGAGTTGTAGCAAAAGAGTAGACATTGAAATTAAGGAAACCCAAGAAAGAGGTCCCCATTGAAGATTGAAGACTACAAATTAAAGATTGAGGAGACCCAAGAAAGAGGTCCCCATAGCAGATTGAATATTGAGAAGAGAGAAAGAGGACAAAGAAGTCCTATTGAATATTGAATAAAGAGGAGACCCGAGAGAAGAGGTCCCCATTGCAGATTTGAGAAAGGAGATAGAAGATTGAAGAATTTGGAAACCCAAGAGAAGAGGTTTCAAGCAAATTTGGAAGGAGTAATAAGAAGGCTAGAGAAGCCCTATTGATAAAGTTGAAGAAGTGGTCATTGGATAATATTTGAATAAATTTTGAGGAAGAAGATTGCAAGAAGAAGAAACTCCTGAAAAGAGGTAATCACATCAAAATTGGAAAAAATATTGTTTTTCAACAAGAAGCCCAAAATGATTTGTGAAACGGATTTAAGAAGTTTTTGGCAAGAAGTTTGCTAAGTTTAAGAAAGTATTTTTTGAAGACTTCAAGACATTCAAATTCTTGAAGAAGAGGCCATCAAAGAGGTCAAATTTGAAGACAGACTTCAACGAGAGCTAAGGAGGAGAAAGAGGATAGAAGAAGCCACCAAATTGAGAAGTTAGAACATTGAATAAGGGAAAATTAGGGTAAATCAAGCACCAAGAGATCACACCACACAAGTGAATGTTGAGGTTGCAAGTTTGATGATGCCATGTGGTGTATAAAATATCTAGGGTGTCATAACATTTTCAAAATTTTCATATTGCTCATTACTGAGCGTTACATAGTGAATAAGCACATAGGAGGAATAAAATGCTCATTTGAAGAGGTAAAGATATTATTTGCCACTTGGCATCTCAAAAATAGAACACCAATCACCTTGGGGAGAATTGAAATGTTTAAGGCATCTATTAATGCATGAGCAAGTGTGAAGGAATAATAAGAATTTGAAATATAATTTTACCATTGAAGAGCAGCGTGGATTGTTAGTTGAAGAAGAGCATCATCCAAAGTTTGAACTCAGCTTTGTTGACCATCTAGCATCGAGCAAAGCGTAACAAATTCATTCATATTCATGGAGCATTAGGTCTAGTTACGACCGAGTCAAGAGAAGCACCATATGTGCAGTAGAGGAGCAAGATTTCATGGAAGAGCCCCATTCAAGAGAAGGTCAATGTTTTTAACCAAATATTTCATGCCTCAAGTTTGGAGGTAAAGCAATTTATTTACAATTTGATTATTCACCCAAGTTAGGAGTTATAAGGTTGGGTAATATTATTATTTTCTAAGGTTGAAGAGAAATTAATCTATTTGCTTGATTATTGGAGAGATAAGATATAGAAGTGAAATTTGAAACCTTAGAAACATTATTGCTATTTGGAAAGTTTTATGAGAATTTAAAAAGTTGATTTGAAAATTTGAGAAATTAATTTGAAGTTTTGTAATTGGATTATTTGAGTTTGCAAAATAATTTAAAATATTTGCAAATTGATAATTTTGGAGAAATAAGGTTTCCTACATCAAATTAGGAATACAAAACTTGCAAATATCTTTTATAGAATTTCTAAATTTCTAATTGGGGAGTATAAGGAATTCAACACCAACATTATTTTGTGAAATTATATTTTCTAAATTTGGGAGATAAAAAGAATTCAACACAAATATTTGAAGAATTGAAACCTTTGTCAAAACTATTGTTTGATCATTATCCAAACATTAGGAAATACACAATATACTACAATATTTGAAGAATTGAAAGTTACTATTTGATCATATACTCAAATTCAACTTAAAATTTGAAAAGATAGGGAGATATAAGGCTTTCAACATAATTTTTTGGAAGGTTGAAAATTGAAAAGTATTCTTAGTCTATCATAAAAAATAAGGAGGAATAAGGATGTCTACTTCAAAGAATACATTAAACAATGATATAGAGAACATTGTCAGAGAAGAGAAGAGAAATGTCATAAAAATTGAGATCAAGGATTTAATTAAAAAGTTTGAAGGAAAATTAGACTTAGTCTCAAGTTTCATTTACAAAGAAGCATTAGAAGAAAATTTTGAAATATTAGAGTATTATCTGCATGTGATAATGTTTGAAGCAATTGAAAATAACAAAGATAGTATTCTAATTTCTTTAAACATTGCTAGTAGCATTGCTTACATTTAAACATTACAAAGAGAAGAACTTGAAACAAAAGGAGTTGATTGAATCACTTAAGAAGAAAGAAAAAGTGGATGAATCATTTTTGGAAAAGGTATTTCATTCTTCATGTAATATTGATGCTTCAAGTTCATCTAATTCAGGGTCATACCATGATGCTATAAGTGAATGCTCAAAAGGTTCTATATTGAAGAAGATTTATGATATGAAGGACAAAGGCAAAGAGAAAATATTTTTGCAGAAATCTAATGATAATGTGATATCACCTGAAAGCATAAAGATCAACATCAATGATGAAGATAAGCAAAAGGAGAAAGAATATGATCAAGGAGACATATAGTGCAAAGTGAGTTAAAATATGAAGACTTTATTGAAGACTAAAGTCTTCAATAACCAAATAATGTAATATAGGGGGTATTAGCATATATTACACTATTTGGTACATGCTAATGTACCACCTTGGGGACATATTTAGATTAGGAGAGTATCCTAGATAGAGTGTGAGTATTTACTTTATGCAATGTAATAAATGCACAAGTATTATTAGAACGTGCGCAAAGTATTTATAATGTAAAAGTGCATAATAGTCCATGTGCACATGAGTCCATAAAGTAGGAAAGTGAAGAGTCTCAAGAAGAGTGAAGGCCAATAGTAGTCCATATGAAGAGTCAAATTCCATTATATATGTGTCTATGTGTATGAGAGAGATGCAATGTAGAGTGAAAGCATGTGGAAGTATGGTGTACTGGAGATATTTATTCTATAAAGATACTATTTTCGTGAGCATTTGTTAATGGCACTTTTATGAGTTTTGTGGAAGTTATTTATGAGTTTTATATGTTTAGAATATTGCCATTGACTTATATTTCATACAACAACTTTATTTTAGATCTTGTGGTTATTTTTATTTAAGTATTAATCATCAAAAGTGAAAAATATCTTCTTGCACTACTTGCACCCAAACATCATTAGTACAAGAATCTTCAAAATAAGAAGGTTCAAACTCGACTTGAGACCTCAAAGCATAATTAATTGACTCATCTTTAGGATATTCTTCATCATCCCCACATATGTGTAGTCTTTCCAATATTGAAACAACTTGTTCAACTTCTTGAGATTTGCCTCTTGTTAGCCTCCTTTCAAAATTGCTATCAAGCATTTGACTTAGTGGATGAGCTTGAAGGGTTCTCTTCCCCTTCTTAATCTTCATAATATCAATAATGGATGATGAATTAATTGAAGAACTTGATGAACTCTCCTTAGGAATACTTGAATAACTACTTGTAGAATTAATAGAGGAGTAGGTACACTAGTCACTTGTCTACCACCAACACTACCATTACCAACACTGATGGTCTTATCGGCTTGGCCTCTCTGATGACCATATACACCCCTTTCATCAAAAGTCACATCTCTAAAAACCATTAGTTTGTTAGTCATTAGATTGTAGAGCCTATAAGCTTTATTATTTTCACAATACCCAACAAAAATGCAAGGATGAATTTTTGGATCAAACTTCTTCAACAACATAAACATAGGCTAAATAACCCAAAACTTTAAAATGATTAACATTGGGTTTCTTCTCATACCATGCTTCATAAGGAGTCATCTTATCAAGAGAACTTGTGGGACTCCTATTAAGAATGTATACTATTGTAGCAATCACATCAACCCAAAAAGAATTGCTCAGCCCCTTGGTTTGAAGCATGCTTCATGCCATTTCAACTATAGTTTGGTTCTTTCTTTTAGCCATCCCATTTTGTTGAGTGTAGGCAGTTGTGAGCTGCCTCTTGATTCCATTCTTATCACAAAATTGTGTGAACAACCTTGAACAATACTCACCACCATAATTAGTCCTTAAACACTTAATTCTATATCCGCTTTCATTTTCTATAAAGGCTTTAAATCTCTTGAAAACATCTAAAGCCTCATCTTTATTCTTAAAAAAATATACCCAACACTTTCTAGAAAAATCATCAATAAAAGTAATAAAATAAGATGACTTACCCAAGATTTTGGTTTGCATTGGGCCACAAATATCAGAATGAACTAATTGGAGTGGATGTTGGGCCCTCCACACTTTTCCTCTTGGAAACCTTTCTCTAGAATGCTTGCCTTTGGCACATCCCTCACAAATTTTTTTGTGATCTTCAACTTTGGGTAAACCAAAAATCATCTCTTGAGAAGTCAACTTCAAAATTTGAAAGTTTAAGTGCTCATACCTCAAATGCCACAAGTAGCTCTTATCTTCAATAGCAATGTTTGACAAGATGCTGCCATTACCTCCAAACTTCAAAGAAAATATTCGATTGCTTGACATGGGAACAATAGTGACAAATTTGTTCCCATGATTCTTGTCATATATGATACATTGATTATCATCAAAAAAAACTCTATAATTATTTTCACAAAGCTACCCAACACTCAACAAATTATTTTTAAGATCAAGAGTGCAATAAATATCATGAATTTTCTTTTTACCTTCCTTAGTATTTACATCCATTAAACCTTTTGCTACCACCTTCAAAAACTTGTTATCACCAAGCTTGATCTTGGTCTTGAATTTCTCATCCATAGTAGCAAACAACTCCTTGTTGCCTGTCATGAGGTTGAAACAGCCATAACCAAGATACCAAGTCTCTTGAAGAGTCTTTTCAGCCTTGTCATAGGATAAGAACAAGTTGCTTGAAACTTCCTCATTCTCATTTGCATAATTTACCAATTTTCCTTCATTTGTAACTTTTACTCTATATTCTTTTTCAAAATGTCCATACCTTTTGTAGTGGTAGCATTAGAAATTTCTCTTGTTAATTCTTACTCTTTCTCTAGTAGTAGGTCTGCCTCTTCTTCCTCCTCTTCCTCTTGAAAATTTATAATTCTTCCTCTATACCTTGTCCTTGTCCTTGGTTGCTTGTACTAGCACCATCACTCTTTGAGACTCTTACCTTTGAGGTAAATAAAATCCTTCTCTTCACCTTCACCAAAGGTGTCTCTTAGTCTTTCTTCATGTGACATAAGAGAACCAACAAGATGATCAAAATCCAATATTTTCAAATATTTACTCTCTTCAATAATGATGGCAACATGGTTCCATCTTGGTGTTAGATTTCTTAGCACTTTATTCACACAACTTCATTCTCCATTATTTCTCCAAGAGTGGCCATTTTATTAACCATATATTTTACTCTAACACAATATTCACTTACACTTTCAGATTCTTGCATCCTCAAGTTCTCAAACTCTCTCTTTAAGATCTGCAACTTGACCACTTTCACTTGGTCACTGCCTTGGTAAGCCTCTTGTAGAGCCTTCCAAGCATCCTTGGCTGATTTTGCATCTACAATTCTTGGAAATAAGCTCTTATCTAGAGCTGACTGAATGTGGTACAATGCCAAAGAATTCTTCTTCTTGATCTCCTTATTTTCTTATCTATTATTATGTGGGATAATAGACCAATCTATTGGCTCATCATAACTGGTCTCAATAATTTTCCAAAGATCTTTCCTAGTAGTAATATCCCCACCTTAATGCTCCAATAGTCATAATCTTGCCCACTAAACTTTGGAATAGGAAGGGAGTTATTATTGGCCATGATCAATGATTAGAAAGATTAGATAATCAACCTCACTTCAATCCAATACCAACAATGGCTCTGATAACAAAAGTGAAATCTTCTCTTTTATACAACATAAAGAAATTTAACATAGCCAGAAATGTTACACAACCAAAAATTCAAAGCAAAAATACCAATACAAGTACATCACATATTTTTTTTACACACTTATGCTATTATTGTTATAATATTTTTTGGTGAATATGCACAACTATAGTTTTTACTTTCCTTTAGTTACAAATTCCACTACCTAACTAACATGAAAGAGAATATGCACAACTATGGTTACAATATTGAAGTGAATGACTAAATTGACATTTTTCCACTAAGATTTTTCTCAACATTAGTTAATATGCATAGCTCAATTTTTACTCAACATCATATTTCCAATAATATAAATGACAGTAATGATAAAGTTATCATCATTGTATTTTATGTTGATAATTTCAAGATCATTACTAGTAATCACGTCTAATATGTTAATAAATTTTTTATTAAGCCTTTGATATAACTAATTATACTATTGCTCACCCCAAGGAACAATTTAACCAAGCCTTTTAAATATCCACTTGAGGACTAATATATTATTTTTTGTCTTTGCAAGTTTAGGAACAAGGAAGAGTATTGCTTGCTAGATCCAAATGTGTTTAAAATATATGGAAACTTTTAAAAATAATTATTTAATATAAACATGTTGCTATAACATGTGAAGTTGGAGTAAAATTGAGTGTACCATAGTACTAATATACTAAAAATGCACATGTTATTCACACTCTATGTATCTGGAAAATCCTATGTTGCTAATAAAAAAGAAACAAAGAGTGAATTAAAGTATATCGATGACACATATCAACTTGGGATCGGATATGAAAAAGATGTAAATCTCGTATCAAGTGGGTATACAAATTCAAACTATACAACTAATGTCAATGAAAAATTCTACTTTTGTATACATCTTTTATCATGGTTTAGGACCAATATTATGGAGTAACAAGAAACAATCCATAGTGTCATTTTCATCCATAAAATCTCTATACATTAATTCATCCAAAATTTTATAGGAAAGTTAAATCTACTATAATTGCATTCAATAATTATATTTTATTGCATTCTAACTACCAAATTGTTGACAAAAAATCATATATAACATGCTAGATTAAAATATCTAATTATGTCTTTAATAGGCTAAGAAGTCTTTTGAACTGATTTATTGCACCACTATATACCAAAATATTTCTCTCAAAAGATTCACCTTAGGATTTATGCCTTTGTTTTATCCCTCCATTGGTTGTTGTGTGATTTTCTCTAATCAGAGAGTGAATCATTGATTTTTCTAGCAAATTGATGTTTATCTCTTGATAGTTTTCTCCCTGGAATCAACCAAACCATTTTTCAAGTGAGTTACTCCTAAATTGATTGGACCACTTTGCAAGCAAATCACTTCTGAAACAATCAGGGTACTTTGCAAGTGAATCAATCCTAAAATAGTTGACACCTGAGTTAGAATTAGCTAATTTTGGAGAATTTTGGATACTTGACTTCACTATTTTGGTGTCCTTACAAAGTTACATTTTATAAGATAGTGTTAAGACAATATATCTATGGAAAATTTAAGGAGTGCCAAGCTCAATTGGTGAGAGATCCCAAATCTTAACTTTATCATTGGGCATTGAGTCTACAAAATTATAATCTTTGCTACACAAATGTCAAAATTATCTATCCGTATTTGGTTTTTTGTAGTAGCAATCCCAATAGTTTCTACCACTTTTTATTGCCTGGTAGCTAGTTCGGAGAAAGGTCTTCTATTTTCCCCATAAAGTATTCAAACGAGTTTTTTGACAACTCTTCTTGCTTTCTTATTAATTCTTGTAGTTTAGCATATATGGGCTCTAACTTCTTATATATCTCAACTACATCCCCTTGTTAGCTTGGTTCATTTTCTATTCGAATATGGCATCACCAAGGTCATCATCTACGATCTTTATCTATAGGTCAAATATGTTAGGCATTTTAGTGAAAACCAACCCCTAAATTTTTGTAGTCATCTCCTGCACTAGAGCCTTCAAAGATGCTAAAGTGATTTTACAATCTTGGAGGTCTCTTTAGGCATATGAGATTTTTAATTTTTTGAGCAAGTCTCTTTGATTTATCTCAAATTGTTGCATCTATGATGCTAAAATAGAGGATAGAAGCTTAAGAACCTCTTAGTACTTGCCACTAGTAGACAACTATTCTCTCACATTATTAATTGTCTCCTTTACCTTTTCCATGCTTGTTCTGCATATGCATCAAATTAAAAGTATTCTTGTGTATTCTTTACCTCCTCTTTGATCTTATGCCAAAGGGACTTGATCCATTGGATGTCATGTACCTTCTTTGGGTTTGTAGTTGTCTATATGTGTTTTGAAGTTGTCAACTCCATAATATTTTGATATTTCACCTTTAGGGCCTCTTGATGTTGTTCTATTTGACTCTACCATTGCATGAGTTGCTCTAAAAAATCCTCTCTCTATTGTATGTTCTTTTCAGCTTTAGCAAGTCAAGATTTGAGGTCTTTAACCTTATTGGAAAACCTTTTCTAAGGCATCCTTATTTAGAGTATAATTCTCTTATTGAAGTTGATATTTCTATGCATTAAGTTATGTCAATCTTGTTTTTAGATCCTTGTTGCTTTTTGCATTGTTTCATTCTCAATCGCTAGTCATCCATATTTCATGATTGCACCAAGTGTGAGTTGGTTTGCAAGTTGGACCATTTGGTATGGATCCATTTTATTTAGGTCAAACTCAAACACCTTGGTGGATCATCACCTTAGAAATGTCATACTCTATCACCTCTATAATGTATATCTTATCCCCCTTCCTAGCTAGTTGTAATTGCATAAGAACTGATTACTTAGAGGTTTTATCCTTAAGCCACCTATACTCCTACTTCTAATTTTTTTCTTCAACAACAAGGATTTCAAAAACCTTTGTGATATCTATATACTCTAGCTCACAAAATATTTTTCATGCAAAGGCTAGACATTTTCCCATAGCTATGCTTAGTTTGAAGGGGTGCTTTTATAGACTCAACCTCTTGATTACCTATAATAGGAGTTGCCTAACCTAATATGGTGGAAAAGGAAGACATGTTGAAGTGGAAGGTATAACAAGTAAAATAAATTGAATGGTGATGGGAGGAAATGCAGTGGAAATAGAGAGAGTGGGATGTGATGCTAGTTTTCCCAATGTGTCAGCTAGTGGTGACATTGTAGGTGAAGGTATGGTCAAATATGTTGATGTGGTGTATGGAACTAATGATCATGGAGTGGACACTTGAATTATAGGTGACAAGAATTGAGTGATGGGTATGGTCCTAGGCATGATAGAGACCATTAGATGTAGAGTACCTCTAGGAGAACTATGGGTTACATTGGTGGAGGGTGAGAGAAGTGAAATAGAAGAATAGATGGGGAGAGAAAAAGTGATAGAGAAATAGGTAAGAATGATGGATGGTGGAAGAGAAGTGAATATGGTTGTAGAGGTGGCCATGACATTGGCCTTTCCCAACTTAAGAGGGAAGACTCCTTGATGGATTTTTCTCTCCTCAAACTTAGTTTTATGTGTTTGTTGTATAATTTGTTTATTGTACCCATCGCATACCTCATATTCTTCCATGCTAAGATCTTTCTTTCTATGTACCCCAATTTTCTCAAGACCCCCAAATTTTGGTGGTTCATCACAATGGCAGGGTCAAAGTCATTTTTTGTCTTAGTGTAGAGATATGCCACTTTGGTAGGTTGTACCTTTTATGCATATCCTATTTACACCCATGAATACTTCCCAAATTGACAAGGGCTACTTATTCACTAGTGTTTACCTTCTTTTGAATATTGTATATCTTTTTGTGCGCAAAGAAGGTGTCCAACTTCTTGTTCCTTATGGGTATCCTTGAAGAATACAAGTGGATCATAAGACCAATGATCCCTTAGCTACTCTACCACCATATCTCTTAACCTCACCTTTGTAAATAAATGTAACCCTTGTAGATTTAGAGTGATATTTGTGATGGGATGCTTGAGTAGGTACAATGTGGTTTCTTTTACCCCCATAAATACTTTAGGTCTAGATAATCAAGTTGCAACATATATTTGAGATTGAACATGTAGTGCAACAAGAAACTCAAATAGCACAGATGAGAAGCCATAGAAGTGGATGAAGAATCGAGTCCTACCTATATAGAAGTCTCCATTAGGCCATTCCTTTTACTTAATCAAATATCATGACTCATATGAAATCCTTGGTACCTTTCCCTTGGACTTCTCCATTATTACCTTTCCCTTGGACTTCTCCATTATTATAATAGAAGTGCTAGAAGGTTTTTTTGCTTTTTGATAGGGTACATATATGTAGTCAGCCGTTGAGAGGGGTTCATTATCTATGCCTACTTGGTCTAGTTGAAGATATGGAAACCAATATTTCTTCTAATATATGATGAGCAAGACCAAGTAAGAGGTATAAGTAAAATTCCTCTCTTCTTTGAATACCTTCAACTGGTTGTCTATTTGATAAACAATGTATCTGGCATAGTCAATCATCTATAAATGTCTAGGGTAGGTCTAAACAACATGAAGTATCACCATGTGTTCTTCATATATGTTCAAGTTATTCTACTCCTCCAAAACTATAGCTATATCTAAAAGCACCATCTATACATCCTCCTCGAATATCCTCAACTCTAACAAAATGCTAAATTTAATTGGAAGGTTTGCTTTCTTGAGGTATGGTATTAAGAAATCCTACCAATAAGTCTTTTTACACCAATAGTAGAAATACTTCTAGATCTTGGGATAACAATACATCTATAGGGCTAGATCGTTGACTGTCTTAAGAATTTTTCTTGTCTCCCTCCTTGATGTAGAATGATTCCTCACTCCACTGAGGGGGGATTAATGTTGTACCTAGAGGGGTCATATATTTCTACACATGCTTCCACAAGCTTAGGGTAGATCTATACTTGTGGCATTAAATTCATTGCTAGCCCTGATGTCTAGATATGGATGATACTCAAGTAGTCCATTTAAGGCCCCAAGTTGAACTATCTTAGTTCCTCCTTCCTAACCTTCCCAATTGAATGTGTGTACATCCCTTCTTCAATCCTCCTATAAGGGTTATCAAATGATTCCTCTGGTATATTTGAGGTATGGGAGGTTTATCTCTTTCCTTTACCCCTTATCTTCTTTCCTTCCCTTAGAGATTTTTTATTCTCAAGAAGTACGGGTATCAGTGAAGCTTAAACTAATGTGGGTGGGGTGACGATAGTGGATGGAGGTAAAGTGGGATTGGATTCTGGTGTAAAAGGGCTATAAAAGATAGAAGAGGTGCCCATGATGATCACACAAAGGGAAATAATTAAAATTAAAATTTTAGAAAAAAATTTCCAAGTCCTAAGGGAAGTGATCTGCTTGCTTTTTGAAGCAATTCTCTTATAAATTAGAGTGAATAATTTACCTTTTGAGGACATAGAAACTTATATAAGAGAGGAGTCATTCAATCTAAATTTTAAGAAATTGGACACTTGGTTAGGAAATGGATATTTTTGGTTAATAGGGTGATTTGCTCTTAAAATGTAAGTGATTATCTTACCTTGTAAAAAACTTAGATTTTTTAGACCATTAATAGATGGAATGATTCTTTCGAATCTAAGCAAACTACTAATTTGAAAGGGACTCAATGGTTGGTTTGTAGGGTATCCAACTCGAGGCTCAACCTAGCTAACCAAAAAGGAGTAAATTATAGGGAATAATATGGGTATAGTTCACGTGTAGTAAGGGTTTTGTGTAAGAGGTTGTAGGAAAAAGGAGGACCCCTTAGAAAGTTGTATACCCCTTATAGGTAGTTTGCTTCTATATACTCGTTGGCACAATTCCATATTGGTGGGTTAGTCAACTTATTCAGGGTTGATTCATCTCTATAGTTAGTTGGCAAGATGTGGGCCTAGGGTTTAATGACCCTCACTTTCATAAGCAGTTTGCTCGAATTAGTGAGAGACTCGCATGCTCCAAAACAGTTTGATTTTTTGACATCAAGATATGCCATAATGGTTTGATTACATAAATTAGAAGACAATGGAAAGGAAGAAGTGGGGATTTAGAAGACAAAGGGGGAATACTTGCCAAAATAATAGTCATTGTAAAGAAAAACATATGTACTTACATATTGTTTGGTCAAAAATCTCACTACTGGATTGGATGGAGGTGCTACCTATTCACAGGAAATTGACAACATTTTTCCATCCATAGTGGAAATTTTGTAGGCATTTGGAATTGTAAATTTTAAATTTTATAGGGACCTCTCCATAGAGAGTCAAAATTTTGATGTTCCCCTAGTTTTGCTTGGTCTTCATCCCATTTGAACATGAGGTATCCCTCCTTATAGTCCATCTTCATACTCACTTTTTGAATAATATTTTGATGGGATCTTGGTGTTTCACTATGCTTGTGAACATATTTTCTCTTTCTCCTATAGGGCCAATAAAGCATTCATCCCTACTTGCATGGGCTCAATGTCGATATATTTCAACTCTAGCTACTATTACATTTAGAGGGAAGGGAGTTCCAAATTGATTGGTAGTATGATATCCTTACCATATACTATCTTATATGGCAATGATCTAGTGGACATCTTTGGTGTTACTCAATCTACCACCCATTGTGCTTTATGTAACTTGGTGTGCTAGTCCCTTTATAATTCAACAATAGTCATCTTTAGGATCCTAGTGATGTTCATGTTGCTTAATTCAACCAATGCCCCAAGGGTAGTTAGAGGTAGATGTTTTGAGCAAGAACCTATATTCTAGGGTAAACTTTATCAACTTGGTCTCATGAAATAGGTGGCATTGTCAATGACTATGGTAGCAAGAGCTCTAAATTTGGTGATGATGTCTTCTAACAACTAGATGATTGTCCCATGATTGGATAATTTGGATGGGTCTAATTAAACCCACTTTACAAAGTAATCCATGGTACTGAGGATGCACCCAGTACTATGCTCGATAAAGGGCTAATTTTGCTTATGAAGTCTAGGCCCCATTGTTGGAACAATTTAGTCATAATGATGGGCTTCGGTGACATTGGTGTTTTTCTACTTTTCCCTCTAAACATGTAGTAGGATCTACAATTCTTGATACATTAGTAGCAATTAATAAAATGGTAGGCTAGTAATATCTAGCTCTCAAGATTTTGTGGGATTTAGTTGGTGTAAGATAATACTACCCTTTGTCATGATATTTCTTGATAAGGGATTTTGTCCTTTATTTTTCAATAGAGTGTAGTAAGACACAATCATATCCCTTCTTAAACAAGATGCCTTTGAGATAGTAATAATACATGTAATTTTGCCTAAAGTGGGTTCTTTCCTTAGCTGCAAACCATTTTGATAGTTGTCTAGTGGCCAAATACCTACATATGTTGCCCATCCAACCTATTTTGTGATCTACTTTTATTTCCTCCACTAGGGAAAATCAATATTTTGGTACTATCATTGCCTATATTTCACACAAGGCCTTTTCTATAATGAGCTTGGTGGGTTTTATCTCAATATCAAATTCTTGGATTTTTTAATCCATCCAATTCTCCTTTCACTCAATTCACCATGAAGTACAATAGATCAAAATGGGGTGCACTACGAAGATTATGGTCTTGCTTTGTGATAGTAGTACCTAAACTTCATGAGAGATTTCATGATAGGGAACATATATTTTTCAATAAGGATGTATCTCTCTTCATAGTAGCAGAGGACTTGGTTCATGAACGAGATGGCATGCCCTTCATATTTATTATGCTTTTGGGTTAAGATGATGATAATGCTTTCCTAATGTCAAACACATAGAGCCTAAAGTATTTAGAAAAATAGGGGCTCATCAAGACTAGGTATTGGGTGATGGCATATTTAATATCTTGAAAAGTATTCCTATATTCATCAGTCCACACCAGGGAAACATCATTCTTTAGCATTTTGGTGATAGGCCTGACCATTTAGGTGAAATTTGTTATGATTTTGATGACAAGCTATATTTGACCTATGAAAGACCTTATTCCTTTGATAGAGATAATCAACAGGAGATATTGGATAGATTTTATTATATCAGGATCTATGGATGATCCTTATTTTGAAACTATATGACCTAGCAATATGCCTTATTAGACATACATAAATTTTTAGGATTGAGTAGAATGCCAAACTCTTTATGCCTCTAAAATACTAAGTCAAGATGCTCAATGTTAGAATATGTCGTTAGGTTATTGAGGTATATAAGGATTGTCTCATTGGAAAGTGTAAAAAATGCTATGTCCATTGTCCACTAGAAGGTAGCCCCTATGTTTGATAGGCTAAATGACATTGATGTGCAAAAGTTTCCCATTTGGTGGTAAAGGTTATTTTATGCTAGGCATCATATTTGACCTAGATCTTATTACAACCTGAGAAACCATCTAGTAGGGACAATATCTATGACTCTGCCATATTTTGTAGAATCTAATCCATGATAGGTAAAGGATAATGGCATTTTAATGAAACTTTGTTCAAGGTCCTAAAATTATCTCATAACCTTATATTTCCATTCTTCTCATATATGGAAACCAGATTAGCCACCTAGGTGGAGTGTTTTATTGGGAATATTATATAGGATTGTAAGAGCTTTAAAAGTTTCTTTTTCATAACTACCTCGATCTTGGGATTCATTGACTATTTTTTTTATCTAAATGATCTAGAACTTGGATTGAAATGAATGGTGTGCTCTATGATTTTGTGTTCATAATCCTTGAGATCTCCATACGACCATGCAATAATGTAGGGGAAAACTTGTCATAGAGTTCTTTGAAAAGGCCCATTTTTCTTAAGTGCATTATTTTCCAAGCAATAGGTTCTTTCCTTTAGCCACTTCAACATAGTGATATGAAGAGGATTTCACTTTGAGGTTTTCTTTTATTATACTATCATTCAGGTTAAATAGGCTCTCTAGAGTGATTAATCCTTTGGCTAGTTAATTTATCTTTAGTTGTATAATCATATCTTGGATGTTGTCATTGTAATAATTATTTTCTTCAATGTATTGGATGTTTTTGATAAAGAATTATATGATTTGTTCATCATTTTTAAATACCTATCAATAATCAAAGTTATCAAGGATGACTAGTCTAAAGACTACTTATAACTCCTTTTATTTATTCCACATATCAATGGTGGGATTGAATCTAGTTGTTATATTTGCCAACTCATCTATCTTAGTGTTCAACTATATAGGAATCACTTTGATTTCATCTATGTCCAAACTCTTTAGCAAATCCCACACCTAGTGTTTATATGAGTTAAGATGCTTATTATTTGTGGCACATTGAATTAACTTGATCTACTATTGGGATATATCATGGTTAAGCTTATAATATGGCCACCATTGAATTTTATATTGAAATATTCATATTAGCCCTTTGGGCCCTTGTAAACATTGAAAAAGGTATATTTTTTATAATATTTTTCCCTAAAGATCAGTCTCACAACCTTGACCTAGAGGTAACTTGTATTTACGTACAAATACCTAACCATATCAACTATTTTGTTTATCGATTGGAGTGTAATTCTATTGTTGATAGTGAGATTATTTGGTGTCCATGGACATACACATACATTGTGTTCTTTTACTTTGGGTATCTTTCCTTTTAAGCAATAGTGGGTAATGTGTTGATTCCATTCATTTTTGGAAACTACATGAAATTCAATATGGTATTAGAGTGGGTGTGAATCTCCATATTTGATTAATTTTGTTGATAGTGTAGCTTCTATAGCTTCTCCCAAGAGTAACTATGATTAAGTAACTAAGAAGAGTTTTTTGAAATCTAATAGCGGGATTAGAAGATTTTTTTTATAAAAATCCTAAGTGGACTTGGATAATGAGGATCTTATTGGGATTAGAAAATTTTCTCCAAAATATATATTCATTGAGAGGTTTATTTGTTACCCTCATCAACAATTTATCCTTTTGTTTTTTTTTTTTTTAATTTATGACTAGATGGATGCCCTAGTTTCAAGGCTAATTTTTTGAGGTCTTTTGAAAACCTCGTTTGTATTTTATGGAATTTTTACAAAAAAATATTTCCTTTTCTATTTTGGCTTATTGTGTCCAATAGCATCTCAAATGAGAGGATAGACTGCTTGGTCACCATGAAAGAAAAAATAAGGGGTTGAATATCTTTAGATCCTTGGTGCTAGAGAAGACATGGGTAGGCTTCTATGCTTGGCAAAGACCTTTGAACCACTTGAAAATTTGCAAAAATGGTCCAATAACTTTCTTACTACATAGGAATGAGAGGATCCCCTAAATTGTTATGTTTTATAAAAAGGTTGTGTAGGGAAAACCTTGATAAATATGAATGAATCATTAACATTTCTAGATTCTTTGTGAAATTTCATAGGGGTCCTAGTTCAACACTTTTCCTCATTTTACCTTTAGGTACTTCAAATTTACATCTAAAATTTTCTATTTTTCCCTCCAAAACAAAAAAAAAATTAAATTAAAAAAAAGGAATATGCCAAGGAATATTTCCCGTCTTGATAGGAAAAGGCATGCAACTATATCATCATGATGCACAACTATGTCATGTGAGGGAGGAAAAAAGTGGGATGAAAGTTTTATTTTATTTAAATATTTTATGGCCATTTATCTCCCAAGGGGCACCTTGAGGATAATGATTAGCATTCCCTATGCTTAGGCACTGTAGGCAGGAGGTCTTGAGTTCAAACACCCCCATCATCAACATTTTGATTTTAGCATTAACTTAGCCCATGATGATGTAGAATATAATCATGGCATGATAGAAAATAATGACATGGCATACCATGATGATGCGGTTCCAAATGATGTAATTATTTTATACGTAAATAATGATGTGGTAACAACATATGATCAACATGTGGTCATCCATACAATTAAACCTAGTAGTACATATATGTGATGTGGCAATAACATACAGGTTGACACATGGTATGTATAGGTTACATGGCCGTAGAGCATGTGAGGCACATGATGGCCCACACACCTAACATGGTAGTCTGTATTGGTGACATGGCATGACATGTGACAATTTATGAAGACATTGATGCAAGCAATGATGTGGTAGTTTATAAATGAATCACGATGTAACATGTAATAGTTAATGCAAGTGTTGATGTAGGTGCTGACATGGCAAGTTGTGATTGGGTCAATATGGTAGGCCATATTCCATATAACATATATAAATATGACATCAACCAATCAAATTTTAGCAGTAGACTTACTAAAGCATGAACTTAAGAGTGAATTACTATGACAAGTGGCATAATATGGTCCATGTCCCTGATTTAAATTAAGGCGTATGTTGGAATATGCGATGGTTAAGCTTCTCTTGAGGTAATAACTACTTTTTACTTTGTATTGTTCATATTAGCCCGTTGGGCTCTTGTAAACCTTGAAAAAGGTATTTTTGTAATATTTTATTTTATTCCTTTCCTAAAGATCAATATTACAACCTTACCATTGTTAGATCTTAATGCTTTGAATGATCGTATTACAGTAGTGAAGGATATTTAAGTACATAGGATACCTATTTTAGGCATAAAAAGCCTTTAAAGAAACTTACAACTACCTTGTCCTATACTATATGCATGTACCTTGTGATGGGTGGTTATACCACTCAACTTCTCACATGGTCTATGATGTAATAACTCCTAACATACCCCTTTATTATATCTAATTCAAAACCTCTATTTTGTTTATGACCAAATAACAATGACTAGGGTTGATGTAGGAATTTGAGAGAGAAATTCCCCCCTTAATGTAGACATACTACTTAGATACTTGAGTGTCAGATTTTACCAATGATTCACTCCAAATACATTTATTACAAAAAAATTATTTAATAATTTCTAATACCATTGTTGATTTTCAATGTTTGGATTTAGATCCTTATCCCATTTGTATTGTTGCTAACAATAAATGACTTGTTCTGCAGGTTGTAGTTGTAAAAACTAAAGTGCTTTTCTTCCTAGATTTACTTTCTTGGAACATTTCAAGGATTTTACTCCTTGAGGCATTTCTTCTCTTCGTAGCTTTCTTTCCAAAATTTTGGATGTTGTTTTAGGCAATCTACTCTATTGATCTATCTGTTTATGAGGAATAATTTTTGTAATATTCAACTATTTTTCGTGTGACCAAAGTGTTTGATTTTTTGTAGCCTGATTCCTTGTGCTTTTGCTTGTTTTCTTAAATCTTCTAACAAGATTCATTTTTTAATATTCCTTTGCTTTACTTCTAGATCTAAACAATAGTGGAATATTCCTAGGTCGATCATGTTAAAATATTTTTTCAAATATTCCTTTGTGGATTGAATCATTCTTTTAGAATTCCCCATGATGATCAAATCATCTACACATACTTTGATGATTAGAACTTCTCCTTTTTACTTTTTGAGGTATAAACTTGAATCATATATGATGTATTCATCCTTCCTTTGATGTGTTATCAAAGGATAGATCTGATGTATTGAATTTTAATTCTCCTTTTTTATCTTTCGTTTTAAGTTCCTCTATGATATATTTGGTTGCTTTTGCATTGTTCCAAACTTATTTTAATTGACTAGATTGTGCTTGTGCAATATACACATGTTTTTCTTCTTCTTGAACTTCTTTGACTTGATTCTCTTTGGCTATATTACTCTTATGTTCCCCTCTCAAATTTTGATATTGTTGTTCTAAAGATGACCTATTTTGTTGTTGGTTCATCTCTCATGAATGTGATACTTTTTGAATGGAATGTGCCAATAATTATTCACGGTGTATCCATTTCTTCCTCAATGTTCATACATCATTTGCATGTTGAAAGTGTTCTTTTGAGAATCAATCCTTTGATTATGAAATCTCTTTAAATTATTTCTATGTTAAAGTGTTGAGGAGGTATCATGCCTATTTTAAATGGTTGCTTCCCTCTTTGAGTTGTAATGTTTCTATAGTATGTGAGGCCTCTACCTTTTGAAGTAGATGCACCAAATTCTCAAAGCTTGGTGTTGCTTAGTAATATTTAGTGTAGTCACAAAAACATTGTACCTTACTAGGAGTGATCTCAAAATAATAGTAACTAACATTTAATCAGATACCCATGTTCCTAGTGCTTGCAATGAATAATTCTAGCTTATCTCCACTCTTCATATTCAAACAATGGAGATAGGTTTAGAGGAATAGAATCTAATATTGATTCTTAGATTCAAATATCATCTTCAACTTCTCCCATGAATCCTTGGTTGTGGTTGTATCTCTAATGTATGTTTGGACCTCATCGACTACTTCAAACATGGTGATTAGCCTTACATTTCTATTTGTCTTGTCAAACTTTATTTGATCTTCTCGTTCTATAGTAGGATGACCAGTGCTTCCATCTAATATATGCCAAATGTTTTCAAACTCAACTTGTGTCATGATTTTGGTCTTCCATGTAGCATAATTATTTCCTCTCAACAATTGGAAATCTGGAAACAGAAACTTTGCACTCCACTAGCCATTATAAACTTTCATAAAATCTAAATATTATTCTTTCACTAAATTTACCTCAAAAAATGCGTTTTGTTGAGTATATATATGGTTATACTCAAATTTTTATTGATTCTTCACAAATGTGAAAAATAGTTGTATCATCAAATGAGATTGTGTACTTCCTTTTTGAAAAATTTCCCTCTTTTCTTTTTAATGATATTTTTCAAATTTAATCGAGAGGGATACCATAGTGGTAATTCCTTGTGTTCATCGAGGAGACCCAAGTTCAAACCCTAGTACGAGGGTACTAGGACCCCTCATAAAAACCCATGCTTTACTCTAACATTTTAAGTCTTGGGAGGAATACTATAATGGTAAGTTCTTGGGTTTCCATTTAGGAGATCCAAGTTCAAACCCCGATACAAGGGGATTGAGACCCCTCATAAGAACCCATGCTTCACCCTAACATTTTAAACTCGTGAGGGATACCTTAACGGTACGTTCTTGGGTTTTCATCTAGGAGACCCAAGTTCAAACCTCGATACAAGGGAGCTAAGATCCCTCATAAAAACCCATGTAAACTCAAATTTATCAAATGACATTAGCTCAACCAGTTTGATTCCCTAATATCTATGGAAGAGATCTAGGTTTGAATCTTGCCAAGTGATACATGGATAATATCTAAGCTGTTGTAATACCACTGCATGGTGATGATGTAATACAGGCGGTGTCACGACCCACCTTGGCATGACTCATTTATGAGATGGATTATGTATTGATGTGATGTTTCAATGCTTGGTATTAATTGCATTATTGAAGAGCAATAAAGACCTCGATAAACTAAAACAAAAAAGCAATAATAATAGAATCAAAAGAAGAAGATCGCAGATTCACACATTACACAATATTTATCCTAGAAACCCTCAACTAGGAAAAACCAGCATAGTATTATGTTATTATTGCATTAACTTGACCATCTCCAATACAATAATAGTCTCCTTCTGTCTCCCCAAACCCTAATGCAAGTGTGTATATATATATATATATATATATATATATATATATATATATATATATATATATATATATATATATATATATATATAACAAAGGCACATGCACGAATTTTTACAATATCATGGGTGAAAAAGCATGGGTTCAAATATAATAACCCTAAAAGCCCATATGGGTCTAAATATAACTTAAACCCTAAAAATTTTGGTCGAGGGTTACTACCTTCGAACCTCGATGAGTATAGGTACAAAGTGTCCAATACATTTTAGTGTTAGCCCCACTAGAATAACATGGAAAATATTCAACATATTTCCAACAATTATGGATGTTTAATTGCAATTATTGCTTTGTTTATATTTTATGAGAATATGGTACTATTGATGTTATGCGTGTTTGCAAGACCAGGTACTCTTGTAGGTGGGCAAGGAAGTTGACCACCGAGAACGAGATACCAAAACAAGGAAATAATGTTCAGTCTAATTGACAACAACATCAAGGTAGGAATTACCTAGGGTAGGATTTACCCACATATAGTTGCATCTCATTTTTGCATGTTTGAAATTTAAATCCTAATAGAAGAAGCCATTATTGACAAAAGGTGATAACCTGACAGTTATCATAAATCCTTCTGCATATGATTAATGGATGCTTGCTTTGGTTTATCTGCATTTGTTCAATGTTTGTCTTCTTTGTGTTTGAATGCTTTGTAAGATAAATAAATTCCCTATGGTATTATTATAGAGGCAATAATAATATGTGGATGTTTTAGATCTTTTATAATGTTATTAGTTACATTAAAAAGATTATTACTCCAAAAATATGAAATGCTTTCATATTAAAGGTGATAAGGAAAATATTGATTGACTTATGGTTTTGTTTAAAAGAAACTTCTAAAAATTAACTAATAAGTGGTGCATGTAATGAGGTTTTGAATCTTCTTAAAAAGTGCAAATATCTTCAAGGGGAAGTTAAAAAGAGTTAGTTAGGGAATTCCTTTATCTTGTTCTTGAATCCAAGAAAGAGGAAGTGCAAAAGGTTGATGAGGGGAGAATTCAAAAGGAAGGAAAACTAAGCATGGAAGCAGACGTCTTCTAGAAGCACCTAGTTGGAATGTAGAAGGAAGGAAACCTTCATCAATTCCATTTGCTTTTTAGCTTAAAGAAAAAGGTATGCCTGATAACGTTTTCTACTAGCTGGTGTTTAAAATACTTTGTTTCGACATGAGTGAAACTTGTATGGTTTTAAGTTTCGGCCTTTAAGAGCATTGTTGTTTTATTTGTTTATGGGCGTTGGAAGGGTTGTAGTTACTTTATTAATTTTAAGCCATCGTCTGTTGTGATAAGACTATATGAGCCTATTCTTTTAAGAAAGTTTTTGCTCCTTGTGTTATTACCTTAGCAGTTGGACATTTTGGGTGTTGTGTTGATAGTGTCAGTTTTTCGCTATTGAAAAATCCAGTGCTTGGGTGTAGGCATCTAGCCTACCAGAGGGATTCGAGTTGTCCGCCCTTATGTTTTATTTTTACCAAAGCTACCTATGGTATTGTTAAAACCAGTGTAACCCGAGTGTATTATTCCAAGGGACTGTGTTCCTGCTTGTGGTTCCCGGAGCGTAACTTTGTTTTGTTGTTCTAAGAAGCATTATGTTATTTTTAGGTTTAAGACTGATGTTTTGACCTGAGTTACCTTAAGTTTAAATGTACTATGCTTTGTAGTGCATTGGGGTTCTATTTTAAAACCTGAAACTTTCTTCCCTGAGTAGGTTGTTATTTTCTACCAGTTGGTCATTTTATTTAATTTAAAAATAATAAAGAGGCATAAGATTTAGTGGTTTTGTAAAGGTGGTAATGCTTTATGCATAGAAATGCTTACTAGTAAATGGTAGAAATTCTCTTGTGAAGGTGATTGATCTATTGACAAGGAAAAACGTTTGAATTAATGCTTGTGGAACATATTAAGTTTATACGATGAAATTCTTGTTGTAGTAATGCTCCTTGGCTTTTATTTAAATGTTGGTTGGTAAAGTGTAATAAAACTCTATTCTCATTCCATATACAATACAATATTAAATTATTAAATATTAAATATTAAATTATAAATGATAAGAGACTAAATATTTAATATTTAATAATTTAATATTGTATTGTATAATGGTATGAGCCATAAATTAATTATTGAGTAAGGAAGACCACATGTCAAAATAGAAATAGGTATGTCATAGAATCATATTTGTAACCTTTGGGGGAATATTGTCATATGTAACCGCAAGGAATATTGTCATATTATTATGCACTTTGTAACTCATAGAAGGAGAACCATCACACTCTTGTATAAAGTGAGATGCACCCCCATTGTAAAAGGTATCTATAATCTATGATGTATTCTTGGAGAAGTCTTGGCTCGTGGAGCTAGAGATCTTGTGGAGTGGCTTCATCTTTAAAGGAGCATTGTATGGTGTTGCTCAACCTCAAGGGTATAATCAATCTCTATTTTATTGAGCAATTTATTGTGCAATTAATTTATTTGTGGATGCAGGTTGAATATTTTTTCATATTGTTGAAAGATATATAGAATTGGAAGAGAGGTTTATTACATTTGGTATCAGAGTAGCGATTTGGGCAAAGTAGGTTTGTTTTTATAGAGCTAGGGCACATTTTTCAAGAAAAAATATCACATTTTACGGAGGCCATATTTTTTTTTTTCAACAATCATTTTCAAAAGTTTTTGCTCCATTGTGTAGATTTTTTTGAGTACTACAAAAACGACTCCTTATTTGTCAAATTTTTGCTCCATTGTGTAGATTTTTTTGAGTACTACAAAAACGACTCCTCATTTGTCAAATTTTGATATGTATTGAGAAAGTTATGGTTGTTTGAAGTTGAGTTATTTTTGCTATTTTTTGGCCACGTGAAATGTTTTTCAAAATAAAAAAAAATCGTATTAAATTTTTCAGCAGTCATTTGCAGAAGATTTTGGCACCAACATATATATTATTTTGAGTACTATAAAAACGATTGCTCATTCATGGATTTCTGATAAGTTCTCATAGAGTTATAGTTGTTTGAAGTTGGATTGTTTAAGCTGTTTTTTGACTACACAATTTTTTTTTTCAAAAAGAAAAAATTCGTATTAAATTATTGACTACTTGTTAAATTTTGATAAGTAATGAGGGAGTTATAGCTGTTGCAAGTTGGGCATTTGGTGTTGTTTTTTGGGGTTGTCGGCAAAAAAGGGAAAAATTCATAACTTTCAATCTGGGTAAGAAAATTAGTTGCCGTTTGTTTTAATTTGAAGGAAATTTGCAAATTTAATTATTGAAGAAGGAAATAGATGAGATTTAAAAAATTTTAATTTTTGAGCTTCAAACCCTAGCTATTTAAAAAAAAAATAAGGAGTTGCCAAAATTTTCTAGAGAAGATATTGATGCTAGGGAATGGTGGGAAAATTTAAAATCTTTATATTCTTCTCAATATTTTTGGAGATTTAAGATTTTGATTTCATTGCAAGGGAAAGATCGCTCTTGGTATGAGGAGGACTTTGCTCATAATATACATTTACACAAAAATAATTTGAAGTTGCATTTTTAAGCAAATGGGCATTAAAGGAAAATGATCATAATGTGCAAGCTAAAGAAACTACATCTTTTGTGTTAGGGCCAAACAATGGTAGAAGAGATTTATTTGAAGGTCAAAATTCTATTTTGCAAGTTCATGGGTGCATTCAAAATCAAAAAATTATTGTTTCCATTAACCCTAGCAGCAAATATAATTTTATCAACATGTCTTTGATTAAAAGGTTAAAAGTTTAAGCAAAGAAAATCGAAGACATACAAATTGAAGGAAACAATGTTCAAATTTTTGAAGATTTAAAGCTCACCATGGATAAATGTGTTTTACATTCAAATTTTCATGCTATTGATATGAATGATGCAGATATTGTTCTTGGTTATCATTGGTTGCATTCTTTGGGTACTCTTAACATTAATGTGCAAAAGAAATTCATGAAATTATGGTACCGAAAGAAGAAGATAACATTACCAGATATTTCTCAATGTAAGGACAAACAAGTAGGTAATATAAAAGAACAAAGTGAAGAGCAAACAAAGATAGTAGTAGAAATCAAGGAAACAAAAGTAAAGGAAGAATCAATAGAAGAGAGTAAGAAAGAAGAGCAAAAACAGGTTGAACATCAGGCTAAGGTTGGAGTATATCGCCATCCACACCACCATGAGAGGCAATAATCATGGTGACAGGGCTTGAGGTCACATAAGATCAATGAGGGACATATAAGGAACCCAAGGAGCCAAAAATTTGGGTATGCTACAAGTCTTAAATGCAAGCAGGTATGGATGAAAAAATATGAAATTTATGCTTTCAACACATGGCATTGGCATCAAAGAAGACCACCACCAATCATAGTTCCACTTGGATGGATGGATGATCGAGATTGGTACCATTATTCAACATGGCTCAAAAGATCATATTATTTAGCCTCTTCTAATGTTTCGAGGATGAAACATTTGTAAGGGGGATGGAATGTTAGGTACCAAGATAGGTACTTAATATTTAATAATTTAATATTGTATTGTATAATGGTATGAGCCATAAATTAATTATTGAGTAAGGAAGGCCACATGTCAAAATAGAAATAGGTATGTCATAGAATCATATTTGTAACCGTTGGGGGAATATTGTCATATGTAACCACAAGGAATATTGTCATATTATTATGCACTTTGTAACTCATGGAAGGTGAACCATCACACTCTTGTATAAAGAGAGATGCACCCCCATTGTAAAAGGAATCTATAATCTATGATGTATTCTTGGAGAAGTCTTGGCTCGTGGAGCTAGAGATCTTGTGGAGTGGCTTCCTTCCAAAAGGAGCATTGTATGGTGTTGCTCTACCTCAAGGGTATAATCAATCTCTATTTTATTGAGCAATTTATTATGCAATTAATTTATTTGTGGATGCATGTTGAATATTTATTCATATTATTGAAAGATATATGGAATGAGAAGAGAGGTTTATTACATTTGGTATCAGAGCATCGATTTGGGCAAAGTGGGTTTGTTTTTGCAAAGCTAGGGCACGTTTTCAAAAAAAAACGTCACATTTTGGGAGGCCATATTTTTTATTTCAGCAATCATTTTTAGAAGGTTTTTGCTCCATTGTGTAGATCTTTTTGAGTACTACAAAAATGACTGCTCATTTGTCAAATTCTGATATGTATTGAGAAAGTTATGGCTATTTGAAGTTGAGTTATTTTTGTTTTTTGGCCATGCGATTTTTTTTTCAAAATAAAAAATTCGTATTAAATTTTTCAGCAGTCATTTGCAGAAGATTTTGGCACCAACATATAGATTATTTTGAGTACTATAAAAACGATTGCTCATTTGTGGATTTCTGATAATTTTTGAGAGAGTTACAGTTGTTTGAAGTTGGGTTGTTTAAGTTGTTTTTTGGTTGCACGATTTTTTTTTCAAAAAGAAAAAACTTGTATTAAATTCTTTATCAATTATTTTCAGAATATTTTTGCATTAGCATGTAGGTTATTTTGAGTACTACAACAATGACTACTTACTTGTTAAATTCTGATAAGTATTGAGGGAGTTATAGTTGTTGCAAGTTGGGTATTTGGTGCTATTTTTTGGGGTTGCCGACAAAAAAGGGAAAAATTCATAACTTTCAATCCGGGTAAGCAAATCAGTTGTCGTTTGTTTTGTTTTGAAGGAAATTTGCAGATTTAATTATTGAAGAAGGAAATAGATGAGATTTTAGAAATTTTAATTTTTGAGTTCCGGTTATTCAAACCCTAGCTATTTAAAAAAAAAATATGGAGTTGCCAAAATTTTCTGGAGAAGATGATATTGATGCTAGGGAATGGTGGAAAAATTTTAAATCTTTATATTCTTCTCAATATTTATGGAGATTTAAGATTTGGATTTCCTTGCAAGGGAAAGCTCGCTCTTGGTATGAGGAGGACTTTGCTCATAATGATACATTTACACAAAAAGAATTTGAAGTTGCATTTTTAAGCAAATGGGGATTAAAGGAAAAGGATCATAATGTGCAAGCTAAAGAAACTACATCTTTTGTGTTAGGGCCAAACAATGGTAAAAGATATTTGTTTGAATGTAAAAATTCTATTTTGCAAGTTCATGGGTGCATTCAAAATCAAAAAATTATTGTTTCCATTAACCCTAGCAACAAATATAATTTTATCAACATGTCTTTGACTAAGAGGTTGCAAGTTCAAGCAAAGAAAATCAAAGACATACAAATTGAGGGAGACAATGTTCAAATTTTTGAAGATTTAAAGCTCACCATGGATAAATATGTTTTACATTCAAATTTTCATGCTATTGAGATGAATGATGTAGATATTGTTCTTGGTTATCCTTGGTTGCATTCTTTAGGTACTATTAACATTAATGTGCAAAATAAATTCATGAAGTTATGGTACCGAAAGAAGAAGATAACATTACAAGATATTTCTCAATGTAAGGACAAACAAGTAGCTATTACAAAGGAACAAAGTGAAGAGCAAACAAAGACAATAGCAGAAATCAAGGAAACAAAAGTAAAGGAAGAATCAATAGAAGAGAGTAAGAAAGAAGAGCAAAAATAGGTTGAACATCAAGCTAAGGTTGGAGTATATCACCATCCACACCACCATGAGAGGCAACAATCATGGCGACAGGGCTTGAGGCCACATAAGATCAATGAGGGACATATAAGGAACCCAAGGAGCCAAAACTTTGGGTATGCTACAAGTCTTAAATGCAAGCAGGTATGGATGAAAAAAGATGAAATTTATGCTTTCAACACATGGCATTGGCATCAAAGAAGACCACCACCAATCATAGTTCCACTTGGATGGATGGATGATCGAGATTGGTACCATTATTCAGCATGGCTCAAAAGATCATATTATTTAGCCTCTTCTAATGTTTCGAGGATGAAATATTTGTAAGGAGGATGGAATTTTAGGTACCAAGATAGGTACTTAATATTTAATAATTTAATATTGTATTGTATAATGGTATGAGCCATAAATTAATTATTAAGGAAGGCCACATGTCAAAATAGAAATAGGTATGTCATAGAATCATATTTGTAACCGTTGGGGGAATATTGTCATATGTAACCGCAAGGAATATTGTCATATTATTATGCACTTTGTAACTCATGGAAGGTGAACCATCACACTCTTGTATAAAGAGAGATGCACCCCCATTGTAAAAGGTATCTATAATCTATGATGTATTCTTGGAGAAGTCTTGGCTTATGGAGCTAGAGATCTTGTGGAGTGGCTTCCTTCCTAAAGGAGCATTGTATGGTGTTGCTCTACCTTAAGGGTATAATCAATCTCTATTTTATTGAGCAATTTATTGTGCAATTAATTTATTTGTGGATGCATGTTGAATATTTCTTCATATTGTTGAAAGATATATGGAATGAGAAGAGAGGTTTATTACATTTGGTATCAAAGCAACGATTTGGGCAAAGTGGGTTTGTTTTTGCAGAGCTAGGGCATGTTTTTCAAGAAAAAATGTCACATTTTGCGGAGGCCATATTTTTTTATTTCAGCAGTCATTTTTAGAAGGTTTTTGCTCCATTGTGTAGATATTTTTTAGTACTACAAAAACGACTGCTCATTTTTCAAATTCTAATATGTATTGAGAAAGTTATGGCTGTTTGAAGTTATGTTATTTTTGCTATTTTTTGGTCGTGTGAATTTTTTTTCAAAATAAAAAAATTCATATTAAATTTTTCAGCATTCATTTGTAGAAGATTTTGGCACTAGCATATAGATTATTTTTATTACTATAAAAATGACTGCTCATTCGTGGATTTCTGATAAGTTTTGAGAGAGTTACAGTTGTTTGAAGTTGGGTTGTTTAAGCTGTTTTTTGGCTACACGATTTGTTTTTTCAAAAAGAAAAAATTCGTATTAAATTTTTTAGCAATCATTTTTAGAATATTTTTGCATCAGCATGTAGGTTATTTTGAGTACTACAACAATGACTACTTGTTAAATTTTGATAAGTAATGAGGGAGTTATAGTTGTTGCAAGTTGGGCATTTGGTGCTGTTTTTTGGGGTTGCTGGAAAAAAAGGGAAAAAATCATAACTTTCAATACAGGTAAGCAAATCAGTTTCTGTTTGTTTAGATTTGAAGAAAATTTGTAGAATTAATTATTGAAGAAGGAAATAGATGAGATTTCAAAAATTTTAATTTTTGAGTTTCGGTTATTCAAACCCTAGCTATTTAAAAAAAAAATATGGAGTGCAAAATTTTTTTGGAGAAGATACTAATGCTAGAGAATGGTGGGATTTTTTTTTTTTGGTAATTGAGTACTTCTATTAAAGGGTTTTGACTGGGTCCCAACCCCAGATGTACAGAAACCTTTAGCAGGTTGACAGAAAACACTATTGCAAAAATCCCATTTTAGGGGAGGTAGAGACACACCATTTGAGACATTCCCACGCAGGGGATTGTAGAATCAAAATTCCCACGTAGGGGATAGTAGCACCGATAATAAGGGAATACTTGCCCACGTAGGGGCATCTAGAGACCATCATCAAAAACCCATCAAACACAACTAGAAACCCCGTAGGGGGCACCTGAGAACTATCAAATCTAACAAACATGCATAAGGATACAAAAAATGGTACTGGTAGCATAAAACCAAAAAGACAACACAAAACAAACCCAAAAAACAACCTGGCCTGGAGAGCAGACCTAGAGGTCGGCTTCCAGGGTGTCTTCTCCGGCATGCATTGTATTCTGATGTAGGGATTGCTTCAGGGCTAAGCTAGCACTCTCAAAGGTCATGATGAAGCTCTTCAAGAACATTCTGGAAATCCGATTGGAAATACCAGAGGTGGGATTTGAATTCCCACTCAGATCTTCTAAAATATCGAGGGGGGAATTCTGGCTGGACTCAACTCTAGCTTTCTTGGTTCTGGACGATCTACGGACCTGAGGGGACACCTCCTCAATTTTAATTTTGCGCTTGCCCAATGCCACTTTCTTGTTGGAGGAGGGGGTAGGCTTGGAGGGAGTGGTTGTAGACTGAACACCTTTCTTGGATGCAGGGGTTTGAAAGTCAGGAATTCCATCACTCACCAAGGGCTCACTGGACAGGGAGTGATCAGGGTTGTGGGTGGGGGGGGATTAGGGGGTTGGATTGCAGAGGGGTGGCCACGATGGGTAGGTTGGAGAGAACATGATGGTAAATCACAACAAACAAACCTTGGTGAATGGGTGGTGCGTTCTTCTTGCGAGCCCCAAAAATCGACAGGCAGATAGATCGATGGAGGAAAGCGGGGAGGTTCATGGGCTTGTAGCCATGGGCGTGGTTGACCAGGGCCAAATGGAAGTTGGTCATGGGTTTCGTCTGGGTCATCGCAGGAAAGATATTGGATCAAAGGGATGGCAACGATGGGCCACGGGGAGGGAAGGGACTCGCGCTCTAGGGACACCCCTATCCACCTGAAATCTTGGTAATTTGGGAAGCCCTCCAACTCCAGACTCCCAGTTATGTTTATCACATCGAACCATGCGACCAGTGAGAGGCAGGTCAACTACTTCTGCAATTAGGGTAGGGGTTACTTTAAACCAGATATTCTTCACAATGACATGGTCGTTCGACCAAGTCTTGACGAAGTCGATCATGACGTCCGCTTCAGCCCCTTTGAATTTTGATAGAAGAGTGATTAACTTACAACCATGCAGGAAGGAGGATGATAGAGAGTCGAGCTGCAGAGTGCTTGGCTCAAGGTAGGCCATGGTGGTGGGAGTAGGGGTAAAGGGGGGTGGCAGAGGAACGCGACTAGAGACTATGGTGGCAGCGGTGGATAACATCAAAAAGCAAGCGACGAGTATAGGATAAATAGACGAAGGGAAGTTTGAAGGCCATGCCGATCACTGAGGGATGGTGACAGGTGGATAAGCGGTGGGCAGACCAAGGAATATGGGGATTGGTGAAGAGCCTAGGAGTAATATCCACATGGGTGGATTTAAAATTCACAAGGCTCTTGGCAAAGGCAGAAGACGATGGAGAAACGTGCGGGAAAGTGGTAATACACGCGACGTTGGGATTATGCGTAAACCTTTGGAAATCGGCATTATGAGAATTAAGAGTCCACTCGGGAGAACCATGGTGGGAAACATCGGTTGAATGGCCAATCATATGATAGCAATGGAGCATACGAAATGGGAGCCTCCCTCGAGACATAGCACGAATCAAGACCTGCATCACCTTGAAAAATAAAATCATTGGTTAGAGTGGGGGGAATTAAAGCACCTGTCGAGTTTGTCTGCATCCGCGACTTGGGAGACACTTGGTGGAAAGGTGTTGCGCCACACCGAGATGGGTGTTTGGCCTATGCCCAGGTTGGCAAGCTTGTCAGCAAGCCTATTGGCTTTGCGGTACACATGGGCAGCTGCCACCTGGCAATGCTGATCGATTAATTTCCTGCTTTCTTAAATCAAGGACCTTATGTTCCATGGGGGATTCTTGTCGGAGGTGATGTAGCCTATGATATTGAGGGAATATCCTTCAATGTGGAGATTGATCCGGGTGTCCCTGATCAGATGCAAACTTCGCCAAAGAGCCCACGCCTCGACGACATTGTTGGTTTGATGGTTCAAATTCTTCAAAAAATCTAGAACAATCTCCCCTCTGTGGTCCCTGACCACTCCGCCTACCCCTACCAAGTCGGGATTCCCTTTGGAGGCACCATCAAAATTAAGCTTCAGCCAACCTTTCGAGGGGGTTTCCAATGGGCTTTTAGCCTGGGATGGGGTGTGGGATGGGAAGGGGTGGGAATGGGGATGTTGAGGGATTGGAGAATCTCAATTTCAGTCTTGCCGAGTGGGGAGTTAGACCAGGGAAGGAGTTGGAAATTCTCAGAAGCATAGGACATAGCTTTGGCTATCATGGAAACCGGGTTGTTTGAAGTGGTGGAAAAAACCTTGCGATTGTGCTTGAGCCAGACTTACCAGATGAAGTGGTGAAGACAAATTTTCCAAAGGAAAGTGACTCTGGGATTCTTGAAAGGGCCAGGCCATTGGATGAAAAGGTCCAGGAGGGATTTGGGGTGGGCCCACTAGATTTGGAATGTAGAAAGCATGTGACTCAGACCCTCTCTGGCAAAATCACAATCCACAAGGAGGTGGTTGACAGATTCCCAGTTGGACAGACAAAGATGACACCTATTGGGGATAGGGATGCCCATTTTCATGAGGTTGTCGATGGTGAGGGCCTTGTTTTGAATGGTTGTCCAAGAGAAAAAGCCTATTTTTGGGATTAGGCATTTGACCCACACCAACTTAAAAGGAATAGCAAGAATTTAGGGGTTGAGCAAGAGAGAATAGGCCGACTTGACTGAGAAGTCTCCACCGTTAGTTCCTGTCCATATAGGGAGGTCCGGGGTAGCTGTGGTGGGGATGATGGTGGTTCTCAGCAACTGGGATAAAGAAGTCCCTGCTCTGGCAAGATGCTCACTTCCATTGCCAGTTGGGAGAGTCTTCCAATTGCCCTACCTATCAAAGTAGTCCTTTACCTTTCTTCCCCATCTTCTTTCCAGAATCGGTTTTAGGATGGAGATCTCTGGGATTCCCACGAGAGGTTTTTATTTTAGCCATGTGTCTTCCCAAAAATTGATCGAAGTTCCCCGACCTAGCTACCACCGAGTGCCTTTGATGATAAGATATTTGGCCTGAATTACAGCCTACCAAAATTTTGATACATTAATAGGGATGTTGTCATCCATTAGAGACATGTGCTTGGGATATTTGCTTTGAAAAATTGACACATAGTCTACCCTGTAATTGGAGAAGAGCTTCCATGCCTGCTTGGCTAGGAGAGCAAGATTCATGTTTGTTGATATTCTAAGGTCGAGGCCTCCTTGGGATTTTGGTTGGCAAACTCTGTCCCAGCTGACAAGGTGAAATTTTCTCATGTTTTTCGGGCCTGTCCATAGGAACTTCTTCTGGATCTGCTCGATTCTAGAGTGAACGGAGGCAGGGGCCTTGAAGACTGACATGAAATAGATCGGGATGCTCTAGAGTACAACCATGGTGAGGGTTGCTTTAGCTGCCTGGGATAGGAGGGAGCATTTCCATGCTACGAGTTTGCGTTTGATCCTATCAATGACATTATCCCACATTGAATCTTTCAGGATTTTAGTGAACAGAGGGAGGCCCAGGTAGGAAGTAGGAAGATCAGCTATGCAGCATTGAAGGATGCGAGCAATATTGCGCTGTCTGCTACCAGGGGTGTTAAGGAAATAGCATTTGCTTTTGAGATAGTTGATTTCTTGTTCGACTGCTAAAGCATAGGTGTCGAGAATAACCTTTATGGATTTGGCTTGGATAACAGAGGCTAAAGTAGCAATGATGGTGTCATCTACAAATTGTTGATGGGACAGGGGAGGGGTGTCAGATGAGGCTTTGATCCCGGTCACACACCTAGAAGCATAGGCAGATTTGAAAGCTCTATCGAGGGATTCAACAAGGATGATGAAAAGGAAAGGGGACAGGGGGTCTCCTTGTCTGATTCCTCTATGGCTGGGGAAATAACCTGTAGCAGACCCGTTGACTAGAACGAAGAACCAGGGAGAGGTGATGCAGCCCCTGATGAGGTTGATCCAGTCTTTGTGGAACCCAAAATTGGATAGGACTTTCAAGAGGAAATCCCTATCTACCCTATCAAAGGCTTTGTTGATATCCAGTTTCAGGAACATGGCCACTTTTTTGTTGCATAGAGTCGAGTGGAGGGTTTCATGAAGTGATATGATGCTATCCATGATGGATCTGCCTTCCACTGAACTACCTTGACAGGGATCTATGATGATAGGAAGGATTTTCTTCAGCCTGAGAGCTAGAGATTTGGTTAGAATCTTGTAGACAATGTTGCACAAGCTAATTGACTTGAAGTCAACCATAGATCTGCATTGAGGGGTTTTAGGGACCAAGGCAATGAAAGTGGAATTTGTCCCTCGTGGGATGATCTTGGTGCGTTGGAGCTCCATGATTGCATTGTAGATATCCTCCCTTACAATGTCCTAGAAGGTCTGAAAAAAATGAGGGGGAACCCATCTGGCCCGGGGGCCTTGTCAGCTTTCATAGAAAATAGGGCAGCCTTAATTTCTTTCTCGGAGAGAGGCTGGATCAGGGAAAGGTTCATCTCAGGGGTGACCAGGGGAGGGATGTTTCGCAAAAGGGCTTCCTGGGCTTCTGGGTTGGTGGGAGGGGAAGTTCCCATCATATTGCTGAAGTAAGAGGAGGCCTCTTCTCGGATTTTGGAGATATCCTGAGAGACTGAACCATCGGACAGGGTGAGCTCTCTGATCTTATTTGTGCTTCTATTTCACAGAGTAGATGTATGGAAGAACCTTGTATTTGCATCCCCATATTTGAGCCAGAGGGCTCGGGATTTTTGATGCCAGAAGGTCTCTTCTCTGGCCAGGATGTTGTGGTATTCTGACATTAGTTGTATATCTTCTTCCCATAGCTGAGGGGTCCACTGGTCATGCTGGATCTGCTACTCCAGGGATTTGAGTTTTCTCAGGGTCTGATCTTTGTTTTCAAATATGTTCCTGAATACCTCCTTATTCCAGGTTTTTAGGTTTTCCTTGACTATTTTTAGCTTTTGGGACACCTAGGATATGGTTGATCCCGAACATGGGGTCCTCCACCATTCACTGATTCTGAGCTTCAGGTCAGGGTGTTGGATCCACATGTTTTCAAATCTGAAGGGGGTTTTGAAATACGGGGCTCTGTTTGATTCAAGGAGAAGGGGGAATGGTCAGAACCGATCCTAGGGAGGGAGATGAGAGATGTGTCTCCAAAGAGGGGGATGGCCTATTGGGAAAGGAAAAACTGATCTAGCTTAACCTGAATATGATCTAGCCCTACTCTTTTATTGCTCCACGTGAATTGGCAGCCTCTGATCTGGATATCCATGAGTTCATTCTCCATGACAAAATCCTAGAAATCTAGGATGCTTTTGGAGGGAGTAGAGACACCCCCTTTCTTATCATAAGGGAAGAGGGGGGAATTGAAGTCACCTGCTAACATCCAGGGGAGGTTGGAGAAGGCATCCTTCATGAGGGATAGGGATCTCCATAGGGTGCACCTCTCCATGGGATTATTGGGGGCATAGATGTTGGATAGCACCCAGGTAAATTGGTTTTCCTTACAATAGAAGACCATATTTAGAGTTCTATTAGAAGAAGAAATTACTCTGCCCTCTACTTTTTCTGGATCCCAGAAGCACAAGAGACCCCCAGAGGATCCCTCAGCCGGGGATGAGGCCCATTGATAGTTTTTCCAGACTTTCTGAGCTATGTTGTGAGTTTTGGTAGCATCAATTTTTGTTTCTTGCAGAATGAGAATGGTTGGTTTGTACTCCTTCCTAATGGTTCGAGCTAGTCTTTGCTTGCTCATACTATTGAGGCCTCTGATATTCCAAGAGAGGATCTTCATCTAGACACCTTGGTAGGTTTCTTGCCTCCCTTGCTTGGTAGAGGGGGAGGTTTGGGATTTTTTGCTTCATCCTTGGACTGGTTAAACAACTCTGGAAAGAGGGTTGACTGCACTCCATTTGCAACCTGGTTATCAGTATATTTTTTTATTTGTTTAGAAGTGGTGGGTCTGCCTCTTTTCCTTTCACTCCCTGTGTCAATAGGGCCTTTCTTGCTTCTGGTGATGATGGAACTGTGATCCGCTCTGATGTGGGTGGGACTGGAAGCATCCTCCATGGAATCTGAATAGGATTTGGTTGGGGATGGAGGGTCTTCCAAGGGGAAAAGGGAGGATACATCATCACGGAGGGGAGGGTTCGCATCGGTCAAGGGGTCCGAAGGGGGATTGTGGGGGGGAGGGGTGCATTAGGGATGGGAAAGGAGGGTCCAGATCTGGAAGGGGAGGGGGGATGGGGGCGGAGGGAAGGGGGTTGCATGGGGGCAGATTCAGGGAAGAGAACTTCATCATTTGAAAAGGATAAAGGCCCAAATCTATTGGGGAAAGCAAACATGGAGCATACCTATTTCGAGCTTGAAGAGGGATTGTTGATGAGCGGTTCTTGGTGGGCAACCTGCTTCCCTTTGAACTCTTTTTCCCACCTATTATCGAAGGGACCTTTGAATCGATCATTGCGCATTCCCATATGGGTGCTCTGGTGCCAGAGAGGGGGGAGCTTAGCACTTGGCGCCTCCTGCTGGGGCTTGAGGGATGGGCATTGGGACTTGAGGTGTCCTTGGGATTTGCATTCAATGTAGAATGTTGGTTTGTTTTCATACTCGATTGCCTGGCACCATTGAAAATCCCCATAGATGAGGTTGATGCGGGTTGGGAGCTGGGATGCCAAATTAGCATTGACATAGATCCTAGCCTGAGCCATGCGAGAACGGGCTTTCATTGCAGAGTCGATGGCTACAAGATCCCCAATGTATCCCCTGATCCAATGAAGGATGTCTTCGTGGCAGAACTGGATGGGAATATCGGGAAGGCGAACCCAGATGGGCACGTAATTGATGTCTTGGGTTTGGGGGTTGAAATCCTCCCCCCATTTTCTCAGAAATAAGCTTTTTCTACCAAAAAACCATGGCCCACTAGTGAGGATTCGGGCATAGTCATCCTGGTTGTTCAAACGAATCAAGAAGAAACCCCTTGAGAGGGCTACTAGCTGGAAGCTTCCTATTGTTCGCCATTTGAATCCGGCCCATTTCCTTATGGATTCCATGTCGAGTCTGCCTCCCATGAATTTACCAACAAGGGAGAGGGATTTGATGGATAGTTTCTCTACCATGACAGAAACGGGGATAACTAGGTTTTCCCCAAAGGCGATCACAGGGGGATGAGTTGAAGTCCTAGAAGAGCTAGGATTTGGCTTACCCACCACTTTCTTGCGATAATTCTGAGGGATAGAATCCTTCGAAGGGGGATTGTTGTCCCCAAGGAGATCTAAGCTTGGGTTGGTCTTCCCGCTAGGGTTCAGGTCAGGCCCTTTGGGATCGTCTGCCATGGTATCTGCATCCGAGGGGGGAATATCCCCTTGTTCCAAATCCCCTGACCGGGCGTGAGAAATCCTGCCAGAAATCGCCAGAGCTACAAAGGTCGCTGTTGGAATCGCCATCATCGAATGGTGGGAAAATGTTAAATCTTTATATTCTTCTTAATATTTTTGGAGATTTAATATTTTTATTTCCTTGCAAGGGAAAGCTCGCTTTTGGTATGAGGAGGACTTTGCTCATAATGATACATTTACACAAAAATAATTTGAAGTTGCATTTTTAAGCAAATGGGGATTAAAGGAAAATTATCATAATGTGCAATCTAAAAAAACTACATCTTTTGTGTTAGGGCCAAACAATGGTAGAAGAGATTTATTTGAAGGTCAAAATTCTATTTTGCAAGTTCATGGGTGCATTCAAAATCAAAAACATTATTGTTTCCATTAACCCTAGCAACAAATATAATTTTATCAACATGTCTTTGACTAAAAGGTTGCAAGTTCAACTAAAGAAAATCAAAGACATACAAATTGAAGGAAACAATATTTATTTTTTTGAAGATTTAAAGCTCACCATGGATAAATATGTTTTACATTCAAATTTTCATGCTATTGAGATGAATGATGCAAATATTGTTCTTGGTTATCCTTGGTTGCATTCTTTGGGTACTATTAACATTAATGTGCAAACGAAATTCATGAAATTATGGTACCGAAAGAAGAAGATAACATTACAAGATATTTCTCAATGTAAGGACAAAAAAGTAGCTATTACAAAGGAATAAAGTGAAGAGCAAACAAAGACAGTAGCAGAAATCAAGGAAAAAAAAGTAAATGAAGAATCAATAGAAGAGAATAAGAAAGAAGAGAAAAAATAGGTTGAACATTAGGCTAATGCTGGAGTATATCGCCATCCACACCACCATGAGAGGCAATAATCATGGCGACAGGGCTTGAGGCCACATAAGATGAATGAGGGACATATAAGGAACCCAAGGAGCCAAAAAATTTGGGTATTCTACAAGTCTTAAATGCAAGCAGGCATGGATGAAAAAAGATGAAATTTATGCTTTCAACACATGGCATTGGCATCAAAGAAGACCACCACCAATCATAGTTCCACTTGGATGGATGGATGATCGATATTGGTACCATTATTCAGCATGGCTCAAAAGATCATATTATTTAGCCTCTTCTAATGTTTCGAGGACGAAACATTTGTAAGGGGGATAGAATGTTAGGTACCAAGTAAGGTACTTAATATTTAATAATTTAATATTGTATTGTATAATGGTATGAGCCATAAATTAATTATTGAGTAAGGAAGGCCACATGTCAAAATAGAAATAGGTATGTCATAGAATCATATTTGTAACCGTTGAGGAAATATTGTCATATGTAACCGCAAGGAATATTGTCATATTATTATGCACTTTGTAACTCATGGAAGGTGAACCATCACACTCTTGTATAAAGAGAGATGTATCCCCATTGTAAAATGTATCTATAATCTATGATGTATTCTTGGAGAAGTCTTGGCTTGTGGAGCTAGAGATCTTGTGGAGTGGCTTATTTTCTAAAGGAGCATTGTATGGTGTTGCTCTACCTCAAGGGTATAATCAATCTCTATTTTATTGAGCAATTTATTGTGCAATTAATTTATTTATGGATGCATGTTGAATATTTTGATATATTGTTGAAAGATATATGGAATGAGAAGAGAGGTTTATTACATAAAGTATGTTCATTGAAAAGCTTAAGCATGAAGGTTTTACGTCTTCATTGGCTTTATATTTTAAAGTTAATTTGAATAGCCATTGTCAGGTGACGTACGCTTATAATGGACGCCTTTCTTTCAGTTTGGTCTCGAATTTCTTTTCTTTATTTTAGATTATGCTTTTTGAAGACTAGGAAAATACTATTAGACTGCCTATTGGGTCATGTCCACTTATATTATGAAATAGGTTAACATTTTATCCTATTAAGTGTTCATTTGAATGGATATTATGTTATAGGCCTTATGGTTTTATATAGGGTTTTATGATTATGGAAAAAAGTATTAAATCATAATGATAATATGCATAAGATTGTGTATTTGCTGAAGTGTTTTATGATAAGTTGAAACAAAAGGGAGTTTGTTTTATTTTATTAATAAATAAATGAAGATGAAAAAGGGTATTGGGTTTTTATGTTATAAAAGGTTATTTAGTTTTTAGTTGAATATTAAGACTTGGACATGGAGTCCATTAAAGTGAAATTATATGGGGAATTTCACACATGGGAAAATTATGGGATTTCTCTCATGTATTGTGATGTTTTGATTTGTGGAAAAGAAAATAGGGAATGAATGTGCTATACTTTTCTTGGAAAATGTGTCTTGAAGAGTAGTGTGAAGAGTATGGATTTTTCTTCTATGCACGGATTTGCATGCTATGAAATTGCATTTGAAAATAAATCATTTAGAGATGCATTCATATATAAATATTAGGAGTTATCCTGATCCCTTTCTCAAAGCCTTTCTACCTTGAAGAACAAAGAAGATGTTGAAGGATGAAGAGGACAAATTATTCTTTATTTATGTTGCACGAATAGTTTCTTTTCAAATTATGTAATATCCTATGGAGGGACTATTAAATGAATCACTCTTGGAAAGAGAGGATTAATGATAGAAGATTGTAATAGTTAATTTGATATTTTAGCTTTAGACTAGTGCAATTGTTAATTAGTGAAATATTGTTATTGAAGCTTTTCACTGAGAGAAATAGATATGAAATTGAATGCTTTTCCCATTTACTTTGAATAAAGAAAATAGTATCATTATCCCTAACATTGAAAGATAGATGTTTATGATTATGTTTTATTGCTATGGATTGGGGATATTTAATTCAACAATTCTTACTCGTATATGGAAATATTCATGTTTTAATAGAATGAAGTGCTACTCTTGCAAAGTGTTTCATGTTTTGTTAGATAAGATCAGAAGAAATTATTCTTATCTAATGTTCTTAATTACCGAAAATAGTATACCATGTGTGGTTGCTTATTGCTTTTGATATTGAGATTAAAGAAATGTTTAAGTCATTTTCTGCTTTAGCAAGATGAATATGTTTATTTTCATGTAAGAGAGAGAAAGAGAGAGTTAGTTAAGGTTTATGATGATTGTTTTAGTTTTGGGTTTTGGAAGGGATAAAGGACACCATAAGTAACCTTGTCTAGAATCCCTATAAGATGAATCTAAACCTGAGGGAGTTGCGGGGAGGCAACACCCAGGTTTCTTTTGCAATGGACACAACTTGAGTGGGAACTCGAGTGTGATCCAAAGACGAGAAGTCTTTGGATAATATTCTAAGTGGTGTAGCTTGAATCTTACTTCTAACCATGGAGGTTAGGAACCCAAATGCAAGGGATTAAGTGATGGCAAATTGAGTGGGTAAGCTCGGATGCCCATGCGAAACTATCATGTGTAATGATAGTTGCCTTAACTAAACCCAACGTAGAGATTGGGTAGTCAAGCACTAAAGATTTAGTAAATCCACAGTGAAGGTGAAATTAAACTAAACCTTAAGGTATTACGCCCAAAAGAACCAACATAAACAAACATATGATTGGTAAAGGAATTGGTGTCTCCCTTCTCGAAATATTGAGGAGTAATCCTAACGCTATGGTCAAGATATCTTACATTCGTGAAGAATGTAAGATATGTGTGGTGACCATTTGAGGTGTCCTTTATGCCACAAGGTAAACCCCAAAATCTACGAGAGATTGGCCTCTCCTATCCACTCAATAAAATGTCTACAACGTTATGGACTCGAAATGTGGTAATGCCTTGTCAACTTTAATCCTGATGAAAACATATTAGGTGAACCTTGATCGTGATCTTTACTTGGTGTTCAAAAAATTACTTTCTCCTAGGTTGGTTAGTTTATGGGTTATTACAGGTGGGGCTTGTTGGAAAAAAAAATATTTTCAAATATTAGAGGTACGCCTTTGTGAGTGATGCCTTCTTTATGCCTTTAAAACACTTTTTTATTGACATGTGGGCTACAAATAGTTTGTCTTGATGTGAGCACTCTTGTGTGTGCTAAATATTATTTATTTGGATGAGATTAAACTACTCTTCTATTTTCCTTGGTGCGCTTTGACTGCACGTTGTTTCTAAATTTAAATGCTTGCAATGAGGCTTTCGATTTGGAACTATTTGTATCTTGCTGGAAAATTACCTTTTGTTGGCTAGCTTTTGAATTGGAAGGGCTTCCTAGTTTGATTAAACATAGTGAGCATTGAAATTCCAATTTATTCCACCTCTTTTATTTAAGAGGGACAACGCTTTCTGCTTTGAGTGTGATGGTGCTTCTCCTTCTAGTCCCTTGTTGTGACAACCGAGTTTATACTTCTTCGATCTCCTTTGATGCAATTATCTTCATGTTGCTTCCAAAACAACAGTCACGTTCGAGTTGACTTTCGGGTAAGCGTCTAGGTCATCGTTCAAGTCTTATCTTTTCTTGTCGACTAGAATGGTCTATTTTAGGTGTAATTGCCTTCGCATGGCTCCTTGATGAGTGTCACGTCTTCTTTCTCTACTTTGACATAAAAACTTCTTTTCTAATGCAATTTCTTTTGAGTTCGACATAAGGGCTTCGATGCAACTTCTTCTTCATTTGGCATATAATTTTTTCTGTGTTTGATTTGCAATTTCTTCTACGTTTGATGTGCAATTTATTTGTGTTTGGCATGCAATTTCTTTTGCATTCAGCATGAGGGATTTCTACTGTGACATCTCCTTTTAATATTTTGAAAGCTTAGGTAATTGGGTAAATAAATTACCCATGAGTTACATTGCTTCACTTCAAACTTGTGTTTGAAGGCTGTAACATCTGAATGTTGTATTTGAAGGTTGTAACATCTGAATGTTGTATTTGCTTATACAAGGTTCTTGTGAGCATGTTCAAGTGCTTGGAATTTTTTTACTGAATCTCATATTTACACATTCAAACTATCTTGATTTTAAATTTTTTCATGCATGATTTTGTTCATGCAACTCTTGTTTCATTCTACTTTTAGAACATTCTTTCTTTGCCTTGGTAGGAACAAATAAATTGTTGCTTTACCATTAATTATAGTTGAAATTGAAGCTTCAACGTTTTCCTTGTTCTTGAAATTTCTTTGTGAATGCTTGTTCTTGCTTGTAAGAAATATGTTGGATGTTTTCTTTCTCTTCTTCAATTGGTTGTTCCAATTGGCACCTTGAACACCTTAAACTAGGTTGTTACTGGTTTCCTTTGAAGACTTCCTACAAACCTCATTTTGCCTTTTTGGTTGTACTCTTTGTAAGCTTTTTTGAGCTTGTAATCTCTATACAAAAAGCTTCTTCAATATTCTTTTGAATGCCTTTCAAAAGGCTTAATGGGCTATATTTTCAGCCTTCCATGTTTTAAGAAACTTCTTCAATATTCTTTTGAATGCCTTTCAAATAGCTTTAATATAATTTTTTTAAACAAGAGCTTCTATGGCTTCCTTTTCCTATAACCTTTAAAGGAGCTTCAAAATGACTCCTTTTTCTTGCTGGCTAAGCTTGGTTTGGTTGTTTTAGGCTTTATGACCCTTTTGATTCTTTGAGAGACTATTTTACCTATGGTAGAGGTTATTCACTCTAAACTTCTTGAATGTGCCATGGAATTCTCCTTCACGGTTACAATCTTATACAAGGTATTTTAACCTTTAAAAACTTCTTACATCAACTTGAAATTTTTCTCAAACAAAGCTCACCATTGGATTTCTCTATGTCGAAGCTAGAGGAGGATCAAAAAGAGAAAATTTTCTTCCTTCTACGTGCTTTGATACCACATGTTACATCTTAATGCTTCAAATGATTGTATTATGGTAGTGAAGGGTATTTAAGTACATAGGATGCCTAATTTAGACATAACAAACCTTCAAACAAAATTGCAACTACCTTGTCTTATACTACATGCATGTACCTTGTGAGGGGTGGTTATACCACTTGACTTCTCACATGGTCTATGATGTACAAACCTAAAGGTAACTTGTATTTGAGTATAAATACCCCATCATACCTTATGAGGATCAAAATCAAAACTTGCTTAATGTTTTATTTAATGTTTTATTAATAATTAACTGTATTTATAAGCGTTTTCAGCCCTTATAAGATCAAATTGAAGCCGTTACAAGATCATAATGAAACCTTTACAATATTTTGTCAAACGCTTTTCAAAATTAAACCATATAAACTTGTCATCTAAACCTATATAATATTATTTAATTAAAACCTAATTAATTATAAAGTAAACCTGATATTTAATTTCCTATCATTCCTCCCACATTAAAAGCTCCAACACATACGTAAGGAAAAGAAAGGTTAAAAATTACAATAGCTGAAAGGTAGACGAAAGAAACTTTGATACTTCATTAGCCCTAAAATATTTTTCATTGAAAATTTTAGTTCCAATGGAGTAGATTAATTTTCCAATGTAAGGTTTGGATAGAAATATCACATACAAAACATCCTATAGCTAAAGAATGTAAAAACAAAAGAATATAAGTTTTAACCACATCCTCATTTTGGTTGCTCTTAAAAAAAAAAAAAAATTAACTTCATTTTGGCATTATCTGCTCAAGGCTGTATGTGAAGACAACTACTTCTGAACTTATTTTCTCTATCTGAATGAGATCTCATTCACAATTTCAGCTCCCCTAGACTTAGCAAAGTAGAGGCCCATGTGATGAGTTTCTTCCTGTAGAAATGACAGGAAGACAAAATGTCAGTAAGTTTGTTTTCCACTGCAGTGATATCAAATTATTTAAACCAGCAGGAAATGACTTAAAAAAAAAAAAAAAAACCAATCTTATTCTTCCCCGGCCCCCCGCCTCTATGTAGCTATCTGTGGACTTTCAAAAAACATGTCTATAACTCTTTCATCAATGCAAATTAAGAGGCTTAGCTTGCCAACCTCCAATGGATTTGTCAATTGCTCTTCCTGATTTTTACTTAAGTTCCAAAAATATATTGAGTAGATATTTTAGAAATGTGTGTAAACTCATTTATTTCCTGTGAAGACATTTTCCTGTCACATCAAATTTAACCTTGCAGCCAGTGCTTCCTATTGGAAGGTGTAATCCTTTCAAATAGCATACAATGTAATAGTTTTGCTTTTAGTGAAATCCATCTACATTAAGAAGTGTTTTATTTCACCTGACCTAGGCCAATGTGGATAGGGACCAGCAGAAAGTCTCAGTCTGAAGTGGAAACAAGTGATGGAACACAGTAAAGTCATGCAAGGAGTGCACATACATAATGGTATGAAATATCTACCATTCATATGCTGGATCCTTACACCAAATTTAGGATCTTGTTAATTTATTACTTCTATAGAATCTAACTGAATTGGGCTCAAGAAGTATTGCAATTCCAGCGAAGAGGAACTTATAGATGCATATATAAATATACTATTCTTGAGGGATCCTGTCTAAAAAATACGCAGATATATGCTTATATTTCTTTCCTTGTCACGGTGACATTCAGTAAGCACTGGATAAAAAGGACATTCCGATATCTAGCAATTGCAGTTCTTGCTGTCAACAGGAACTATGGGAAAACCATAGAGGAAAAAGAACATATAGCATATCCTATTCCAAACATGATTGGGCATTCTTCCCTTTTCATTGCCTTACTATCCAAAAAATGAACAGGACCATTGGACAGTAGTTTACACCTGTGGATGAGCAAATGCACCGTTAATACTTTTGGCAACGTGGACAGGAAGGTCATAAGTTGCACATCCTTGCGAGTATACTACAATTTCTTCCAAAGGGGGGATGAGACCACGATTTCTTGCTGACAGAACAGTCACCACAAAGTCTAGCACACATATGTCAGTACATATGCCCACTACCAAAACCTGCATCATCAAATACCAATTGCATTACAAGAATAGAAAGAAAAGTGCAACAAATATTTACAAAATGAGAAACAAGCAAAGCAAAACAGACCAGATTCTAGAATTGCTTTTACAATAGGCATTTTATCAACTAGAAATTTAAAATCCCCTAGGACCATCCTCCATTACCATCAGAACATGGTTCCAAGTATAATATACTTTAATTTGCAATGTTTTCCTTGAAATAAGACCACAACTATGCTTACACTAAAAACCAACCAGCCCTGTTGTTTATAAAGTAGAGTGACTGAGCCCTTTGACATAAGGCAAGGCAAATAAACCTTCCATTCACTTAATACTTGTAATGTGCATAGATTCGGAGTTCAGTAGATAAAAAGGAGGAATTAGAAACCTACCACTTGAATTTCATTGTCTTTAACCCAATCAACAAATGCATTAGAGCCATCCTTTTGTATACAACCAATAAAGCCATTAATGCAATCTTTACGCTTAATGACAGCATGTGGGTCCTCCTCTAACCATTCAAGGGCTGTCAAGGATAAATTAATAGCACAGATTTAGTTATTAAGAGTCGAGAAATTTGAAGCAATAACTACTAAGCAAATAAAACAATACCTGGAACAAGATTTTCTTCTCCAGTTCCCACTACACAATGAGGGGGATAAGGCGGCTCTGGCTTATCTGGAAAATGTGTGTCAAGAAATGCCAGCATTGGCCATTTTCGAGCACTGAACTCCTTGGCCAGTCTTACGCTCTCCTCCACCATAGAAGCTATTTGTTGATTGGGAACCTGGGGAGCCTGCCAGAAGTGGATCGTATTATCTACTTGGAATTTTTTTGGGAAGAGTTGGAAGATTAAAAAAAACTACTAATTTCACATCAGGGAAAAAGCAGAAAATAAATTTGAAACAACATATAACAAAATGTCTAGCTTCATAGCTTTTCTAACGGGGTATTAAACCAATGAAGTTTCAGAGTCCAGCAAGAAACAAGGCCATACTATCTGATATCAAAATCATGTTCATTGTCTGCCAACTGGAGAATTTGAGAATATTGCCTTTCCACTTGGAATTCTATTATTCCTTATAAGAATATAATCATAGTCTTTGTCTCTTTAGATAAAATCAAATGCTTACTGGTTCTGGCATTTTATGACTGATTGTGGTCAATAGTGGGTTACTAGATGGGTGCCAATGTTATGCTAGTCAATTTTGGCAATGTAATCAATCCATCTAAATTATTGCAGTATAGATGAACAACTAGTAAATAGATTAGACATGCAAGTCAGGTGATTACCTAACTTGCCGATGGAATCTAAAAGGGCAAAAGTCGTTACACATATGCTTGGCGGTTATGATATCAGGTGCAAGTGCAACCAACCATTAATTGTATTTATGCACATTTGTATGGTTTGCAGAGAGAGGAGTTCCTCGTAGGATCATCCCATCCAGTTAGAAGGGGTCCAGCAGTCCAAGTAGCATAGTCATTTAGGCCTAGGGTTGTTCTAGCTATCACTTGTTCCATAGAAGGCTGGTTGCATAGAGCTAGTCTGATACATTAAGCAACATGACTGACATTAGAGAATCCAGGGCAGGAGTTGATTATCAATATCTAATCCTCTATAAATATCAATTCAGGGCTTGCCACAAATAGTATTATTTTATATCCTGAAGAATTTATTTTGAAAAGAATTGGAACTCCAATACTATTAAGTTGTTCAATCAGTTATATTTTATAATTTTTTGTGATCAACTGTTGTTACAATACTACTATATAATCATAAAATAATATGAGTAAGTCAATTTTAATCCCATATAATAAAAAAAAAATTAAAAAAAAAATAACAAATTCCTTTTTGACCAGTTTGCAATTGATATATGCAATGCAGAACATAGCTTATCAAACCTACGAAACCACAACAAAACGAGAAGCAGGTTCCTTTATGAACTGCTGGTTAAATATAGATAAATAGATAGAAAGAAAGTGCAGTTCTCTTCCCCAATCAACCTATTTGTAGTTGATATATGCAAAATGTAGCTTATCACACTTACCAAATCACAAGAAACCAAAAACATCTATAAAATGGAAGACCTTTGACATTAACCCACTATCAAATTCCAACCGCCTCCAACCCCCAAAAGAAGACTCAGACAAGGAGCCTCTAATGGTAATAAGTTTCACAGTAAACCCACAACAATCATCTTCATATATCTTCCGTGTTCATATATCTATTTTTTAGTTTTAGAGGGGAACAAATGCCAATTCTGTCTCGGAGTTGTCTACTGAAGTAGCACGAGAGAAGGATAGAAAACCAAAACCAGAGTGAACAAAAAGAAGAATGAGTGCTATGAGGAATGGAATTGCCTGCAATACTCCATTGGCCAACTTGAGGAACTCAGAAATGAATGTCATTTTAAGTGGTTTCATGTCAACCGTCCAGAGGGACAAAGCTATGGAGATGACAGAAAGCATGAGAACGTGGAATTATGGGGTGCTTCTGTGGATTATACTTGAATGACTAAATCAATGGCTTAAAGGTTGATTGCCATAGAATCCCTTCCTTTATGACAGAGATACAACTTGTGTTGAGCAATCTCTGAGCTAGAATTTCAAAGAACTGAATAAGTAGACAAGAAGAAAAGGAACACAAACAGCTGTTGAAAATAAAAAGAAACAGGCATTTCAGTCAGCGTTGTCTACTGTCCACCGAGTGCATAAGAAATAGGAGGAAGAGCTTCTCCAGTAGCAAAATTTGATAAATCTAACTACATAAACCCAGAAGAGAGATTGACCACAACAACATCAAATATATTTGCAGATCCATTTATACAAAAGCCATTAGCATTGTCCATAAATCAATGAACCCATCGAAAAACCAAGAATAAATTTTCTTTTTAAAAGCAAAACCCATAACAGACCACCCAAATGAATTTCCTTTTATATAAAATCATCTCTGACATTCTCAGAATCACATGCAAATTGCGATTGAATTTAAAATTTGTTCAGAAAGTAGCTGGACTGTTGAGATATGTGTACTCTAGCCTTATTAGCCAAGGTAGCTGAACTGTTGAGTAATATGCGTTGACAATCATTATCCAATGAAATTTATTATGAAATGATATATATAATTTCGGGACCACCTTGGTTTCCACTATCTATGTTAAGTTATGATTAAATTTAATTATAATTTTATAATATAGTTTATTATAATTTTTTTTTTTAATACTAGAATGAATTGATATATAAAATTTCGGGACCACCTTTTGTCTCCATTATCTTTAATTTTATAAGTATATGTTAAGATATGGTTAACTTTAATTAAAATTTTATAATATAGTTTATTATAATTTTTTTTTTTTTAATTATATTAGAGGAATTGGTAATCATTACATTACAATTTTCTGCGCTTTTTTGTGGGTTTGAATCTCGTTCCTTGTGGCTACTATAATCTCTAGTTGCATTAGGTAAACCTTTTACGTAGATGGGAATTGGTAATTCATTACATTACAATTTTCTACGCGTCTTTGTGGGTTTGGATCTCGTTCCTTGTCGCTACTATAACCTCCAGTTGCATCAGGTAAATCTTTTATGTAGACGACTATGCTAACACGATACGTTCACCGATACTACGAGGCCTAAGGGATTGGAATCCTGATCTCCGTGCTCCGACAAAAGCGTTTTAACCATTGAACCAAGCTCTCGGACCTTAGTTTATTATAAATTAATATATTTATTTTTATAAATATTAGTTAAATTTTGGATACATTAATATTAACTAAATATTTGTTATTACATTTTAGTAAGAAAGGGGGTTAATAACTTGTAATTAATATTTAATCTTTTATATAATCGGAACAAAGGTAGTGACAATTTTTCAAGTCACAAAAAATGAAATTGCAAATATTTGTCAACTAGGGTTTAGATGATGGGAAGAGCAATGAAGGGCTAGGTCTTTAGTGAGGCAACGCATTCAATCTAGACAAAAAATTCTGCTGAGTTTTTTTTTCCTTCTTTATTTTAGAAATTTTGTATGCAAATTATTATAATTTTTTTATCAAATATTATATTTGTTATAGGACATTTTGATAAATTTCAATAGATTTTGAGTTTTAGTTTCCTTTCATTGATCAAATTAAAGTTAAATCCTTAGAATCACCTCTAGTGATAGAGGTTAGTGAGCACACCTCATAGAAATCCTCGTTGTTTAAAGATAGGGTAGTTTTTGGTAAGTTTAATGGGTATTGACCAAGGCTTCAACCTTGAGAAAATGGATTAATAGGAGTTGAAAGTCTTTAGGAGTGATTCTATCATTTCTTACCAAAGGTTTCTTCCTAGTCATTTTATCCTAAAAGGGGGTCCTTGGTTTATGGGAAGAGCAAGACTCTTGCTTACCTGCTGGTATGAAGGCTTTTCACCTGAAAATATAAATCTATCCCTAGTACTAGTCTGGGTTAGGATATTTGGGTTGCCCATTGAATTTGGAAAAATAGATACCTTCAAGGCAATAGGCAAAACTCTAAGAGAATTCCCTAAGATTTAAGATACTACAAAATATGGATTCTTGGCTATTTATGCTCAGATAATGATCATGATTGATATAAGTAAAACTTTACCAGAATCAATAATTCGTAAGTGTGGGGATAAGATGTGGATCCAAACCATATATTATGAAAACATATCTTTTAGATGTAGAAGATGTCATGAGGTGGGGCATATTGAGAGATCGTGCCCTAAGAAGAGCCTAGCAGAATCATATGTAGAAAACCGCAAGAGAAACTTACAAATGGTTATAGATGAAGATGGTTTTCAACTTCCAAAAAATACATCTAGAAAAATAAAAGAAATAAATAGTGGATACTAGTAAGGAAGCATATTGGAAGAAATACCAACTCTTTTGAGACTTTAGCCTATGAAGAAAAAGTAGATCAAAACTTAGAGGACACATAACAACGAGTTCACTATATTAACAATGAATCATCTATTCAGTATGATCGTGGTATATGGAAGAATATTCTCTATGAACCTAAGGGATGTGTCTCTTTAAATTTTGAAGACTTTCTTGAAGTACCATGCACCATTTAGGAGAAAATTTTTGGTAAAGAAAATACAATTTTAGAAGTTAATACCTCTATCATTAATAAGGAAATACCAAAAATGAGTAGTCAAAAGCTTCTGCAGTAGAGCCAAGAGAGGATAAATATGATGAAAAAAAATTATGAAATAATATTGAGGAATAAAATAATAAGACCTACTCCTAATATAGGCAAGACAAAAAGAGGAAAACCCTCAAATTATCAAGCAAGATCTAAGGAAGAAAGAACAAACATAGAGAAAGGAACACCGACTAAGTTGGTTGAATTTCTCTTTACCAAACAAAAAATAATACATAGGCGGGGCCAATAGCCCCTAATGAGACATGATTATCATATCATGGAATATACGGGGTGCTAATTCCCCATCAAAGCAGAGGTGTATCAAGGACTTATGTTTAAGTAATAAGCCTGATATTCTTTATATCTAATAAACTAAAATGACAAAACAAGAAATTTCAAAAACTATGAAAGCAATATGTGCAAGATGTGAATGGGATGTTGTGGATTTTGAAGGAGTGATCGAGGGAATTCTAACTTGTTGGAATCCTTCTAGAACCTCCTGTGTAACCATTCATAAAACTAGGCATTGGATATCCTCTTTAGTCACTTGCTACTTTGCAAATATTTATTTCATTCTTCAATGTCTATGGACCTACAACTTAGTCAGGTAGATTAGAATTTTGGAGTGGGATTGAAGCCTTTATGAGAATTAAAGACCAAGAAACCTAATTCATGATCATAGGATATTTTAATGCCATAACCAAGCTGGATGAAGAATTTGAGGGGATTAAAAAATTAACCCAAAGTATGAGAGACTTCTCAGCTTTTGTTCAAAACAATAATCTACGGGAGGTTGAGTTTGAAGAAGACAACTACACATGGACCAACAACAGGAGAGGCCAGAACCTAATAGTAGAAAAGTTAGACTAATGCATACTCTCAAATCATTGGCTAGATGAAGGAGTTTGTGCTAAAATTAATATCTTAACAAGGATTGGTTTAGATCACTAACCAATAAGAGTTAAAATGGTGGTAAGTGAAATAAAAAAAATATCACATTTTAAATATGAGCAGATGTGGGAAGCCCATCCCCAATTTGTTGATATGATAGTACAAACATGGAATTCTTTAGGAAATGATGGGTTGTATTCTCTTCCAAAACAAATTAAATCTATAACATCTAGATATAAAGAATGGAAAAAGAACACTTTTGGAAACATTTTTTAGAAGAATGAAGAACTAAAATATAAACTTTCAAAAATTCAAAAAGGTGATCATAATAATCCAAGCTCGGAGGAAAGGGAGTTGCTTAGTGAATATCATTATAATTTGAGTAAGAGAAATTCTGGAGATTAAAGTCAAGACAGACTTGGTTAAAAGGAGATAAAAAAATAATTTTTTTTCATAGGATGGCTAAAGTATAGAGATCAACATCCAAAATTAGTAGAATTAAATCAATAGAAGGGGTTTGGATTTAAGATCAGAGTGAAATTAGAAAAAAGGCAAAGTATTTTTATTAGAATATTCTAGGATTAGAGGAGACTGAAGTTCTTAATGACAAACTTCTTCAAAATGTACATTAAATTAAAATGAATGAAGACAATAGGAAATTGATGGAGCCTAATACTCTAGAAGAAGTTCATTTAGCTCTTTTCTCTTTTTATAATGATAAATCCCTAGGTTTAAATGGGGTCTCTACAAATTTTTACCAACGTAATTGGGATATAGTAAAGGATTCTTTATTGGTGGTAGTGGAACAATCTAGGGTAAAACAATACATACCTTATAAAATAAATGCAACATATCTTTACCCTAATTCCATAAAAGGATGTTGAATTGTTTAATTCTATTAGACCCATAAGTCTATGTAATATGGCATATAAGATTATTTCCAAAATGATGGTGAATTGATTAAGTCCATTGTTAGACAAAATTATTTCAGAAGAGCAAGAAGAATTTGTGAAAGGGGGAAAATTTATGGATGGGATCATAGTAGCTCATTAAGTTATACATTCAACATCTTTAAGAAAAGACAAAGCAATGATCTTAAAACTTGATATGAGTAAAGTCTATGATAGGGTTAAATGGGATTTTCTTTTTACAGTTTTAGGAAATTTTGGATTTGAAAAGAAATGGGTTATATGGATTAAAACTTGTATCTTTATAGTTTCTTATTCAATGTTGGTCAATGGGTTAGTGATAAAATATATTAAAGCCAAGAGAGGCCTTAGAAAAGTAGATCCTCTATCTCCTTATTTGTTTGTTTTTATGACAAAGGTTTTGAGTAGGAACTTAAAAAAGGATTACAAATATGGGCTTATAAGTGGACTTAAGGTTAATAATAACATCAACAACATCACCCATCAACAGTTTGTAGGTGATACAACTCTTTTTGGAAGGGCGAATATAATTGAGGCTAGAGCTTTGAATAACTTTTTAAAGGGTTACGAAAGAGCATCGGGGCAAAAAGTTAATAGGACAAAATCTAAAATTTAATTTCTTAACACTCCAACTAATATCAAAGTAAGAATTTATAGGTTACTTCAAATGGAGGGGAAAAATTTTCTAGCAACTTATTTAGGGATAACTTTATTTGAGGGGAGAATGAGGATATAATTATGGAATCCAGTTATTAGTAAAGTTCAAAAATAAACTAACAACTTGGAAAGGTAGATGGTTATCATTAGTAAGAACAGTGTAGTTAATTAAGTCAATCTTATAGGCCATTCCAAATTATATGTCATTGTATACTATGCCAAAATCAATTGAAAAAAGTTTAACCTATATTATGCAATGCTTTTTATGCTCAGGTTTACATGATAAAAGGAAATTTCCTTTGGTGAATTTAACCTATATTATGCAATGTTTTTTATGCTCAGGTTTACATGATAAAAGGAAAATTTCTTTGGTGAATTGGAGTAAGGTGTGTGATGATAAAACTAGGGGAGGTCTTGGTTTAAGAGTTCTTACATATGCAAACTTAGCTCTTAGGAGAAAAGTAATATGGAGATTATGCAAAGAGAGTCAAAGACAATGGGAAGAATTCTTCTAAGTATGTTGAACCCAATAACCCCAGTTTTATATTTACTGCATTCTCTCTACCAAATGGTTTTGCTGTTTAGAATGGGTTAAAAACATCTATTTATCTAATGATTAAAGGTTTAATATGGGTGGTGGAAATTGGAGAAAAACTTTCTATTTGGATGGATACTTGGTGTGATAAAAAACCACTCAATTCAGATCCAATTTTGATACCTTGGATGAGATTGCTTCAAGAAAAATATGGTGATAGAGTTTCAAACATTTTTTACAAGGAAGGATCAATAAGGAAGATACAAATGGAAAGAATAAATTTTTACAAGTATACAAGACATTGATTCTAGAAGGCAATTGAGTAGAAATATAAAAATTATGATTATTTCGAGGGGAGCCAAGGATAAATTGATTTGGAAGATGAATAACTCAGGATAATACACAACAAAAAGTGGATATAATGTAAAGCACCAAAAAAATAGTAATATCACTAGAATATGGAGAGATATTTGGGATAGCCCAAGCATTCCTAAAGTCAAATTGTTTGTCTGGCTAGTAGGTCATAGAAGAATTTTAACCTGGGATAACCTTATGAAAAGGGGTTTTCATGGTCCCTCTCAATGTGTTATTTGTAAAGAGGGGGATGAGCGTATAGACCATGTCTTGGGACATTGCTCAATAGTCTAGAAATGATGGTAATGGATTCTTAATATATTTGGTACATGCATGGTGATGAATAACTTAATTGAATATTGGTTAAAGCAATGGCAGAGCACTTATAAAAGTGAGGCTTTATAGACAATATGGGATATATCAAAAGATACAATACTTTAGACAGTATGTCTAAAAAGGAATAGAATAGTATTTAAAGGAAATAAAAGTAGTTTAGAGGTAATGAAAAGGAAGATATGTTTAGCCATAGAGGAGTCTAAACCAACTCTATCAACTCACCCAATCCCTAATCTAGAAGCAAAGAGCCTTGATAGATGGATTCAAGTCATTAAATGGAATTATGATGTTGGGTACAAGAGAAGCAAAAAGAAGGCAAATAATATAAAGTGGAAACCACCAGATGTGGAGTTGGTTAAATTGAATTTTGAGGAGAGATTTTGTCTCATTATGCTTTCAATAGTGGATTTAAGACAAATAATGAAGCTGAAGCTTGGGTGGCTTTAGAAGGGTTAAAAATATGCAAATAAATGAAATACAACAAAGTATAAATGGAAGGTGATTCTCTCATAGTAATAAATGCAATTTTGAGAAAAGCAAAGGCTCCATGGAACATACAAGAGATAATTGTAGAAATTCAAGATCTTGCTAAAGATTTTGAAGAAATAAGTTTACGCATACATTAAGGGAAGGAAAAAAATGTGCAAATAGGCTAGCCAATAGAGGGGTTTTGATTGAGGATCATGAAGTTAATTTCTCCTTTCCATGGTTAGAGGAAGTAGTAAGTTTAGTTGAAGCTAACAAGAAAATGTTGACTTGCTGAATCAAATAATGATTAAGATTTACTTTGATGATTTCCACTGGTAGTATCTACTTTATTTTATTACAATAATATGTTTTCATATAAACTATTTATTATAATTTTTGTGGTTGCACTTGTGTTTGAGGAAATAAACTAGCAATCTAGATTTGGTAAAGTGGACTATGATAGTTTTGGAAATATTACTCTATTAAGATGCAATACATAAATAGTAGATGTGAAGTTTTGGTATTGTGAAAACTGCTAAAAAAAAATTTCAAGAAAGATGATGAATTTTGAAATATTTGTATTCATACAAAAAATTGAAAAGATCCAAAAAATAAAAATCAAGAATTTAAACATTTTATGTAAAATGATGTAGGTTTCTACATATAATATCTCAATTGATCAATTGAGATGAGAAGTGTATCTATTTTTAAACTCTCAAACTCTAAAGAAGAGAGTTGTAATTTGTCAAAGGTGGGAAACTTGAGTAAACCCCTTATTATCTAACCGAACATAATTTAATCTTTTATATTATTATTATTTGAGATAAAATAATATATATTTATTGTTAGGATTTAAGTGTTTGTTATAAATACTTTAAGTACCAGATCCCCTGTACAATCTCATGTGATGTTTAGTCTAGCTGTCTAAGTACCTGTGTGGGGGGCTGGCCCTCTTGCTTTCTAACCGGTTAATGTGATGATGCAAGTATAGTGGCATACTCCATGATTGGAATTCCATTCCACGTTAATACCTATCTATCTATCTTTCTCTTACATAAAATTTGAATGGATGTATTGTTTCTGCAATCTAACTTACACATGCCTAAACAGATGCACCCACTTAACCCACGAGAAAGATGCCTAAACATCAAATAAGATCAAACCAAAATAAAAACAAGTATGGGTACCAGATTGCCAAAGCCAACAGTGCAGAAGCCATTGACAATGTCCACAAGCACCAACCCAGTCTTCTTATTCTCTATTGGGAGAACCAAATGGCCCTCCTTGAGGGGCAGATTGGCCTGCAGCTGCTCCAAAATTTGGATCCTCATCACACTATCTTCTAGATTATGTGTTCTACAGAGCCCACCTCTGCAAAATCCAAAAGCCACACTCAATGGCAGGTTGAGGTTGCACAAATAAGAAAAACAAAGATTCCGCAAATTCTCAGCCTCTTATTGTCAATTATTTTTAATGTTACACGAGGTAAGAGAAACATGAAACGATTCTTACTCTTACTTCTTAAATGATGTTATCGAAATATGCTGTTGTTTGTCTAGGATGTTATCGAAATATGCCGAGTTTGTCTAGGAACTCAAATAGAAGGATCCTTCATTTAATTTGACCGCTTGTCCCTTCTGCAATCTTCTAAGAAAAGCGTTTCCTTGTCCAAATATAATATCCCACGTTTAAGGAGAATCTCCGCTATTTGTTTGTCCTTTTATTAAGTCGAGTCTTTTTCACACTGGACCACAGATTGTAGACAAAGATCATAAAAGTCAAAACAGATTCTCTGTGGAACCTAGAGGAACATATACTTGGAAAGGTTGCGCTTCCAAACCAAATAGGTTTTTTTTTTTCATGGTAACAGATTTTAATTATTTAAAAAATAGAATCAGAGGTAATTTACGGTGCTATTAAGTTTAAATTCTGTAAAATAATATTATATATATAATTAATTGTTAAATTTATATAATATATTACAAGTCATGGTGCGATATAGATGAATCATTTCAATCCTATACAACCAAATAAAAAAAGATTATTATATATATATATATATATATATATATATATATATATATATATATATATAAAAGATTATGCACCCAAAAATTTGTAAGAAGATGTGAGGTTTCAGTGTCCCTTTGCAAGTTTTCATGTTTATCAAGATTTAAATGTGAAGCTTCTCTTGTGGAAGATGAGCCATATCAACCACTTAAACTTAGCTTTGATGGAAAAAATATTAAGGTTTATTTAAAGAATTAAAATTTTAATTTATGGAGTGAAACTTTTGCTTTCCTATCAAACACAATTTTTTTTTTTAACAAGCTCACACTCACACACACCTCGTTGTGGTTTGAACCTAGGTCTCTCGGAAGAGAGCCCAAAGCCCAAACCACTATGATGTCCCACAAGATCAATTTTTTTTTAAATTTTATTATAAAATATTTTTATATATTTAATTTGTTTTTATTTTTAAAATTTTGAAGAGTGCATTAAATGTTTATATAGTTTTAGTGGACTTTACAATGAATATTTGGGTATTCTAAACAGAAGGTCCAAGGTTCAAATTCGAAAGAAAAAGGGGTAAAGATTTGGGTATTCTAAATAGAAATTCCAAGGTTCAAATTCGAAAGGAAAAGGGGTAAGGTGTGTATATCTCGCAAGCATAAATGTTTGCTACCACACATAATGAACTAGAGGGAGTTACATATAGTATGATATACATATTGTTCATGGAACTTAAAAATTTATTTAACTATATATATAAAAATTTGCATGATTTTCATGTGTATAGAGATTCAAAAGTGAACATTTTCCATGGAAGATCAAAACATTAAGGTTTACCTACAAAATTAAAATATTGATTTGCAAAATAGAACTCTTTGTTTTCCTACCAACACTTTTTTTTATAATTTTTTTAGAAAACATTTTTATATAACTAATCTATACTTATTTTTGAACTTTTTATTGAAACCAATAATTATATTGAGGTTAAAATAAAAAAAGGAGCTAGAGAGATCATAGCTCGGGGTCCAAGGTCACCCACACGATCAAAATAAAGAAATAGCCAGAGAAACTAGAATAACAATACATAACCAGATCTTAAAAGGGTAAACAAACAAAATAACTAAGCATAGGGAGACGCTCCTAGAGGAGGAGGATCATTATTTGGCCCAAAAGAACCCAAACCATGAGGATTGTTTGTAGGGATCGACAGACCAAGAGTTATGAGGAGCAAGAGTATTCATCAAAGGAACCATAATACTTCAACCAGGGGAGTAAAATTGATCAAAGTTGAAGGTGGCAATGGAGCAAACTGAGCAAGAGTAGGAGGAGAAGTAATCGATTAAGGAGACGAGCTAGGGCTCCAACTAGTACCATGATTAGTCGAGCGATGCACATGACTCCAACCACACTACAAAGAGAGTGAATGCAAACGATGCCTGTTGTGAATAACACATTATATCTTTATACAATTTGAGTGGGCTTTTGGTTAAGGTTTGATTACTCTAAATAAGAGCTCTAAGGTTCAAATCCAAAAAGGGTAAGGTATGTATATCTCATAGGTAGATAACATAACATAAATGTCTTTTCCCATACATAGTGGACTCAAAGGAGTATAGGGTAGTCTGATATACATAATGTTCATGATGTTTAAAAAATTAATTAATTCACACACACACACACATATATATATATATATCACCTATTCATTATTAAAATATATTGTAAGAAATATCAATGGACATTAGTTTAACTAGTTAAATTCCATGACTTTTGATGAAGTCTAGGGGAGGGGGTTTAATGAAATACAACCTCTTCTAGAAGCTAAATATTCAAAGCGAACTCACAAGCCAAAAACTAAGCCAAAGAGATGAAATATTATTGATATTATCATAATGGAGGGAAGAAAGTAGAGAGGGGAGGGCTCTGGTCCCTCCCCTGCTCCCCCTCCCATGGCTCTTGGTTCCTGCCCAGTCCCTGGCTCAACCCAGGTCATCCCTCCCGGGGAGTGGTTGTTTGCAGATGATCTCCTGGGGGAGATCCTTCTCCACTATCTGTGCCCCTCCCAGTCGGCTAGGGTTTCCTTGGTTGTTTTTTCGGACTGGTGCTTCCCAGGGATCCCTGTTTGGTTGGGGATCCCTTCCCTTTTTCCCTCAGGCTTCCCCACGGGGTTTTTGCGGAGTTATTCGCGTGGATCTGGTCCCCTGCGTTTCTTGGTGCGGTGGAGGTGACAGTTTAGGGTTTGGACAGCTTCCCCATTTTTCTTGTGAATCCTCGGCAGCTCTGTTCTTGGACGGGATTCTTGGTCCCTGCTACTGGGATCCTCTTCTGTTTTCTCGGGGCGGGTTCCTTGTGGTGCAACTCTTTGGTCACTTCCTGATGGGTTGGATCCTCTCTGTGCTGGCTGTCGGCTTCTTGCAGGATGGCTCTCGCTGAACGGAATGTTTTCCCGGTGGGCGGGATGGTTTCTCCACAGGGCGGGATCCGCCAAATCTGCCAGTTTTCCCGCGTGGCGGGATCCTTTCTTTTTTGCTGGTTTCCCGGATGGCGGGATTTCCCTGTTGCTTCCCGCTAGGCGGGATTGTTTGTGGTGGTTTTGACTGCTTCCCGCGAGGCGGGATTTTATTGTAACGGTTTTTCTTTGCTTCCTGTTGGGCGGGATCTTCTCGATGGTGGTTTTTGCTACTCCCGCTGGCGGGATCTCCAAAACTACTTTCTTTCTTTTTTATCTGTTTCTCGCTGAGAGGGATTGTTTCATGCTTACTGTTACCGTTGGGCGGGATTTCTGTTTTGGTGTTCAGTTTCAAGGGATTGATGCCCTAGGCCCATTGCTTTTGTAATCAAGTTTTTTTAGGGGTTACGATTTTTGTAATAGGCTTATACATAAAGCCAGGAGGCATGATGCAAGGCTGATTTTGTACATAAGGTTTTGGGATCCTCTAAAAAACCCTTTTTTAATCTACTATAATAATTACCAAAAAAAAAAAAAACTAAGCCAAAGAAAAAATATGTCATTAAATTTCTTTTTGCCAAGGTTAATTGGAAAATGTAGCAATACATCTTATTTATGTTTTTTATCAATGGAAACAAAGGAAGAATCTAAAAGGCTAAAATTCATGTCCATTTGTCTTCTAATCCTTCTCTAATTTTTTTTCCCTTGTTGTGCAACAGTACTTTTACGGTGGCAAAACTTGTACGACACACTTGCATGACCATCCTTTTATGATAACACTTGCACGATAACACTTGTATGACAACACTTGTACAACAACAATTGTAAGATAACAATATCAATTGAATGATAATAGTAATTGTATGACAATGATATCAACCATATTAACATTATTATTTATTATTATATATCTATATACAAAAATATATACTCGGATGCTCCTACATCATACACGTTGGGTAAGAGAAATGCAACATGAACATTTCATGAATTTTGGAATTGAAACTCTATACTTAGCAACGTTGGATGCACTCATCCATGTTGCTTCTTCTATTGTTCTATTTTTCCACTTGACAAAATACTCGTAATAGTCTTTGTCTCTTGTCCTCTTGGCCACTCTTGAATCTATCACAACTTCAATCTCATTTTGCTCTTTCTCTGGAAACTGTTATACCCATTCTTTCATTGATAAATCAAAAGTTATTTTTCCATTACTATATATTAGTTTATCATAACATAGATACAAATCATCCACACTAAAAATTGGTGATATATCTACTCCTTTCAAGAGTTCAATTTCATAGGCATTAGTTGCAAATTTCTCAATGACCTTACAAGGTCCAATCTTTGTCTAGTTTAGCTTGTTGCAAGTCCATTTTGGAAATATTTTCTTCTACAAATGTGCCAAAACCAAATCCCCAACCTGAAATTCTCGTTTTTCACACTTGAGATCAACATGTTTCTTGTATCTCATAACACTCTTCTCCAAATTATATTTCACCTCCCAATGTAAATCATGCATGTAATCAATAAATTCCTCTGCTATAGCAATTGGCCTCCTCAAATCACCTATACTTTGCAACTCATATACTCCTCTTAGATGAATTTCATACATAATTTGGAATGATATCTTGGTTGTAGTTCTATTTATCAAATTGTTATATGTAAATTTTTCTTGTGCTAAGATGGTATCCCACAACTTCAGCTTCTTTCCAACTAAGCACCTCAACAAATTTCTAAAGCTTCTATTCACAACTTTGGTTTGCCCATTCATTTTTGGATGATTAGCTGAACTAAAACTCAATTTTGTGTCCAAATTCCACAAAGTTCACCAAAAATGACTTGTAAATTTAGTATCTCTATTCAATACAATACTTTTTGGCAAACCATGCAATCTTACAACTTCTCTAAAGAACAAATCAAAAACATGAGTAGTATAATTTATTTTGTAACAACGCAAAAAATGAGCCATATTTGAAAATATATCAACAAAAACAAAAATAGAATCATTACCTCTTTGTGTTTATGGTAATCTAAGAACAAAGTCCATTACTATGTCCTTCCATGGCCTTTCTAGTATTAGTAATGGCTAACACAATATAGTTTTTAGGATCCTTCCCTTTTCATGTTGATAAATTTGACAACCCTGCACAAATATTCTTACATCCACACTCATTCATGACCAATAATAGCCTTTATACAATTATCTCATGGTTTTATCTACTCCAAAATGTTTAACAAATCCTCCAGTATGTTTCTCTCTTATTGAGCTCTATGGTATGCATAATTGTTACCCCCTGAATAATAATCTCACTTGGATCAAATAATAAATCCATGGTGTTCTATATCCTATGGTAGGGTTATTGCATATTGCCCAAGCTTCTTTGAAATCCAAGTCATTGACAGAAAGTTCTTTCATAGCATCAAAACCAACAACTTCAATCATCATTGCATTCATCAACAAATTTATTCTACTCAAGGTATCAACTACCCGATTTGAACTACCACTTCTATGCTTCAAAAAAATGAGTAACTTTGAAGATACTCCACCCATTTCATATGTCTTTGGTTCAATTTTTCTTGGTTGTTAATGAATTGCAAAGCATGGTGATCTATAAACAATATAAACTCTTTTAGTAATAAGTAATACCTCCACTTATTAAGTGCTTGCACAATAGCATAAAACTCTTGATCATAAACCTTGGCTTTGTTTAACTTATCACTAAAATAGGCAATGGGATTACCTTCATTTAACGAAATAGTTGTCTCGATTGCATCACAATTTACTTGAAAAATCTTGTTGAAATATAACAAAGATCGAACTGATTTTTCCATTGCTTTCTCCTTCAAGATTTGAAAAATCATTTCTACTACCACTATCTATTTGAACTCATGCCTATCACTCTTCATTGTTTTCGTGATTGAAGCATAAATTCCATTGAAATTTTTGATAAATTTCTTGTAAAAAATTGCCAAACCATGGAAACTTCTTGCCTTAAACATACTTCTTGGTGATGACTAATTCACAATAGATTTTACCTTTTTAGGATCCATCTATAACTTTCTACCGAAATAACAAAGACCAAATACACTAACTTTATCTTCATAAAGCTACATTTCTTCAAATTGATCAACAATTGTTCTATATTCAACCCTTGTAAAACCAATCTCAAATGCACCAAACTATCTTCTTACATTTGCTAAATATCAAAATACCATATAAATAAACAATAAATTTACCAAGAAATGGTTTCAAAACTTCATTCATCAACCACATGAAAGTACTCTATGCATTGGTCAATCCAAATGGTATGACCAACCACTCATACAATCCATCCTTTGTCTTGAAAGTAGTCTTCCAATCATCCCCTTATATAATTTGAATTTGATAATAGCCACTCTTCAAATATATATTCATGAATTACTTTGCTCCATTCAAGCAATCCATCAAATCATCCATACATGGTAATGGAAATATGTACTTCATGGTTATCTTATTTATGGCCCAAGAATCTATGCACATATGTCATTCTCTATATTTCTTGGATGCTAGTACAATTGGTAATGTGCATGGGCTCAAGCTCTCCTTAATTAGCTCCTTGTATAGTAACTCTTGGATTTATCTATTCATACCCTCATTATCTATAGGTGTCATTCTATAAGTTGCCTTATTTGGTAAGCTCAATATAGAAATGAAAATCTATGTGATGACTAATGTTTCTTATAGGTGGTAACTCATTTGATAATTCTTCTAAAAGAATCTCTACATATTCCTCCAACAAATCCTTCACTTCATTTGTATTTTAAACCATCTTGTTTGTTGTCCTCTCTTTTGTGTGTTTGGCAATGAAAGCAAAACATGCATCCTTCTTCTTCATCCCCTTCAAGAATAGTTCTTCTAAGATCAAGAACACTTTATAACTACCATCCACCTCTTCTCCTTTGTCCATTAATGGAATTACTATTTACCTATTGCTATCCTTCATAATGGTATAGGTCTTCACCCTACCATCATGCACTACATTTCTATCAAATTGCCATAGCCTTCCCAACAAAACATGACAATCATCGATAGGCATAACATCACATAGCATCTCATTTTTATAAGAACCAATTTGAAAGTTTACCATAAATTGTTCACTTACCAAACTTTGATGTCCTTTTTGCAACCATGATACTTTGTATGGATTGGGGTGTTTAATCCTTTTCCACTCAAGATTTTCTACCATCTCTACAAACACTAAATTATATGTACTATTGTTGTCCACAATGACTTTACAACACTTGTCTTTCAATTTGCATATGGTTTCTAAAATATTCCTTCTTTGCACTAGTTCATGCTCCTCTTTGGCTAGTTTCAACAACACTCTCTTCATCATGAGAGATTCTCCTTGTTTTAGTTCCTATGTGTGCTTTGGTGAGACAATACTTTATTCATCTTCTTGTGTAATATGATTCCTAGCTTCTTTTCCTTTACTGCTTCTCTATTGTACACTTGGACATTCAAATGTTCAATGATCAACTTCTCCACATCTAAAGAAATTTTTAGGGAATCCTCTACCCCTTCCTCTACCATAACCACCTCTTCCTCTTGAGAAACCTCTGCCTTCTCTAGTAATTTGGCTAAAATTACTTTGAGAAGTACTAGCTTCTCCTTCCTGCCTTTGTTGTTCTCTTCCTTGAAAGAAAATTCCTCTTCCTCTTGAGTTATTTTGTTGCCTATGGACCAACTTTACTTCCACCTTGAGTGCATATTGATATGCCTCTTCAACTATTTTAATCCAAACCATACCAATTTCATCTTGTATGGATAATCTTAGCCCATTGATGTGTCTTGCCACTTTCTCCTCATCATCTTCAATATAGCCTGCTCTTATAGTAAATTTATAGAACTCTTCTATATATTCCTTCACTCCCAACTCCTTTTGCTTGAGATTTTAAAGTTTTCTAAACAACCCAATTTGATAATCAATAGGAAAAATACAAATTTTAGTTTGGAGATAAGCCTATCCCAAGTTTGAATTTTATCCTTGCCCTTTTGTTGCCTCTTTGTTTGGACATCCCACCAAATTGATGCATGCCCTTTCAGTCGTGTGCATGCAAATTTAACTCGCTTTTGGTCCACCTTAGATTCATAATTAAAGAATATCTCCATGTTTGTTATCTAATCTATCAAATCTTATGGATTTAAACTTCCACTAAAATTAAGAGTCTCTAACTTCAGTTTATTTCCCATGCTAGAGATTTCTTGAATCAATCGTTGCTCTGATTATTCTCCTTGCTCTTCAACTTGAGCTTCTAGGTGACTAGTATCCTCTTCACTATCATTAACATATTCAATATGAACACCTCTCCGATGGGTAGTCTCAATTCCATCTAATATGGTTGTGACTCGCCTCAACATCTTGGCTATGTCCACTTGTTGGGACATAATACCATGCACTCTCCCTCTTCATTGATGTGTCATATTTCCTCTGAGATGTATTTTAGACCTCTAAAAACCTACTTTGATACCAAATGATGTAGTCTAGGGGAGAAGTCTAATAAAATATAACCTCTTCTAGTAGATAATATTCACAACAAACTCACAAGTCAAAAATTGAGCCAAAGAAAAAATATGTCATTAAATTTCTTCTTGCAAGAATTGACTAGAAAATACAGCAATACATCCTATTTATGATTTTTTTTCAATAGAAAAAAAGTGGAATATCAAAGGCTAAAAGTCACGCCCCTTCATATCTCAATCCTTCTTCAAAAATTATTTATTTGGTTGTTTATTTTTATTTTTTTTCTCGTGACTTCTTGATAGGAGCACTTGTATGGTGACAACACTTGTACAACAATAATTGTATGATATGCTTGCATGACAATACTTGTATGACACACTTGCATGGTAGCACTTGTACATCATGCTTATACAACAACACTTATACGATAGGCTTACACGATAACACTTGTACAAAAACAATAATTGCATGATAAAATTGAATGACAACAACAATTGTACAACAATGGCAACAATCATTTTTTTTGCTGGATAATAAAGGGTTGTACTCGGATCCCCCACCCTTGACAAATTACATCTCTCTTATTTAGATATTGAGAGTTTACAAATAGAAAAACTTCTCATCTCAATTGAGATGCTATAGCTAGAAACCTACATCATTTTACATAAAATGTCTGAATTATTGATTTTCATTTTTTAGATCTTTTCAAATTTTTGTATGAATATAATTAATCCAGAATTTAGCAACTTTCTAGACATTTTCCTATAGTAGCCTTCACAATGCCAAAAATTCACCTCTATTATCTATGCCTTGCATCTTAGAAGAGTAATATTTCCAAAATATTGCACTATCATAGTTTGCTTTACCAGATCTAGATTGTTAGTTTTCTTCCTCACACACAAGTGCAACCACAAAAACTATAATAAATAGTCTAAAAGAAAAAACATTTTTGTTACAAAACAAAGAAAAAAATACCAATGGAAAATATTAAATTAAGTCTTAATCATAAATTGATCCAACAATCAACATTTTTTTGTTGGATTCAACTAAACTTTCTACTTCCTCCAACCATGGAAAGGAGAATTTAACTTCATGATCCTCAATCAAAAACCCTTATTGGATAGCTTATCTACACATTTGTTTCCTTCTCTTAATATATGTGTAAACTTGATTTCTTCAAACTCTTTAGCAAGATCATGAATTTTCACAATTATCTCTTGTATGTTCCATGGAGCCTTTGGTTTCCTCAAAATTGCATTAATTACTATGAGAGAATCACCTTCCATTCATACTCTATTCCATTTCATTTTTTTACATATTTTTAACCCTTCTAAAGTTGCCCAAGCATCAACTTCATTATCTATCTTAAATCCACTATTGAAAGCTTAATGAGACAAAATATCTCTATTATTTCTAATTATTCCTCCTTATCTTGTTAGTCCTAGATTTCCTTTAGATGCTCCATCAAAATTCAATTTAACCCACTCCACATTTGGTGGTTTCCACTTTATATTCTTTGCCTTATTTTTGCTTCTCTTGTACCCAACATCATAATTCCATTTAATGACTTGACTCCATCTATCAAAGCTCTTTGCTTCCAAATTAGGAACTGGGTGAGTTGATAGGGTTGGTTTAGAATCCTCTATGGCTAAATATATCTTCTTTTTCATTACCTCTAAAATGAATCCTTTCCTTTAAATATTCTTCTATTATTTTCTAGCCATATATTCCAAAGTATTGTATCTTTTGATATTACCCATATTGTCTGTAAAGCCTCACTTTTATAATTGTTCTACCATTGCTTTAACCAATCTTCAATTTTGCTATTCATCACCATTCATTCACCAAAAATATTAAGAATCCATTGCCATATATTCTAGACTATTGAGAAATGTCCCAAGAGATGGCCTATACTCTCCTCCTTATTACAAAAAACATATTGAGAGGGGCCATGAAAACCCCTTTTCAAAAGGTTATCCCAACATAAAATTCTTCTATGACCTACTAGACAAACAAACTTTTTTACTTTAGGGATGCTTGGGCTAGCCCAAATATCTCTCCATATTCTAGTGATATTATTATTTTGTTGGTGTTCAACATTATATCCAGTTATTTTTGTGTATTCTCTTGAGCTATTCAACTCCCAAATCAATTTATCCTTGGCTCCTCTTGAAATAATCACAGTTGTTATTTTCCTACTCAATTGCCTCCTAGAATCAATGTCTTGAATACTTGTAAAAAAATCTTCTTTCCATCCGTATCTTCCTTCTTGATCCTTGTACAAATGTTTGAAATCCTATCACCATATTTATCTTGAAGTAATCTCATCCAAGGTTTCAAAATTGGATCTAAATTGAGTGGTTTTTTATCACACCAAGTATCCATCCAAATAATTTTTTTCTCCAGTTCCCACCACCCATATTAAACCTTTAATCATAATATCAATAGATATTTTTAAACCATTCCAAAGAGTAGAACCATTTGGTAGAGAGAATGCAGTAAATATTAAACTTGGGTCATTAGGATCAACATACTTACTTAGAAGAATTCTTTTCCATTGTATTTGACTCTCTTTGTACAATCTCCATATTACTTTTCCCCTAAGATCTAAGTTTGCATCTGTAATAAATCTTAAACCACGAATTCCCCTAATTTTATCATCACACAACTTGCTCCATTTCACTAAAGGAAATTTCCTTCTATCATGTAAACCTGACCATAAAAAGGATCACATAATATAGATTAATTTTTTTCAACTAATTTTGGCATAGAATACAATGACATATAATATGTTGGAATGGCTTGTAAGACTGACTTAATTAACTACACTCTTCCTACTAATGATAACCATCTACCTTTCCAAGTTGGAAGTTTATTCTAAACTTTACTAATAATTGGATTCCATAAATCTATCCTCATTCTCCCCTCAAATAAAGGTATCCCAAGATAAGTTGTTGGTAAATTTACCTCCTCCATTTGAAGCAACCTGCAAATGCTTGCTTTGATATTAGCATGAGTGTTAAGGAAGTAAAATTTGGATTTAGTCCTATTAACTTTTTGCCCTACAAGCTCTTTCGTACTCTTTTAAAAAGTTATTCAAAGCTTTGGCTTCATTTATCCTTGCTCTTACAAAAAGGATTGTATCATATACAATTTGTTGATGGGTGATGTGATCGATGTTATTACTAACCTAAAGTCCACTTATAAGACCATATTTGAAAACCTTCTTTAAGTTCATACTAAAAAATTCTGCCATAATAATGAACAAATAAGGAGATAGAGGATCTCCTTGTCTAAGGTCTCTCTTGGATTTTAAATATTCTGTCACTAACCCATTGACCAAAATTGAATAAAAATTTGTAGATACACAAGCTTTAATCCATCTAACCCATTTCTTCTCGAAACTAAACTTATCTAAAACTGCAAAAAGAAAATCCCATTTAACCCTATCATAGGCTTTACTCATATCAAGTTTTAAGATCATTGATTTCTCTTTTATTGAAGCTATTGAATTTATAACTTCATGAGCTACTATGATCTCATCCAAAATTTGTCTCCCTTTCACAAATCCTCACTATTCTAAAATAATTTTATCTAACAAAGGCCTTAATATATTCACCATCACTTTGGAAATAATCTTATATTCCATATTACATAGGCTTATGGGTCTAAAAGAATCAAACAAATCAACATCCTTCTTTTTTTGGAATTAGGGTAAGATATGTTGCATTTATTTTATAAGATATGAATTTTTTTACCCTAGATTGATCCACTGCCACCAATAAATAATCCTTCACTATATCCCAATTATGTTGGTAAAAATATGCAAAGAACCCATTTGGACATGGGGATTTATCCTTATTAAAAGAGAAAACAGCTAAATGCACTTCTTCTAGAGTAATAGGCTCCATCAGTTTCCTATTGTCTTCATTCATTATAACTGAAGGAACATCTTGAAGAAGTTTATCATTAAGAACTACGGTCTCCTCTGAACCTAGAATATTATAATAAAATGACTTTACCTCTTTTCTAATTTCACTCCGATATTCAATCCAAACCCCTTCAATTGATTTAATTCTACTAATTTTGGAAGTTGATCTTTGTACTATAGCCATCCTATAAAAAAATTTGTATTTTTATCACCTTCTTTTAACCAAGTTTGTCTAATCTCCAGAATTTCTCTTACTCAAAATATTATGATATTCACTAAGAAACTCCATTTCCTCTGAGCTTGGATTATTATCATCACCTTTTTGAAATTTTGAAAGTTTATTTTTTAGTTCTTTTTTATAAAAACTGTTTCCAAAGGTATTCTTGTTCCATTCTTTTAATCTATATTTCATAGCTTTAATTTGGTTTGGAAGAGTGTACAACCCACCATTACCTAAAAAATTCCATGTTTGAGCTATCATATCAACAAATTAAGGATGGTCTTCCCACATCTACTCATATTTAAAATATGATATTTTTTTTATTTCACTTACCAACATTTTAACTCTTATTGGCCAGTGATCTAAACCAATCCTTATTAAGATATTAATTTTAGCACAAACTCCTTCATCTAGCCAATGATCTGAGAGTATGCATTAGTTTAACTTTTCTACTATTAGGTTCTGGCCTATCCTGTTGTTGGTCCATGTATAGTTGTCTTCTTCAAACTCAACTTCCCATAGATTATTGTTTTGAATAAAAGCTGAGAAATATTTCATACTTTGGGTCATTTTCCTAATTCCCCCAAAATTTTCATCCAACTTGGTTATGGCATTAAAATATCCAATGATCATGAATCAAGTTTCTTGGTATTTACTTCTCATAAAGGCTTCAATCCCACTCCAAACTTCTAATCTACCTGATTGAGTTGTAGGTCCATAGACATTGATAAGGATGAAACAAATATATGCAAAGTAGAAAGTGACTAAAGAGGTTATCCAATGCCTAGTTTTATAAATGGTTACACAAGAGGTTCTAGAAGGATTCCAAAAAGTTAGAATTCCCCTTAACGCTCCTTCATAATCCATAGCATCCCATTCACATCTTTCCCATACTGCTTTCATAGTTTTTGAAACTTTTTTTGTCATTTTAGTTTCCTAGATACAAAGAATATCAGGTTTATTACTTAAACATAGGTCCCTAATACACCTATGCTTTGAGGGGGTATTAGCACCCCTTATATTCCATGAGATGATAATCATGTCTTATTAGGGGCTTTTGGCCCCTCCTGTGTATTACCAATATCATTTTGTTGTTTGGTAAAGATAAGTTCAACCAACTTAGTTTGTGTTCCTTTCTCTATGTTTGCTCTTGCTTCCCTGGATCTTGCTTGATAATTTGAGGGTTTTCCTATTTTTTTCCTTACCTATATTAGGAGTAGGTCTTATTATTCTATTCCTAAATATTTTTTCATAATTTTGTTTTTCATCATATTTATCCTCTCCTGGCTCTATTATAGAAGCTTTTGATGTGTCCTGCTCATTTTCTAGTATTTCCTTATTAATGGCAGAGGTATTAACTTCTAAAACTACATTTTCTTTACCAATTATTTTCTCTTGAATGGTGCATGGTACTTCAAGAGAGTCTTCAAAATATGATGAGACACATTACTTAAGTTCATTGAGAAAGTTCTTCCTTAAATTAGGATCATTCTGAATATATGGTTCCTTGTTAATATGTTGAATTTGTTAAATTGTGTCCTCTAAGTTTTGATCTACTTTTTCTTCAAAGGCTAAAGCCTCAAAAGAGTTGGTATTTATTCCAATATCCTTCCTTATTGGTCTCCACTGTTTATTTTCTATTATTTTTCTAGATCTATTTTTTGAAAGTTGAAAACCATCTTCATCCATAACCATTTGTAAGTTTCTCTTGCGATTTTCTACAAATGATTCTACTGGGCTCTTCTTAGGGCATGATCTCTCAATATGCTCCACCTCATGATATCTTATACATCTAAAAGATATGTTTTCATAATCTATAGTTTGGGTCCATATCTTATACCCATACTTAAGAACGATTTATTCTAATAAAACTTTACTTATATCAATCATGACCAATATTCGAGCATAAATAGCCAAAAATCCATCTTTTGTCGTATTTTCGAAATCTCAAGGAATTCTCCTAGAGTGTTGCCTATTGCCTTGAAGGTATCTATTTTCCAAAATTCAATGGGTAACCCAAACATCCTAACCCAAATTAGTACTAGGGATAGATTTACATTTTCAAGTGAAAAGTCTTCATACCAGCGGGTAAGGAAGAGTCATGCTCTTCCCATAAACCAAGGACCCCCTTTTAAGATTATTTCTCTTTCTTCCCTAGAACAAAAATGGCTAGGAATAAACCTTTGGGAAGAAATGATAGAATCAATACTGGAGACTTCCAACTCCTATCAATCCATTTTTTGAAGGTTGAAGCCCTTGGCCAATACCCATTAAATTTACCAAAAACTGCCCTATCTTGGAGCAACGAGGATCTCTCCAGGTGCGCTCACTAACCTTTACCACTAGAGATGATTCTAAATATTTAACTATAAATCAGTCAATGGAAAGAAAATTTATGCAAAATTTATTGAAATTTATCTGAATGTCCTATAACAAATATAATATTTGATAAAAACTTTATTAATTTTTCAAGCATAATTTCTAAGATAAAGAAAGGGAAAAAAATTTGGCTAAAAAATTTTCTCTAGATAGAATGTCTTGCCTCTCTGAAGTCCTAGTCCTTCATTGCTCTTCCCATCATTCAAACCATAACTAGCAAATATTTGCAATTTCATTTTTCACAACTTGAAAAATTGTCACTACTCTTGTTCCGAATGGTTGACTTCACTGGGTCGTATCTCCCTCAATATTGTTTGGATTTTTGCATATGACCACTCATTTTAAAGCTATTCAAATTCTGCACAAGTTGGTCCAAGAATCAAATGAATTGGGGCAACACTCATATTAATATTAATAATATTATTATGTTTATATTTATTTTTACTATCATATATATACAAAAAAATTACCTAGATGCTCTTGCATTAATTTTCAAGGAGGAGACCTAGGTTCAAATATTGCCAAGCATTACATGCATGAAATCCAAGTTGTTGTAATACCACTATGTGGTCATGATGTAATACAGGTGGGGCTCATTTTAATCTCATATAACCAATTGAAAATGTTATATATATATATATATATATATATATATATATATATATATATATATATATATATATATATATATATATATATATTGTAGGAGAGATGCTAAAAATGGCATGTGAAAAACAAAGTACTACAATTGATCGCTTGACTATAAATAATATATAATATCAATAAGTCCAAAACAATTAATTTGATTTGGGAAAAATAGTGGGGTGTGAATAGGTTTAAACCATAGGCCAAGGTTTAAATCTAATGGTGAATCTTAACATTTTTTTGTTGAGTTGAGCTCCAGTGGTTGAGATTATTAATATTCCACAAATAATGTTGAAATTTGAGTCCTAGTAAGCATAGAAACCTTGTATGCAAGAGTATTATGTGGTTGAGTACCAAGTGAGTTATCTTAGCCTCACTATATAATTATGGTAGTTGAATAAAATAATAACAATTAAAAAGTATCAAAGAGCTAGTTGGTCTTATCATGATGTAATTAATATAGATTAAAATGCATACATAATGTTGTAGAGATTGTCATACCAACCCTCATCATGGGAGGGCCATATTTATCATCAATATTTCATCCACCTTTAAGGTATTCTTCAAACATGGGTTCAACCCAATAAAACTAAAAATTATTCTAGTCCCTTATTTGATATCAAACCATCTTGTTCACTCTTGAAGCATATTTAGGAATTTCCTAGGAGTGATTTACTCTCTTCTTAGAGGAGAAATGATAAGATCTAATTTTAGGAACTTGTTAGATCAATAATCATGTCAAGGGTATTAGATACCAACTAGAGGAATTTAGCAATGTCCTGATTATCTTTTACTTAAAGAAAATTAATTTTCTATCAATTGTCTTAGGGCATGGGTCTTATTCTAGTAGAGGAGTGACTTTTGTTCCTTATAAATTGTGCCCTTGAATTGTAATACAAGGATCAATATCTTCACATTCTCAACTCATTGTGCATGAGGCATTGCCCTAGTGCCCAAAAAGGATATAGGGATGCTCAACTTGCATGGTCACTTTTTAGGCTTGGATGAAGATATCTAAAATCATGTTGAAAGCACATATTTTTCATGAAAAAAATACATAGGAAAATAAAAAAAGAAGAAGCATATTTAGATTACCATAGTAAAAATTAAAAAAAAAAAATCAATTTGAAAGTGTTGCACATTTTGGTGTATATTGTAAACAATTTGATGTTACTCCTAGAAGGGCCTATGTCTAGCTAATGGTTTAAGGGAAGATAAGCAACAAAAAAACCATCTCCAAGAAAACTACCTTTTACAATAAAACTAAAATTTATGTTTAAAGTTTTAAAGATAAAAATAAATAGGATATTTATGATTAGGAATCCCCAAATGCCTAATTTGGTCCTTAGGTATGATCCCTTGACCTTAGGTTCAATAAAAAATTTTGGAGTGACAATTTATTTTGATCAAACCATAGAAAATAGAATTAAAAATCCACTTACAATTAATCTTGTTCCCTAAGGGGTCATAGAAGTGAGTGCTTGATAGCCCAAGTTATATTTATCATTAAAAGAGGCTCTATACTTGACACTGCCAATCTTATGATCAAGGCCTTGTGGATATAATAGTGTTCTTGTATTGGCCAACAAGGTCATTTAAATTTTACGATAAGTATCTAAATGAAAGGTATTTAGCTTATACTTAGCATTAAGATCAAGTCATGTATACTACTTTTTGATGTATATGTATAAGAGAGAAGTGATAGTTCTAAAATATTATTTAATAATTTCAAAGCATACATCCATGGTACCTCTATAAGGATTACACCATTGTAGTTTATAATACAATATCATAAGGACTATTGATTAAAACAAAGTCAAGTCGCAAGGATTTATCCATCTAATTAAAGTAAGGTTGATAGACTCCCATGCATTCGAATATTTTTGCAACAAAGGTATGGAAGATTTTCATTCAAACTTTTGTCATAATAAAGTGTAAACCAATCCCTTTCTAAGATTGTTTGCCCAAAGGTATGGTAGAGTAAATTTAATGTCTAAATATATTGATCTCAATAAAGCCTAACCCTATAGACTCTTTAGGAAAGCAACAAATATTTTAAGACAACCTATGAAAGTGTATCACTTAAAACCTATTAGTCCACAAGAAATTTTAAAGAATTATTTATAGTTTTAGATAAGAATTCTAGCAAGGGACCCAAAACGAAAGAAAGAAGTATGAGTGTTAGACAAGATTTTTGAAGAAATATAAAAATTCCTACATAGGCATAAGAATTTGGTAATCTATTTAGTAATATCTCTACTAGATCACCACATAATTTTAAAAATTTGAGGTACAAGCCTCCAACATAAATAAAATTCCTAGGAGTTTAAACATGTTCCTAAGTTGAATCTATTACCATGCATATTGAGATATCCAAGGAGGTAAATGGATTAGGTCTTTCTTATAAAATTCAAATACCCCCTACTAAGTTTTGGACCTGAATGATTTATAGAAAATATCAATATATTACATAGCATGCATGGAAATTATTAATCCTATGTAAGGGTGAGGAAGGAGTTGCCAAGAAAGTGGTTTTTAACCAATTATAACTCAAAGTCAAGTAGTGAGAATACTTTGACCAATACCTTGGAGGAATAATTGGCAAGAAGATACCCTAGAACATTAATAACTAACTGAAAGAAATAAATTGCTAAGGGGAATCCTTTTATAGATCAATGCATCCTAGAATGTTTAGATTTGAATCCATTAAAGGTGAGATAAGCTAAGGAGTTAAAAAAATATTGTTTATGTAAAAGCAATAAAATATGGGTCAAATCAAGGTCTTGTGGCATAACTAGATGATCCTAGAAAAGGGTTCTCCCCTACATCATCACATGATCAGAATGTACAAAAATTCTTGGTGGCCATCAAGAGGAATGTCCTTGAATCTCTAAGTGAGTGTGCACTGATTTTAGAACCAACAAGAGCTCCCCAACCTACTACAGAGAGGCCCAAACCTTAGTGGATACTAAGTATAGTCCAAAGGGTCCATTATATTAGATCATTAACATGGTGAACCATTTGAAGAATTCCATTATTGCCATGCCTCTCTAAGATGTGTTTTCTATGCCCAAGCAAATGAAGTATCTAGAAGAAGCCCTAGATATATAAAGGTACTATGTAAGTAGAAGTTACCAATAGTCTTGCAAATATCTAAACCTGAGGTAAACCAAGCCAAATCTATGTTGTTCTACCTAACTCTAATATGCGATGAAATTTAATTCATAATTTCATAGTAGATTCTATATCAAGTACTTAAGTATTGCCTAGAAATATAGTAGATGCATTAGGACTAACATATAAACCAGTTAAAAAGAGGCATTTTAGATAAACAAAACTCCTATTCAAATTTTTGGACTATTTTGGAACCTTTCACTCATGTTGTAGGCTTTCCCTAATCTCATAGTCCATTAGGATATAGCCATGATTGAACTCCTAGATATTTTTAGTGTATGTTTATCAAGGGATTTCATTGCTAGGATAGGAGGCTATCTATCTTTGGATTGGATGCACATGTTACTCAAAATTAAATATATGACAAAACTAAACATTCCATTATAACCCCTCCATATCCATCATATGGAGTGTATACCTTCGATGAGACTAGATGTTAAGTAGACTTGCATTATAGAGGAAGGGCAATATGGATTAGACTTATCTATTGATGAAGTTTACTCCTTTATTCCCAATTATCAAATGGACTAGTGAGCAATTGAAATATGTTTAGACCCATACAAAGTCTTTGAGCAAAATGATATGGGAACTTATTTGGTTCAAGAGGAGAATCCATCTATCCTTGAGATCATAAAATCAAAAGAAGACCTGACTAGCATGTAGAAGCTATAGTTTGATGGTGCTAAAAGCAAAAGAGAAGCTAGTGGTAGTGTCTATTTAATTTCACCTAGAGGAGGAAAGATACTATAGTCCTATTTATTGTAGTTCAACTACTCAAGCAATGTTGTTGAGTATGAGGTCTTGGTGCATGGCCTCCAACTTACAAAAAAAAAGAGCATCAATTTATTGCAATTATTTGGCAATACCAAGTTGGTGATCAAGCAAGTAAGATCTCAATGTTTAGCAAAGAATAAACTAATGAATCTTTATAATTGAATCTTTTGATGCCATTAACGTCAAAATCCTCACAAGGGCTCAAAACATTGATGCTGACCATATGGTAATTATCAGATCACATTTTGTTCCTATGAGTGATATTATACAAAATTAGAAATGCATGAAGCTAGTAGTGAGACCATCCATTCCTGGAAATGATGTACATTGGCAGGTATTTGATAGTGATGAGCATATTATTCATTTTATTTAGAAGGTACCTGAATTATAAGAGAAGCTAAGTTCCAAGATCAAGGAAGCATAAGAATATAAAATCATACAACTGAATAGTAATAAGATTCCCAAGGGGCTAGTTTCATTGGAGTCCTTGTTTAGTCTACATGATAAATTCAAAGGCAAGAAAGAGATAACCATAAACAAAGAGGACTACCAAGAGATAGAAGTCACCCGAGGGTGAAAATTGAAGATAAGCACTGTCTAATCAAGAGAAAAAAGAAGCTTTGATCCACATATACCAAAATTATAATAGAGTGATGTAGATAGTAGTTACAGACAACAGAAATGAGGAACTGACTGTGAAAATGTCCCAAGCAATTTTGAATGTATATAGCAAATGTTGATTATGCTATTTTGTAATGCCATTTTGTATAAGGCATAATGTTTGTATAGTTCAATCAGCCAATCAAAGAGAGAAGGATTAAATGCACAAAAATACAAAATGGTCGTCATGTGGTTTAAGGCTAGTTAAGGTAGACGTCTAGTTAGTGTAGACGTCTGGCCAGTTAGACGTCTAAACTGTTAGTTAGACGTCTAACTAGTTGGTTGGGCAAACGGTTGGGCGGTTGGCGCAGGTAGTTGGGGAACCGCTCTTGCAGCCTTTAAATACCCCCTTACTTTTGCATTGTAATCTGTAACCTTCTGGAGATAATAAGACAACGCTTGATCATATTGGTGTATGCTTGGTGTTATGTTGTGTATTGCAGATCGTGCTTGAGTGTTATTGCAGGTTGTGTTGCTGATGTTATGCAGGTTGAAGACTCTTCCTGGCGGGTTGTTTGCAGGTATTCGGGAGCAGTAGCCATGGCAGCAGCAGTCTGACGTCTAGACGTCTGCACCCCAGACGTCCAGCCCCTAGACGTCTAAGTCCCAGACGTCTAGCTCCCAGACGTCCAGTCCCTAGACGTCTAGTCCCAGACGTCTAGCCACCTGACGTCTCCCTTCCAGACGTCTCACCCCCTGATGTCTAGTCCAAGACGTCTAGCCTCCTGACGTCCCAGCCCCAGACGTCTAGTACCCAGACGTCTGGTTCCAATCGACAGATAGACTAGTCTGACGTCTGAGTTACCTTGTACCTCCGAGACCCCATGCTGATTCCTTGTCTCGTCTGTTCGATCAGTTCACCTCTCGTATCGGGAACATACTCACCCTTGTCTACATTTGGCGTCGTTGCCTAAAAATCGAACTCTGAGTCTAAGAGGCATAAGTGACAAAGCTAATAGGTGAATGACTGATCGCAGGTTACAAGAAAGTACATAGGTACTGGTGCGAAGAAGTGCACGGCTGGCGAATTTAAGATCACGGGAGGCGACGGAGATCTCCCACCCGGACGTAGAGAGAGTCTGGAATCCTGAGGAGGAAGAGAGTACGAACATAGGAATACTATCGGTGACTGCAGAAGACGAAGAGCAAATAGCGGAAGAAGTGCCCATTATTGAGGAAAGGACGGTGACACCCGAACCAGCGGGAGACGGTTGGCAAGAGGATACTGAAGGAGAAGACCTTGTATCTGAGCAACCACGCGAGGGTTCGTGGGGAGGGCGACCGGAACCAAGATTGGTATATTCGCGAAGGAGATCGCGGAATAGAGACCAATTGGAGTTGGGCAGAACGTTATTTGGATATAACTTTGCACCATCAACAGTAGACAGACAACCAAATCGAACAACACAACCATCAACATCGAGTAATCCGGGACAAAACACAAATCAAATGGCAAGTATTGGTAGTAAGACAGTACAACAGAAGTGCCCGCATTTTTCAGGCGAGGGAAAAGAAGACCCGTCAAGGCACGTGGGAACTTGCATAACCATTTGGGGAGCAAATGGAGTCACGCAGGATACAGAATGGCTGCAACTGTTTCCAGCCACACTGCGTGGCATGGCGATTGACTGGTATTTGAAAAGGCAGAGTACACAGGCCTTTGTGCAATGGGAAGACTTGAGAAAAGCATTCATAGAAGAATTCTGACCATTAAGAGACGATACGGACATCATCACGGAACTATGCATAACAAAATAGAAACCCGATGAGGATGTCAAGAGTTACAATAGACGACTGAAGCAGCTAACTGATAAAATGGAAATGCCACCTGCCGACGGCATGGTGAAACGCTGGTTTCTGGATGGATTACTGGAAAAATACAGGAAAAAGATGAAGGCAGTACCTTCCTCAACATATGAAGAAGCACTGGAGAAAGCAAAGAATTTCGAAAGCGAGAGTAAGCAGACGACTGCGGGGATTGGAGCACATATGAAGCATAATGAAGATTCAGACAGTGATGAAGAAGACAAAGTATAGAGCACAATCCACTCCTTTAAAAGGGAATTTGATAAAATTCTGAAAGAAGTCAAAGGAGATACTCGCAAAGACCGAAAAGAAATCTGGTGCTCGGACTGCAAGACGGAAGGACACACAAACGTCAACTGCCCGAAGACGGCATATTGTAACATCTGTGATATTGCAGGACATTCCATCGCAGACTGTCCATTCAACCTGAAAAGTAAACGACATCAGACTATGACCATACAACAAGAAGAGCAGCCGAATGTAACAAGGAATGGACAAGGAGCTACAAGCGGGGGCTACCGAAATAATCGTAGAGGCGGCAGACAAGGAGGTCAGAGTCGACTGCAGTATGACTCTGACGGTCGACCTATCATCCAATGTCGGAATTGTCAGGAATGGGGACATTTTGCGAAGAACTGTTCAAAACCCCAGAATGCAAAAAGTAACAATACCAGTAACACCACACAAATGTGTAAGTGGTGTGGGCCAGGAAACCATACGGAGGCAAATTGCCCGAACAAAGCAAGTTCCAGTGGGACTCAGAATGTCAATTTGATTGGCATTGGGGAAGTGAGCCCAGTAACGGAGGAAAAGAAGGAGGTGTTGGCTGTGACAAGGGCACAGGCCAAAAAGATAGAGCAATACCCAAATCCTGCCCAAGAGAAGGAGCGGTGGCAGGAAGCCCAGGAGTTGATTCAGACAGAACTAGAGAAAGAGAAGCAGAATCGACTAGTTCTGGAGAAAGTGTTGAAGAGGCCGGAGACAAGTAAGAAGGCATCGGTCGAAGGTTTGGTAGCGCAGGTACTGAACACAACGGTGGAGGTGAAGGTTGCGAACCTGCTCACCATAGTACCTGAGTTGTATGCTACGATCGGCGAAGTCATCAAGAAGAAGGATGAACCGCGACAGGTAGCAACAATCAAACAAGAGCAATTCATAGACCCCACAATTCTAATGATAGAAGCAGGAAGGAGACTTGCTATGGTCCATATGGAGATTTTGGACCATAAACTGAGTCAAGTAATTGTGGACGGAGGGTCTAGCGTGAACGTGATGCCGGAAAAGACATGGCGGACTATTGGGCAACCCGCCTTAAGATCTCCGAATTTCAAGTTGTATGGTGTTGATCAATACGACATCGAAACAATTGGCGTTATGATGAACCAAAAAATACGCATAGCAGAGCAGGACTTTGTCCTTGATTTTGTAATTATAGCTATGCAGAAGCCCGCATATGATGCATTGCTAGGACGCGGATGGTTGAGAACTGCGAAAGTCAACCATAACTGGGAGAAAGAGCGTCTATCCTTTAAACAGGGGCAGCACAAGTATGTGATTAATCTGAAGAATCAGACAGTGAGCCAGGACATCGCGACTTCAGATGACTCAGAATCTTCGTTATCCGAAGGCGAAACGGGGTATGAACCGGATGAAGGAGTGCTGCACTTGGAGGAATGCACAGAGGATGAGCAAGACCAGGATAAGGGTCTACTCCATTGGCAGATGGAGGATTACGAGGTATTCGCTCCTCAATGCCTATGCATCACTACGGAAGGTGAAACGCGGGAAGATAAGAAGAGAGAACCCGAAGAGGAAAACAGTAACAAGAGACAGACATCAGCAGAAAAGGATAAAGAGAGAGAAGTGGGTGTTTCCCAAAAACTTTGTAGAGTATACAATGGGGGAAGCAGCTATTGATGATAAGCCAACCCACCCCATTGAGGTACTAAAAGCCGAGAGGGACCCTGAATCGATCAAGTACGAAGGACCAAAAATGATTCAGGTGAACCTAGGAGAGGAAGATGAGAATAAGATGATTAAGTGCGGAGATGATTGGGATCCAGTGCTGAAGGCGGCAACAATTAAGATCTTTATGAAGTATAAAGATGTTTTTGCCTGGACATATAAGGACCTAAAGGGAGTTCCACCCGAACTATGTGTACACAAGATTACGTTGATTGATGGAGCTCAACCTGTTAGGAGGCGACCATACAGGATGAACCCCAAGTACGCAGCTCGGGTGAACACGGAGATTGCGAAGATGCTGGATGCAGGCATAATTTTTAAAGTTACGACAAGCGAATGGGTGTCTCCCATCGTAATCACGCTCAAACGGGAAGCAGACAAAATCCGAATCTGCGTGGATTTCAGAAGTTTGAACGCCGTAACTATTAAGGACCCCTTCCCAATCCCATTCACAGACTCCATTCTGGAAGAGGTAGCAGGCCACGAGATATATTCATTTTTGGATGGATTCTCGGGGTACAACCAAATCAGCATTGCGGAGGAGGATAAGCTGAAGACAACCTTTGTGGTGGAGAACGGGATATACGCTTACAACCGAATGCCGTTTGGACTGTGCAATGCACCAGCCACCTTCCAGAGAATCATCTTATACATCTTCGACAAGATGGCTACAGGCAACTTCAAAGCCTTTTTGGATGACTGGTCACTCTATGGCCGGACGCAAGAACACTTAAAGGCATTAGAAGAGTGTATGGGACTATGCAGGAACGCCCGCATATCGCTGAATCCAGATAAGTGCGTCCTGATGGTGCCTTACGGGAAACTGCTAGGGCATATAGTGTGCCAACAGGGTTTGAAACCCGACCCGGACAAAATTCGGGTAGTACTGCTGATGGAGGAGCCACATGATGTAAGCTTAGTAAAGACCTTTTTGGGAACAGTGGGGTACTACAGGAGGTTCATCCGGAACTATGCCCTCATGTCACACCCACTGGATGCTCTTACACGGAAGGGTGTCCCGTTTAGATGGACAGAAGAACACCAAGAAGCATTTGAGGGGTTGAAAGGACATTTGGTGAAGGCACCAATCCTAGTTTTTCCAGACTGGGAGAGGGAGTTTCATGTACATGTCGACGCCTCAAACTTTGCAATAGGATGTGCCTTGGCTCAGGAGGGCCAATTTGGGTTAGATCAGCCCATATATTTTGCAAGTCGGCTACTGTCAAGAGCCGAGAAAAATTACAGTACAACAGAGAGGGAAGCATTGGGAATGGTGTATGCAATGCAAAAGTTTAGACACTATTTGTTGGCTAACCCATTTGCTTTCTATGTGGATCATCAGGCTCTGTTATACTTGATAAACAAGCCAACAATATACGGACGAGTAAGTCGATGGCTCGTCACCTTGCAGGAGTTCGTGTTTCGGATAGTCGTCAGACCAGGAAAGAAGCACGTAATAGCCGATCAGTTATCAAGGATACACTCCGATGAACCTGCAAAAGGAGGAATACCTGATGAATTCCCCGATGCGCAATTATTTGCGATCAGTGCCATACCGGCATGGTACAAACACATAGGGGAATACCTATCGACAGGAGAGCTGCCGAAAGAAATGACGACGACAGAACAAAGAAAAGTGATTGCAAAGTCAGCACCCTTCACCTTGATTGCAGGATTGCTTTACAAGATGGGGGAGGATCAGATTCTGCGAAGATGCATAATGGAGGACGAGGTTCAACAGACCCTGAAGGAGACACATGAGGGATTGGCAGGAGGACACATGGGACCAGATGCAACAACAAGGAAAGTGTTGTTGGCAGGTCTATGGTGGCCCACCCTCTATCACGATGCGACAACTTTTGTCAAGGCATGTGATACGTGTCAGAGAACGGGGAAGCCATTGAAGAGGGACTTCATGCCTTTGCATCCGACACAACCTCAGGAACTCTTCGAGAGATGGGGGTTGGATTTTGTAGGTCCATTGCGGACAAGTCGCAGAAGAAAATGCAGATATATTGTAGTCGCTACAGAATACCTCACGAAATGGGTGGAAGCTAGAGCCCTACCTGACAATTCGGCAAGAAGCACGACTCGTTTCTTGTACGAACAAGTGATCACCAGATTTGGGATACCCCTTCATCTGACAAGTGACAGAGGAGGCCATTTCGTGAACGAGATTATTCAGAACTTAACGAAGGAATTCAAGATTTTTCATTCCTTGTCAAGTCCGTATTACCCAAGGGCGAACGGGCAAGCAGAGGCAACTAACAAAATCTTGGTTTCTATCATGTACAAGACATGCGGCGTGGAAGGAGCCGACTGGGAGGAACGATTACCAGCAATACTGTGGGCGTACAGGACTACTTTCAAACCAACAACGAACCATACACCCTTTCAGCTAATGTACGGGCAAGAAGCAGTGGTACCGGTAGAGTTTTTGGTACCAAGCCTGAGGGTAGCAGTCGACAACCGACTAAGTGAAGAAGAGAGCGTCGGGGAGCGGCTGACAGCATTGGTTCGACTAGGGGAGAAAAGGGTCATGGCACAGTGGGCAACGGAGATATCGTAGAAAAGGAGAAAATTTTGGCATGACAAGCATCTTCGGAAGATGGACCTAAAGGCTGGTGAATTGGTCCTCAAGTATAATGGAAAAAGAGAGATCAAGCCTGGGAAATTGAAAACCTTATGGCTTGGACCCTTCCAAGTGGAAGAGGTATTGGAGAACGGGGCAGTCAGACTGAGGAAACTGGATGGAACAGTCTGCCCCGAAGCAATAAACGGTTCTAAACTGAAACTATACAGGCCCCATGTTCAGATAAACATGATCGGTTTAGAACAATCAGAGGGAAATCCCGGAACCAGGAGAGATGAATCAAATCCAGGTACTCAAACTCCAGACAATGACGAGCAGAGTGATGTTGTTCGGGAGGAGGGAAGTCATAACCTGGAATGGCTATTTGGAACCGAAGAAGGATCGGTAACTGGAAGAGGTGAACAACAACAGTTACAACAACCCGCTCCGAATAGCGAAGAGGAACAACTTCGTGTACCAGCAGAAGTTGTCCTACAAATTCTGGGAGAAGGACAGAACGAAGAGGGGGCGAGAATTCTGCAACAAATGCAGTTGGAAACTCAGAGATTGCACGAAGAGTATGAAACTCTGAGACAGTACAATAGCCAGTTGCGAGAGCAAGTCATCCAGGAGTTGGAGACCACTATGGAGAGAATTGAAGAACGTCAGGAGGTACGCAGAGATGAATGGGCGGAACGGGAGGATGAAGAACGAAGGACTGAATCGGGCAACTCACCAGCAAGCAGTCTATTTTCCTTACCCAATGCAGACCAAGGGGAGAGGGTAAGAGAGAAGGCGGTAGCATCAGACGACCAGTCCATGAGTTCATCCTCAGCCACATTAAGGATAAGGCTGAACTCAGAAGATTCAACAAACTCAGACGAAGCACAAATCGCAAGATCTGAAGAACAAGTGGAATCACCTGAAAGACCGAGGGTCTAGGAAGCAGGACAGAGTTCAACTGCCAATTACAGAATAACAAGAGAAGAGATGGCAACAATCAATTGGAGGGATGTCCAGGTAGCAACAGAGGGAACAAGAAAAAGAGGTTGGCAGGATAAATCAAGTAGTGATGAAAATCAACCTGATCCCGACATTCCCCAAGTAAGTCCCTAGAGAAGCCCACGACACCTGACTCATGATCAACAGACAAGAGTACGGTTTGCAGATGAAACACAGGTGATCGGGAGTGGAAGTTCTTCAGAAGAAGAGATGCCGAGACTGAACATTGCTGAAACAAGTACAGATGAAGTAGCAGAATTGTCAGTACCTCGACGATTCAGAACTCCATATACCGCAGCCATGCAACATCCTACTGAACGCGAAGAAGTAGCCAGATACAGGCTAGCAAAATTGGACCTCAGGCGACACAGAAGGGAAGTGAGAAGGCTGGAACGTCGAGTCCATGCAACTTCCAACTGGCCCATATCTGCACATGAAAACGCGAACAATTCAAGTACTGACTCAGAATTTTCAGAACAATATCAGGTAGCCTTAGCACAATGTGCACCTCAACGGCGCTTCGAGGAAGCTAGGTGGCGAAGGAGATTGCTAAGAGCGGACCGAAGGTTGCGAATTCTGCATAACGTAACCCTAGAAAACCAACGCCAAGAAGGGAGTTCTCGGGCCGAACTCATTAATCAGGGCCGAAATAGAGGTATTTTGCGGAATCCGGAGGGTTCGTCAGAGCCACTCGGTGACCAAGACTTACCTGACCAAGGGAGGAGCGTGGTTAACCTCCGTCCCGGTAACCAGAGTGGGAGAAATTCACCTCTGGATACCCCTAGGTCGACCAGACCACTTGCTGAACCGCAAGGTCCAGCAGTGGGTATGGCCACAGTTAACCCATCACTACGTGCTCCTGAGGTTAGTCCTATGGGCCAACCTCAGCGAGCTCGTAGGAACCGAAGACGTCGTCAAGAACGACCGAGGGACCGACCGAATCTCGGGCAGTTGGGAGTACGACAACCCTACAATAGGGAGATTCGATCGGAAAGAGGCCGAGGCCACAGGAACCAGGTTCGAGGGAGGAGAGGAACCTGGAATGGGAATGTTAATCCGGAACGAAGAGATCAAGTAAGAGTTGTTGAGCAACCGCGGAATGGCGAAATCCGAGGAAGAGGCAGAAGAGCCAGAAGAAATAACCGAAATCGGAGACAGCCGAGACCCCAACAGCCTGACTACAACATACTTGATCGACCAGAACATAGAGGGGAAATGTTCCATTACTTGGATGATTGTGTAATCATCCGGCGCCATGACGGAAGCACGGAACGGATTCCATGGCAGAGACATCCGGATCCCCCAGCAGTAGAACTGGCACATCAGAACCCTGTGAGTAGACCCCTGGAGGATGTAATTGAAGAATTTGATCCAAATACCGACAGTCCAAACGAAAGAGAAATCCGTCTGGTAGAGGATTGGATGGAGCAAATACGGGTGGAAAGAAGTCGGTAGAACACGGGACGTCAAGGAAGTAGGCACCAGTTGCCAGAACAAGGAGCCAGACAACAACCGAAAGTAGAGCAGTCGGACTGGCGAATTGTACCAAGGAATAGAGTGAGACGTCCGGAGCAACCTCAGCCCGAAACTCGCCATAGACGAAGTAATCGCCGGAGACGACAAGAGTCGGATGAAGCAGAAACAGGGGATGATGACGGTTTTAGCAGTTTCGACAGTCGAAGCCGTCATCGCAGGAATGAGATGCCAGATATCTTCGAAGTCCGCGTCGACATGGCTGTGCGGTTTAGTCGGAGATATTAAATGATCGAAAAAAAATAGGGAAAAGACAAAATAGCACCCCTAGACGTCTAAATTCCAGACGTCAAGCTAGGTGGCGCGCATGGAGGAGACGGTTGCTAGGTGGCGGTTGTAGAAACCGTTATGGCATGCATGAGAGGCTATAAAAGGAGGTTAAACATTCATTTTTCACCATTCCAACAGTTTGCAGGTAGAAGAGAAGGCAAGGAGCGCGGTTGGCAAGAGAGGAAGCAGCCGAGAAGGGTGGTGAAGACGACGCGCGCCACAACAGACATCTAGGGCACAGCAGACGTCTAGGGCAGAGCAGACGTCCAGGCCAGGAGGGCTGACGTCTGGCAGACAGCCAGGCAGACGTCTGGGCAGGAAGTGTTGACGTCCGAGTAGATGTCCAGGTAGACGTCTGGATCAGGAAGCAGACGCCCAAGTTGAAATTGCAGACGTCTGGCATCCTAGTAAGGCAGACGTCTAGCAAATTACTTCAGACGTCTAGCCTGGCGGCTAGCGGACGGTTAGCCTGGAGAAGGCAGACGGCTAGGGAGGCAGCCGAGAAAATATACTGAACACTGAGCAGTTGGAGCAGGAAAGATGAGTCACAGATCTGGCAAGGCTCCAAGTCAGGCAGAATCGGAAACAGAGTCCGTGTCGGCAAAGAGGCTGCGACATCACCAGGAGCACGAGGTGCGCGGACAAGTGGAGAACCCAGGGCAGACGAGAATGCGGAGGGAGGCAGCGGAATTGGCTAGCAAAAGGAGCAAGGAAGTCCAGCAAGGTGGAAAAGCACCAATTCCCGCCACAGAGATTACATGGACTTGTCCGACGGGTGATTTTTGTCGGCAATGGTGGGCGGAGTCAACTTCTGATAACCCTGTCAAGGGAAGACTTAAGGAGGCAGGAGTACATTTTATACTACAAGTCCCGAACTTTGATAAAGAGTTCTTTAAGGGTTATCTGATTCAAATGCTGGAGAACTACGATGAGGACAACTGCAGGAGCTATGTGCGCATAGGAGATAAGGTGGTGACAGTGGACTTCTCTCCCGAGTCATTTCAGCGCACATTCGGACTACCCAAGAAGGGTAAGCCAGTGGTGAACGAAAGGGTAGACCCCAAGAAGACGCCAGAATTGATTATGAGCGTCACTACTCTGGCCAGGGCAGAAGTTGATACGATGCTCAACACCCATGGTGGAAGGGGCATCAAACAGCCGTAGTTGAGACATACTGGGCTAGAAGTGATAATGAACGTTATTATGGCCAGATTATCAGGGGAACAGAGGAGTTCGGATTTACCCATATGGCTGATTCCGTACTTACAGGGCATAGATAAAGGAGTTGCTTATGATTGGGCACAACATCTGTCGCTCCGCATCCAGGCGTTCCTGTCAAGAGTAACGAAGAATTTCTCCATGGCATTTCATGCCATTGGGCTGATTTTGGACGCAGCCACGAGAGCGGGAGTACGGATTCCTGACTTTGGACCAGAGAAGAAAATTCCGGAACTAGCCCCAAGTGTCTTGCGGTGGATTGATGCACAACCACTGGCAAAGGGGACTACATCAACGAAGAAGGTGAAAGTGAAGCAGATATGTCATAAACCACCGCGGCAGGAGAAGACGGTGACTGCTTCAGAAGGGGAGGATACCCAATGGTCAGGAAAGCAAACAACCACAGAACAGACAGTTGCCCAGTCACCGGAACAAGTGCAAAGGAAGAAGAAGAAGGGACGGTTTGATGAGCCACCAACAGCTCTCTCTAAAGATGCATTGCAAACCATCCAACGGAATTTAGAGACAGCTCGCTCAATCCAAAGACAGTTAGAAACTCATCAGGAGGTGGAGATGGATCTCAACATCCCTTCAGCCCTTCACAATCCGGTAGCAGGATCCAGTACAGCTGTCCACATCGGACCCATAGAGTATTTTGCAGAAGCGGCATTCCAGGTTGGTGCCAGCTCACCGAAGCCAGTTGGGGACTCACTGGTTAGGCCAACTGCATTTGCGGCAACATTAGGGGCAGTATCAATTGACGAGCTATTTGCCGCAAATGAAGAAACACAATTAGGTAATCCGGGAGAGATTACCACACCTGCAGTGGAGGGAAGCAGACTTTCGGAGGAAGCAAGAACTGCAGGACACTCATGGGAAGACCCTATCCAGGTGGAAGAAAGAGAAATCTCACAAGGAGAGGTGGCTGAGATAAGGGGAGAACAGCCTCCACCTAGGACCGATTTAGAGAACAGGGTGGAGCCGCAGATGAGCAGTCATAAGTCGACAGCATCCAAGGGAAAAGAGGCGGTACAAGAGAAAGAGCAGGAGGAGGAACAGAAGGACCTATGGTCTGAAGTGTTTTAGGTATGGGTACCAAATTTTATGGACCCATCAGACAACATGGATCAGCAAGCGGTTGACTATTTTTTACAGTTAACGGAGATTATGGACAATATACGCTTGCAGTTTGAAGCAGCTTGCATGGGCCAATGGAAGCAATGGCAAGGAATGATAGAGGGAGAGATGGAGAAACTGGTCAGTTGGGCAGCACAAGGACCATGGCGGAAGGGCATCTCAGAGATATATCAGGACACACCATGGACTTTGTCCATTTTTGGCTTGACCACAATGGAGGGGATTGCACAATTGCCAGAGAAGACACCTACTCTCTATCTGGAGCCAGCACGAGTGTATAAGTGTGGCCATAGCAACAGGAATCCTCAGCAACCTGCAGTACCAGGAGCACAGGTGGAAGTAGCTCCTGAACTATTACCGGTGTATGCACAAATGAATTTCATTGCCCATCTATTGTGTTGGTTGGGGGAAGGTTTGAAGTGCGTACACGCAGCTAAGAAAGCAGTTGATGAAGAACTGCGAACTGCTCTGGAGACAATACAGCAGAAGGAAACGCTCCTAGAGGAAGGTATGAACAGGATGGACGGAATGAGAGGGGAACTCGATAAGCTACAGAAGACCATGGAGTACCTTGGCACGCAACTGGAAGAAAAAACTCGACAGACCTGCCAGTTGGAGGCAGATAATTCCCAGTTGACAAAGGCTAAAGAGTTACTGGTTAAGAAGACAACGGACTTAGCAGCACAGAAAAATCAGTCCGAGCTTGCATGGCAGAAGAAGGAAGAAGTTTGGCAAAAGGAGCAGGCAAGCTTGAAGGAGGAACTGCAGCAGGCACGCCAAAGGGAGGCAACCCTACAGCAGCAGTTAGCACAGAGAGCACCTTCGTCTTCTGGCTCAATATCTGAACAACGGATGAAGGAGATCTTCAAGAGGAGGGAGACTGAGTTGTTGGATGCTCTCAAACAGACAGAAGATCGTGCTAACAACCTTGGGGTAGAATGTGCTAAGTTTTATAACTATGCCAAACAACTCAAGGAGGAGAGGGAGCTGTTGAAGATGCAGATGAAGGAATATGAAGTTGTTATAGAGGCTGCCAACATTGAGAACCCAGTTCCACCTGAAGCAGAGACAGAGACCCCACAGACCGAGCGGAGAAAGTCGTTGAGGACATCGACTTCTTCGAAGGGGAGGATAGATGTAGACAGCAGTTCCAGACAACAAAAATGAGGAACTGACTGTGAAAATGTCCCAAGCAATTTTGAATGTATATAGCAAATGTTGATTTATGCTATTTTGTAATGCCATTTTGTATAAGGCATAATGTTTGTATAGTTCAATCAGCCAATCAGAAGAGAGAAGGATTAAATGCACAAAAAGACAAAATGGTCGTCATGTGGTTTAAGGCTAGTTAAGGCAGACGTCTAGTTAGTGTAGACGTTTGGCGCTAGACGTCTAAAGTTAGTTAGACGTCTAACTAGTTGGTTGGGCAAACGGTTGGGCGGTTGGCGCAGGTAGTTGGGGAACCGCTCCTGCAGCCTTTAAATACCCCCCTTACTTTTGCATTGTAATCTGTAACCTTCTGGAGATAATAAGACAACGCTTGATCATATTGGTGTATGCTTGGTGTTATGTTGTGTATTGCAGATCGTGCTTGAGTGTTATTGCAGGTTGTGTTGCTGATGTTATGCAGGTTGAAGACTCTTCCTGGCGGATTGTTTGCAGGTATTCGGGAGCAATAGCCATGGCCAGTAGTCTGACATCTAGACGTCTGCACCCCAGACGTCCAGCCCCAGACGTCCAGCCCCTAGATGTCTAAGTCCCAGACGTCTAGCTCCCAGACGTCCAGTCCCTAGACGTCTAGTCCCAGACGTCTAGCCACCTGACGTCTCCCTTCCAGACGTCTCACCCCCTGACGTCTAGTCCAAGACGTCTAGCCTCCTGACGTCCCAGCCCCAGACGTCTAGTACCCAGACGTCTGGTTCCAGCCGACTGACAGATAGACTAGTCTGACGTCTGAGTTACCTTGTACCTCCGAGACCCCATGCTGATTCCTTGTCTCGTCTGTTCGATCAGTTCACCTCTCGTATCGGGAACATACTCACCCTTGTCTACAAGTTAGAGCATGGAGCTATGAATACCTAAAAGGGTACAACAAACACATTATCCAACATATGATAGAATGTCTTGAAGCTAAACTTGTAAGGTAGAAGCAGAGGTTTAATAACCTAAATATTGAGCTTCTTATGAAAAGGAACTATCCAAATCAATTTAAATTAGGGATTATATATCCTATCAAGCACACCATATGGGTCTCCAATTTGGTGCCTATGAGGAATAAGAATGGAGAAATCAGGCTATGTGTTGATTTTAGGGACTTTAACAAGGCATTTTTTAAGGATCCCTCATGGACTATATCCTCTAGACCATTGTTGGTTTAGAAATATTTTCTTTGCTATATGGACTCCAGATATAATCAAGTGTGGGTAAAGGATGAGGATCAATATAAGATGATCTTCATGACCAAATGGGAAACCTTTGCATATCAACGAATACCTTTTGGCCTATCAAATGTTGGTGCAATATTTTAGAGGGCCATGGACATCACCTTCAAGGACCTAATCAATGAAATATCTATCTATATGGCTTGACTATCTTCTCCAAGTACAAGGAAGATCACTTTTCAATTCTAGGTTTTCAAATGATGCCAAGAGATTGAGATTTGCCTCAATTCCAAAAAATGCATCTTTTGCATCTCTCAAGGTAAGCTAATAAGCCACATTGTATTGAAATAAGGTGTTGCCATCGACCCTAAAAAATTTGGTACCATCACCAATATCTTGCTACCCTAGTATAAGAAGTCCCTCTAATATTTATTTGGACAAATAAAATTTGTTAGGAGGTATATATCAGATTTTGAAAACATTGTCAAGCCCATGAACCTTATGCTAAAGAAAGATCAACCATTGAAATGGACTAAATAAGGGAAAAAGTATTTTGAAGAAATAAAGGAATTTATAACAAAGGCTTCAATTCTAGAAAACCCAAAATTTGATAAGGATTGCATCCTCTCTACATATGGGGGAGAGTTCAACATTGTAGCCTTGCTTACCTAGAAATATGATGATAAATAAGAACACCCAACCACCTTCTTCAGCCATACTTTAAAGGGTTATAAGGAGATACAAATTTATTGAAAAACAAGTGTATGCCTTGATTAGAGTCTTGAATAAATTCAAACACCTGGTCTCGAACAATAATATTATTACTTTTTTCATCAACTCTAACATAAAGGAATATATAATGGGTGGGGAAATTAGTGAAAAGAGAGCAGGATGGATCATAAATTTTTTAGAGTATGATATAGAGATCGACTATAAATTTTATCATGGGAAGAGCCTTGTGCCAAATATTAGCTAAATATATTACTGAGGAGGAAGCTGACAAGGACTTATGCTTAATAAATTTGGACAAGGAGGTACTAGATTAGGTAGATGAGAGGATAAAATACATGCAGACTAGTTAGTACCCATATGGCCTAGATAAGACCCAAAGGAAGGTATTTAGATTATAAAATACCAATTATGTTCTAATTGAAGATGTTATATTATGGAGAAACTTTGATGGCATTCTCTTGAGGTGTGTTAAAATTTAGCAAACCCAAATTTTTCTTCAATAATTCTATCAAAGATTCTTGGGTGGCCATTTTTCAAATTAAACCACTACTATGAAGATCATGAGAGTTGGGTATTATTGGCCCACCATCTTTTTAAATGCTCACTAGTGGGTGAAAAATGTGATAGGTTCAAATTCTTCACGAGAAGGAAGAGGAATGCACCCTTGCCTTTGAAACCCATAACAACGAACGAGTTATTCTCCTAGTGGAGATTGGATTTTATTGGCATGATAAACCAACCACCAAGCAAGGGTCATAAATGGATCCTCACTACCACTTATTATTTCACTAAGTGGACAAAAGTAGTCCCACTGAAGGAAGCCATTGAGAGGACGATAATCAAATTTCTATAGGAGATCATAACTAGGTTTGGTATTCCAAATATTGTTATCACAAATAATGCTAAGACGTTCACTAAGACCAAGATCACTTAGTTTACCCTCCAATATGACATATATATATGTAGGCTTCCTCTAACTACTATGCTCATGGGAATGGTTTAGAGGAGTCCACCAACATAAACAGAATCAAGATTCTAAAGAGATGTTGGACTAAAATTTACAATACTTGCGAATATGCATTGTGCCCTGGCCTTTAACCAAAGTATAGAATTGGATAAAATGAGATTGTTCTCTGTTTCAACCTTTGGAGAAGGTTGGCTCCTTTAATTGATTATATTTTGATGGAAAAAGAGTTAGAAAGGAGTTAGAGTTAGAGAAATATAAAAGTGGACGACATATAGTGTAACAACATTGTACCTCACTAGGTAATATGCTATGAAATCAATTACATGATACTTAATAGACCAACCATCATCACCTATAATTATAGATTCATTCAATTGATGGAATTTACTTTAATAATTTCAAGGACTCAAACAATTAGCAATCTAATAGTCCAATTTTTGCTTTAAAAAAATACACTAAGTGTCGAATATAATAGAAATGACTTAAAGAAAATGCATATAGGCTCTAATAATTCCAAGGACTTTAATTGTTTACAATCAGTTAGGACTCCATCCTAACACTATGATATAATGTTCCCTTGTGAACATGGGGGGATACCCATAATACTATTTTATAATATTTTATAAATGTGGGGAATACCCATGATAATGTTTTGAAATATTTTTTAATAGTTGTAAGTCTAGAAGCACCTAGACAAGTGGCGCCATCATATGTAACCGTTATCAAGAATGTAACTATTTTGTAGGTAGGATATTCTAGCTTGGGTGACAATTTGCATGTAAGCCAACCTTTGGAGTTAGGTGATAGATGAAATCATTAAAATTACAAGGTGCTAGAATGCATGTATCTTTTTGCATCATTGAATGAAATTATTGAATGAGGTTGCCCCCTTGAAGTGGCCTGTGATTCTGTGTTATCTGTGAGATTATTCATTTCTGCATTTATATTTCATAGTTGTATTGTGAGCATTTATGTTTAATTGCAATATTTGTGTGAGTGTATTTATTTTTAAATGTAGGTTCCTAACACAATCCAATAGGTAATCCAAATAGAAAAATTAATTTAATAGAACACACTAATAATTAAGTGTAATGGAAATAACTTAAAGCAAAATACAATATAAAATATCACTTCATTGATCAGTAGCAATATTACAAATCAATACCAAGCAAGGACTACAAAGTCAACATTTGTAATTAGGTTTCTCTTTATATTTATAGTTTAAAATTTTGAATTTTATAACAAGAATACAACTATATGGTCATTGAGAAATAACAGTCTGGCAAGAAATCAAAATTTCTGAGGTGGCAACTCTAAGATTCATCTTGGGCATAAATTTAAATTCAGCCCATTGATTTGTAATTACCTTTTGCAAGTGGTTGCATTATTGGAGATATCATTCTCGTGCTTTTTTGTCATGAACTGGAACCAATTGGAAAGCACCATGGCATTTGTAGGTTTAAAAATGACATTTCTTGGAAAGTTGCTCAAAATTGAGCTCTTCATTTTTCTTGTAGACCTCTTCTAAGATAAAATCATGGCTTTAGTTTGATGACATCATTTTTGGACACATTCTAGCCTTATGCACTTTTATTTCATGTTATTCTCTTTGTTTACGCATTCTCAAGATCTAGCTTAGAATTGATAACATCATCCACTTGAGTGGTCTAGTTTTGTGCATTTTAGCTTTGTTTTCTTACATTGATTTAATGCATTTTAAACCCTTGTGTACGGTTTTAAGCTTAGTCTTGAATATGCTTACATCACCACAAAAGGTTGCACAGTCTTGAGCATCATGGCTTTGGGCTTGGTCTTCGAAGTTTGACCTGTGTGACCCGAACCTTCTCTTCCTTTTGGCTAACATCATTATCTCAAGTGGCATAGTTTTGCAAAAATCACTTTGCTTTGATTTTTTACCCTTTTTGCATGATCCCATACTTTGACCTTCACTTGCTAACATCATAGCCAAAGTTAGCTCTATTTTGAGCATCATGAACTTTGACGCTCACTTTTATGCATTGTTGTGGAGACGAGGTTTTACGTTGACATCATTGTTGACATAATCCCCATCTTAGGCATCATGATTTTGGGCTTACCTTCAATCTTCATCCTACTTAGTAAATTTTTGGGATCCATAAGACATTTATCTGCTATGCAAATGTGGTAAAAAATTTGATCCACATGTGTAGTGCCTCCTAGGGAATTTCACTCACAGGAATTGAGAACTTAAAAGGCCTACTTCTATTGGGTGTGGAGTCAATGTGATGATGGAATGGAATGTGAGTGGAATTTTATCATAAATGGAAAATGACTTTTTGTGAAAAGTGAAATGTGGTGAATGAATGATTTACGTAAAGTGAAAAATATGAATGATGTGTTAATAAAATGGTAGATGAGATGAAAATGGATGTAAATAAAGAATATTTTACCTTGTCAAATATTTCAAGTGGCTTTTTTTCCTTTTGACGCCTTTCCTTTGTATTTTATAACTATGGTGTTGAAGGTATCACCTCATTGGTAGATGCTTTTTTTGGTGCCTCTGCCTACTCGTCAGGTGTCTCTTATCATCTAGGGGCTTTAGACTCATGTCTTCTGAGGGAATCTTCACCTCATGAGTTCCTTCTCCCTCTTCATCCCCTTGGTCTTCCTGATCTTTTTCTCCTCCATAAAATATTTGCTCTACTCTTTCAAGCACTACGTAGAATCTTTTCCATACCTCTTGCGAGGGGCTCTTGAGTTCATAGGCTCATTCATGTACTTTATTTAGCTGGAATACCTTTTTATAAGATGGATACTTGAATTTCTTGAATTTTTTATTGTAACAGAGCCATTCTATTTCGAAATTCAAGCACCTGAGCTTATCCAAAGTGTTCTGTCCATTTATCTATCTCTAACTCATCATTAACAACTGATTCTATTTGATCCTAGAAGTCTTATAATGTTTAGAGTCGCATATCTTCAACCCCGAAGCCTAATAATCCTAGTTTTTGGGCTTCCCTCATAGGTTCCATGATTCTTTCAACTCTATTTTAGAACCTTTCTATTATCTCCATCATTCCTAGATTATTTTATGTTTTTTAATCATAGTCTGGGAGATATTCCTTGTTGTGTTCCATTGTTCACTAGGAATGGCTCTGGTTGTGGGCTCAAATCTTATTAATAGATATTCTCATCAGTATCTCAACTTTTTTAATCATATCTACAATTTCATCATGTGTTTGTTCAAAATCAGCCTTTACTTCTTGTATAGCTAGCCCACAGAATTTAAGGTAGTCCATGGCAGTGTAAGCTTTGAGAGTAAGTTCAAGAAATTCCTCTAACTATATTTTCTCAGCTACTTGAGAGTTTCTTTGGAGAAGCTAGAAGCTTTGGCTCTCTCTTTCTTTTCTTGTAACTATTGTTGCAAGTCTTGAACTTGCTCAACCAATGTTTTGTTTATCTCTTGAGATTCTTGAGCTTTCTCTTTGGTGTCTACAAGCTTTGTGAACTTTTCTATTTTTGGCTTTCAATTTAGAAAGCTTTCTCTACATTCTACTCCTCCTTGGCCATTGATTTCAGTTCTTTGACCCTTGCCTCCAACTGTTAGCACTTGTTCCTTAGCCTGTCACCTTGTAGATAGATCATAATGATATGAGCTTGGGAATTCAATAGAGAGTCCTCCAGTGGAAACTGAGAAATATCTACTATTTGGGTGTCCACATGATAGTCAGTTGGTGTCATTTTGGCCTTTGGCTTGTTTAATTTTAGCATGGTTGTAACTCTCACTTGTTGATAGTTAGTAGGATCTATTATGTTCATCTAATTGGAAAAAGCAAATTCTTATGCCTTCTAGGGTGTCTTTTTCTCTACCACTCTTGGACATTATTGCTCATTTCTTTGGGCTTATTGATAATAGTTGTGGCTGGATGGTCGGGTGGCAGTAAAGTGGTAAAAAAATATTGCAATATGGAGAAGGGATATGGAGGGATTTTTTGCATAGGAGTTGTGGTGATGATTGGAGGGATTTGTATTAATGGAGTGGATGTAGTGATCGAGACAACTTCTAATGCAGTTTTTATGAACATTAAACTCTTATGTAAAGCTTGGTGGTGATGTAGAAAGAGAAGGAATACTATCAAGGATAGAAGGAGAAGGAAGAGCAATAGAGGGTTTGAATAATCAATGCATGTTTCTATTGCTAGAGGTTGCTCTACTCCTAGCTTAGTTGTTGCCTCATTTGTTGGGGGTAGCTCTTGGATTACTTATTTCTTACAATCTATTTCTTGTGATTCTTTGGATGGATTATTTTTTCTCTTCCTAATAACTTTTTTGAGGGTGGAAGAAACAATCTTGGTCTCAAAAAATTATTGCTGCAAATTCATTTTGAACCCCTCATCATTTTTGTTAGGCCAATTCGATGTCTGCATGTTTTTAATCTGCACTTCTTGCTCTTTAGGCCTTTGATGTTCTATCTATCCTATAATAAGTTTAGGTGTCAATTTGAGAGGAACTTTAGAGGTAGATCTTTGACTTCTTTTCTTCTTTGTTTCTAGGGTAAGGGAACTAGATAAAGGTGCACCCAAAGGCCAAATTGTGAGGTTGTTGTTGTACCTGTATGATCTCGAGTGCTAGTCAATGTTTTTCCTAGACCTCCTCTAGTATATCCCATCTTCCATATGATCTAAGACCTTTTAGGATAGATTTGTTATTGCAACTCATTTGGGATGAACATTGTGGCCTATTTCTTTGGTTAAGGAGTTTTTGTTGTGGCTACTTGCTTCTTTGGTAGAGTTGCAGTATCATTAGTAGTTGGTATTTCTTCAAGTATTTGCACCTCTTATTCAACAAGATCTTCTTTGGGGGCAACTTGTTATGTTACAACTACTTCCCTTATCCTTGGTTTATTATCTTGCATTTCTTTGCCTCATTCATTAGAGACTACAACTTTCATTTTTCCATTTTGGGAATTCTATGTTTGCACATTCTCATCATATCTCTATAAAAATTTTATCAAATAAGATAGGGTATTTGGACTTAAGATAATTTCACTAATTTTGAATATCCACCATTCTACAATCTTGGGTTCATCCAATTTGATCTTTTTAATGAAAGCATCTAATTTCTTTTCAGTCAATACAATTTTAGATTTTCCTTTGGATTATGATTATCCTCTTGCTCATACCAGTTTCTCCATGGAGGTAAATCTAGCATTTTACTGGTATTCTATTTGAGCGTATTATTTTCATGATTGTTCCATAGCCACCCTACTTTAGGCCTACTAGTTTTCTTGAAAGTAGGGGGCTTGCCTTTGTTTAAGATACTCAACCTTTCTTTGAACTTATCCTCAAGGTCATATCTCCATATTTGGGGTAGTGTTGAGTGTTAATTTTACCCAATTGTTAAATTACACTCTCCCTTAGGGTTTGGATCCCAAAACCCTCTCTTGCAAAGAAGTTAAACAAAATAACTTCTCCAAGGTCTCCGCTATATTAGCATTTGCATATGTGTATTAGTTATCTCAAATAAAGATATATCAATTCAATGTTTGGAACACCTTAGTGATTGCAAGTAACTATAAACAAGGGGCAATGTTGGTTTATTTTACCATGCTACTTTAATGATTGTTCATGAAACCAAACAAAAAGTAAATGTGAATTGGCCTTCATATGACCACGATGTGACCTTAATTCCTTTTATCTTGAGGATTTTAAGATAGATTTTGTCTTCCCTTATTAAGTAGATTTTGATCAAGTTTTATCTTGCATTAAATCCTACTTTAAATGTGAAAGTAAAGATCAAATCTATCTATGAATATAAATCCGGAATGATGAATAGGTTCCTTAAATGTAGCTTCTTATCATGAAGATAAAGATAGCTTTTGATGTGAATAATAAACTATCCCTCTTTGGTGAAATTGAAATTTTCGCAAAGAGACAATAGTCTATGACCTTAAAATAAAGGCTTTAAAATGTCATTTAATTATCCCTCTTTTATGAAATGATTTTTCATAAAGAAAGGTAATTTAATGCTTTGGAATAAGCCTTTAAATATAACTTGTAAAATTACCCCCTTCAATGAAATAAGAATTTTCATGAAGAAAAGGTGCATTTATTGCTCCAAAAATGTTAATTTGCAAAATGCCATAAAACATAACTCCTTCAATGAAATTGAATTTTTCATGAAGGCAATGTCATCATAGGCTTACGCATGAACATGCATAATTTAAAAATTTGATTTGCCTCCAAAAATAAAATAAAAAAAATGAATTTTCGAAATTATAAAACCCTTGAAAAACAACAGTTTTCAAAAATTAATATAAAATTGAAATGACATCGGAATGAGCCCGAATCTGTTGCATATTGAAGATTGATGATCATTCTAGGCAGCCATGCAATTATTTTTAAATTTTGATTTTTTTTAATGTTTATTTTAATGCCTGGAAATTAAAAAAAATCTGAAAAATAAAAAGTTAAAAAAATGAAACTAAAATCTGGAAAACATGACAGAAAACTAAAACATAAACATGCAAAATATCACCAATATTTTGTCATCCAATTCCTGCAAAACCGAAGATATGAGAAAATCTTGCATGCAACCTAGCTTATTCGACCCACAAATTTGCACAACCGAAATAAACTAAGTGCTGGCTCCTAAGGTTCAAAAATAAATTTTCAGATTCAGATATTCACATGAAGTAACCAAAAAACAATTGCATAAACTTCACATACAAATCCAAAATCTGAAAGGGGAAAGATAACAGTTAAAACAACGCATGTAACATAAAAACTCCTCCTTTCTTGTTAAAAAGATGCCATACATTATTTTTACATCAACAATTCCAGCAGCATTCTGGCCTTCTCCAAAAATTTCAACCCTTACAATAGAATTTGCTCCAGTTTTTAAAGTTTCCTGTCGTGGCCCTTCGTATCGCTTTCCCTTCGTTCGCTATTTTTTCTGAAAACTTTTCGTTTTCCTTCATAGTCATTCGACTTCTAAAATGTCTTACGTTTTCCTTCTTCACTTTGTTTCATATTCTTTTAACTGACATTGCAAAGGCGAATTAATTCCTCTTCTCTATAATTTTGCATCCAACGGCTTTCCTTTGCTTCCACGCAATTATTGTTAAGGCCTTTTAAAAGCTTTTCTATTTTTGGCTTGCGTTTTATTTTTATTTGGGTGAATAACAATAATATGCATGTAGGGAAGCCAATGCATGGGCGTGACTGAAAATTCTATTGGCCCTTAGTCCGACGTGGCCCACTTACCCTTTGTTTAATTTAAAACTATTACTTGTCTTTGGCATCATTCAACGTCTGTGAACGGCACGCGGTCCTTAGGCGTGTGAGATAGCATCCTCATCATCAAATATTGCCGTCCAACTCACACTGTGCTTCTGCCAATCCCGAACGCCGGTTATACTATCGTGTCATCTTCTTCTACCGACACACTTTCTGAACTCTGCTCTGACTTTAGCTCACCTACGCTGCCAAGTCATGGTTTCCCGAGATAGTCTGCGTCGCTTGTTACCATGCGAGGTATCATCCATTATGCCGAGATCGCCTGACTTCCATAACCTGTAATATAACCAGAACAAGTATTAGATTAATGTATTAGTAGCACGCTTTGTTTCATGGAGTTAAAATATATAAAAATGGAACAAAAGCTTTTGCCTTTGTTTTATTATATTTTATATTATTTTTATTTTATTATTTGAGTTTTTTTTTTTTTTTTCTTTTATTTTTTTAATATATTATTATAATATATAATATATATTATAATAATATATTACTTTGTTTTTATTATCTTCAAGATTTTATTTCAATCTTTTAAATATATATTTATTTTTTATTTATTTTTAGTTGTAAGTTTATATATATAAAGTATATATATACAAACTTATATTTTATTATTTTATTTATTTATTATTATTATTATTATTTGATAAATTTATATATATAAAAGAGTATATATATAAATTTACATTTTATTGCTTTGTTATAACTTTTATTTAATTAATTTCAATTTTTTTTGATGTGTTCAATTTTAACCATTGAAGTTAATTAAAAGATTACAATTTACTTTTTTTATTTTATGCTTGAATAATTTGAATCACCTTGTTTCACAAGCTGTGATTATTGAAGCTTCAAGTAAAATAATAAATACTCACTAAAACCCACATTTGAAAACCAAAATATAAAACCCTAAAACAATGGTTCAAAGCAAACAATAACATCAAATCTTCAAACTTCGATCAACACCTCAAGACTGACTTCTTTACCAGACAACGAGAGGATACCATCCAAAAGGAACATAAACACTCCACTCGGAATGAAAGACACCAAAACTATGATTCTAGTCGAACTCAAAACGAAGCTAATAAGCTTCCTACAATGGATAGAGAAGAATTTCATCTTTGATTGCCTGAAAGTCTATGTGCCTTCCTCGTGCAGGGATTAGTTTTGATTGCAACAAAAGAGTAGACATTCAAGATTGAGGAGACTCAAGAAGGAGGTCCCCATGGAAGATTGAAGACTGCATATTATAGATTTAGGAAAGAAGAAAGAGTTCAAATAAGCCTTATTGAAGATCTAAGAAAGAGGATACTCAAGAGAATATGTCTCCATTGCAGATTTGAGAAATAAGATTGAAGAATTTGGAGACCGAAGAGAAGAGGTCTCAAGCAAACTTGAAAGAAGAAATAAGAAGAAGGGTAGAGAAGCCCTATTGAAAAAGTTGAAGTGGTCATTGGAGAAGATTTGAAGAAAGCTCAAGGTAGAATATTGAAAATATGAGAAGCTCCTAAAAAGAAGAATTTGGAACAATTGTTGTCATCCAACAACAAGACCAAAGCAAACGGATATGGAATAAGTTTACCAAATCTTGGAAAGAATTTTTTAAGACCTCAAGACATTTAAAATCTTGAGGAAGAGGCCAACAAATAGGCCAAATTTGAAGTCAAAATTTGACAAGAAGATTAGAGGAGAAAGAAGATAGAAGATGCCACCAGATTTGAAATTTTTTGAAGACAACCATAAAGGATTTGAAGGCTGATTTATGGATAATTTTGTTGATTTTTGTGATAGAAGTTGAAGGGTCACAAGACAAAAAATTGAAGGTGACATAGAGTTGCAAATTGAAGAAGATTTGGGTAGATTTTGAAGTGCCCTTGAATAGCCAATTAAAGGAAGGCTTGACAATAAAAGAAGGCAGCAATTTGGAGGAATTGGATGTTGTTTTGAACATAAAGATAAAGGAGGAGAAATCATATTTTTGGAGCAAAAAATTAAGTGATTTGAACTACGAAATTGGGAAGCATTAGAAGAATAAAAGAAAGCTGCATTTTGGAGAAATTCAAGGTAGATTTGAGAGTACTCTTGAACAACATACAAGCTGATTTTAGGCAGCAAGCTAAGGCTACAAATTTGAAGGTATAGAACAACAAGTTTTAGTAGAAATAAAGGAGAGGATACAAGCTACAAAAGAAAACCAAAGAGGTTTGAAATTAGGTGCTTAAAAGAATATTTTAGTTTTATAAAAAGTGGTTTTAATTTAAGTTTATTTGGCACCTTATATTAGAGAGTTCAAATCGGAAGAAAGAAGAACTCTAAGTTTATTATCTCCTAGTTAAAAAAGGAGTTTTAGAAGCTTGCAAATTAGTGTGTTAATATAGCATAAAGGAGTTGGTTCATTTTAAGTTTAAAATCAGATTTGTATGTTATTAATAAAGCAAACATTAACAAGCTAAGGAGCTTCAAATACAAAAATGAGCACTCAAAATATTGTGCTCAATATGCGATTTTGAAAAATAGAAAAATTTAAATCTTCAAAGGTATTTTTATTATTTCAAATCTTGCAAAATACATCAATAGCTCAAAAAGGAAAAGTAAGGAGAAAATAATCTTGATAACGAATATAATTTTACAAGCTTATAAAAGGGATATTTATTGAAATAATAGGAGATCAAAGGGCCCAAGATAGAGCAAGATTTAAAGTGTCAAAAGACATTAAGAAGCATAACCAAATTTTAAAAAAATTATTGTGAAGAAACCACAGGAACATCGCTTATGTACAAGGAAGAATCACCAAAGTGCCACCATAAGGAACACCTGGAAAATATAGAAGTTCAAGTATCATTGTAAATGCACCAACAATAATTTACCTTCAGTTATTGAAGAGTAACTCAAGGAAATATGAAAAGAATAGAGGGACGTAGCTTCTACAGCCATGCAACACTAGAACAAGCAAAAAAAATGAGTGGAAATTATTTTTCTAAGGCTTGAAACATATTGTGAGTACCATAATTGGAGTGTTGGCAAGAGACCATTTTTAAGTGAAGAGAATCAAAACCATAATGCCCAAGAGGAAGGAGCATCACTCAGAAGCATATGAAGAGATTGTATGCCACATGTCCTAATCAAAATGGGAACTCCGACCATTATATGAGAAAGGTGAAACACCTTCTTACGTGTATGGAATAAGACTAAACTTAGCACATCTAAGAAGTTGCAGCATTTTCGAATGAAAGGTACATCAAGTGAGATTTTCAAGGTCAAAAGAGAATGTGTTAGGGTAAAAAGAAATAAACTCCAAGTGCCAAGGAATCAGGTGAATGGTTGAGGGAAGCTACTTGTCAAAAGTAATACCCATATCATCATAACATCACCAAACTAGGTAGAGTAATGTAGCAAGGAGAATATTGAAGAGTAGAAATGCCTAAAGAAGATGTTGAGTGCTACGTGGCACATGAGAAGAGGAACATCAAGAGTCTTTGAGGAGCCCAAACAATTGATGGTTAGAGAAGCCAGAGGGCATGCAAAAGAGAGTCTAAGTCTTGAAGACAAAATTTATTGAGTATCATACATAAGAAAGATTATTTAATACATTACAAAGGAGGAAGATTGTTTTTTAAAAGTGCAGGTTGCAGAATCGAGAAGACTCATGAGAAGCAAGTCAAAGGTAACACACCATGTTCAAGGAGGTATATGAAATATTTTAATTAATTTGCTTTTGCAAAGGTTTGAGAGACAAGCAATATTATTACTAAGGTTAAAATTGAATAATTTATTATCTTATAGATTAATTAAATTAATGGAGGTATAAGGTAATGAATTGATAATTTATAACCTTAGAAGACTTATTGAATGATTTAAAAACATTCTAAAGTAAAGAATATCTAATTTGAAAGTTTTTGAAACTACTTTACTTGAAATTCAACCATATAAAAACTTTCAAATAATTTGACTTGGAGGAACAAGGATTTCTACATCAAAATAGGAACATTGAATTTACAAATATATTTATTTTCTAAATTTCTAATGGGGTTATAAGGAATTCAACACCGACTTAGGTTATTGAAATTTAGAAACCATACTATTAAAATTTGAAAAATATAAGAAACACAACATAGAGTCGTTTGAAAGTATTATTGGTATTAGTCTCTTGCTCAAATTAACGAGACATAAGGAATCCAACTTAAAGTTACTGAAAATAGAGAATATTATTAAAATTGAAATTGCATCAAGATTGTCTTTAGCTTTCTATTCATAATTAGGAAGACAAAAGGGATTCAACTCAAAGAAAAACTTAGAAAGCTAAGTAATTTATCAAAGCTATCTTATATTCAAAACACTAGGGAGCTAAAAGGAATTCTACCTAGAAATTTTAGAAATTAAATCTTTGTCAAAACCATTGTTTGATCATTAGAAATTACAAGGTATCCTACAAATTTGAGAACTGAAAAGAGTTTATCAAATTTGATTATATACTCAAAACTAGGGAGTCATAAGGTAGTCAGTCTCAATGGCTTTGAAAGATAAAATATTATATAAAAAATTATTCTTAATATTTAATACTAGGGAGCTATAGGAAATTCTACTTCAAAGGTTAAATTAGAAGAAGCATGAAGAATTGAAAAAAAGACTAGAATTGGTTACTAGACGGAATTGCTCTGCTAGGGTTTGATGAGGAAAGCTGCTTTCTTTGGAATTTTTTTGAGACCTATCTGGTGGGCTCTACGGGGATGGCAGCAGTTTCTGGAGGAGGTATGAACAACTGGAGGAATGTAGTGATGGCATCAAGTCCGTCACAGAGCGTGCATGCTAGGGTTGGTATTTCTTTTAAAAATGATTGGAAGGAACAGGATTTCCCATTGCATGCTAGGAATCGCTTGTTAAAGAACAATGGATGTTTGGAATGATGTGAAGCCAGGACGGTTCTAGTGGTTCAACCAGACTTGGTGGTAGAATATGTGGAGTATTTAACCAAACATGCGCTTATTGGTAAATTTATGGGCATCCGAATTTCTCTTCCCTTTGTGGAGGCTTGGGTTAGGAAGACTTGGAACCCTGAAGGTGATGTGGAGGTGATGCTGAGTGCAAACAGCTATTTTATGGTGGTTTTTTCTTGTCTTGCGGATCGTAACAAAGCATTTGAAGGAGGTCCCTATTTCTATAACCAAGCGGGACTCTTTCTTAAACCCTAACATGTGGGTTTCAACCCATCAGAGGAGCGACCGTCACGGGTTTCGGTGTGGGTTCGGCTTTCGTGGCTCCCATTGGAATTTTGGAGAAATGACATCTTGCATATGATTGCCCTTCTACTTGGGAAGCCGATTGGGCCGTCACGACAGACACTAGATAAAAAGGTAATCTCTGTTGCTCGTATCTGTGTTGAAATTGATTTAAACAATCCTATTCCAGATTCTATTGAAATACAATTTAGATCAACCACATGGGTTCAAAAACTTGACTATGAATCTCTTCCATTTCGTTTCTGGATTTGCCATGAATATGGCCACTTATAAAGAAAATGCCCTAAGTTTGTCTTGCCTGTGGCTTCAAATCCTGAGGCCCTCTCGAGCTATACAAAATATGGATAAAGGAAAAGTCCCGATAAAGGAGGGGGATCGGGATAAGGAAGGCTTTGTTACGGTAAAACCTCGAAACAAAGGAAGAAAGGCAAAAAGAGACATTAAGGATAACCAACCAGATGCTCAACTCAACCGTTTTGAAATTCTAGAGAATCTTGATCAGTGCGTGGAGATACCTAAAACATCGCTACCTGTTATAGATATAACATGACCAAATCAGTTGTCTCTTCATGAGGTGGAACCAAGGGAACCATATATAGGGGGTTTAAATGAAGAACAAAGGGCTTTGGTTTCGAGTATAGGTGATATGGTTGGCCCTAGCCCTGGAAGTGAAGTTATCTTAGAAAATGGCACGGATTTAGATATGCCCTCTCCTACCCGAGCACTGATGCAGTCATCCATGGACTATAAAACTCCTACGGTGTTGGGATTGCAGCATAAAATAATTAAAAAAATGCTTCAGATAAGAATATGAAGGTGGGTCAGAAGAAATACCAGGATAAAATTAAGTTAATGGGGGAGACTTTAGTAGGGTCAGGTTTGGTGAGAACATTGGACTCCCATTTTTATAACCCCCAAAAATGATTATACTTTCATGGAATGTAAGGGGGTTGAACATCATCCCCAGACAAAAAGTTGTTCGTGATTTAATTCGTGTTCATTCTCCGGATGTGATTTTTTTTCGGGAGACTAAATTAACTATTGATAGTTTGTTCAATATTGCTCCCAAGTTGTGGAGAAAGGGGCAATGTCAGTGTATTGGTGCATGTGGATATCTTTGGTGGCCTTACTTGTTTATGGGATCCGATTAAGATCTCTCCTCTTACCTGGATTTCCAGCGAGTGGTCTATTTTGATGATCGAGCATGATAATGAATCTGGTGAGACCATCCTACTTACAAACGTGTATGCTCCTATTGATTACAATGGTAAAGTGAATTTATGGGAGCACATTGGCTTTGTGATAAGTCTGGCTCCCCTGTACCCATGGATTTTAGCTGGAGACTTCAATTCTATCACTTATTTGGAGGAAAAATGTGGTGGGATTGATCGTATTGAGCCTTTTTCTTCTGTCTTCAATGATCATATCTAGGCCTTGAACTTGGTTGACATCAAGCTGGATAATGGGATATTTACCTAGCATAATAGAAGATGTGGGGAATATTCCATTTCAGAGAGACTGGATAGGTTTTTGATCTCTAGTTTTTGGATTGGCAATAATAGAAGCGCTAGTTACGTGATTATGGAGGGTAGAGGATCTGATCATTGGCCTATCAAACTCTCTGCTCTGGAGTTAGGGCTAAAAAAGAATCCCTCATTTAAGTTTCAACTTATGTGGCTGCGAGATCCTAAGCTTCATGATTTCATGCGAGGCTGGTGGACTAATGGCAAACCTCCTCATGGCATCGCTATGTATTCCTTTATGAAGCGGCTTCAATTTGTTAAGCATAAATTGAAGATATGGAATAGACTAAATTTTGGGAACCTTTCCTTGGCTAAGTTGGCGGCTCTTAGGAGGGTGGAAGAAGCTTCAAGGAAGATTAGAGATCAGGGACTCATAGAGGAGCTTCTTGTTGAGGAATCTGAGGTCTGTAAAAGACCTTGTTGAATGGGAATTGAGGGAAGAAATTTTTTGGAAACAAAAAGCTCGAGTAGATTGGCTTCAGGAAGGGGATAGGAACACAACCTTCTTTTATAACTCTGTTAAGGCTCGTCGTAATGGTAACCTAATTACCTCTCTTGTTAATTCTCAGGGTGCCCTGCTTTCTTCTTTCAGGGATATTTCAGAAGAGACTAAGAGGTATTTTTCCTCTCTCTTCAAGGAGGATGCCCTCTCAGATGATGAGGAAGAAAAACTTATTCTAAACTGTATTCCCTCGATTGTTTCTAGAGAGATGAATGAGCACTTGATGGGTCCAATTTCCCTTGAGGAGCTGAAAAGTGTTGTATTCAAGATGAAAAGGGGAAAGCCCCGGGTCCGGATGGATTCTCGATTGAGTTTTATCAAGAGTTTTGGGAGTTAATCAAATTTGACCTTTTGGAGGTGGTCCATGAGTCCCAAAAGAACAAATAGATGCTAAGGGCCCTAAATGCTACCTTTGTGGTGCTTATTCCCAAGAAAGAGGGAGCGAATTCCTTGGATATGTTCAGGCCTATTGCTCTCTGTAATGTTGTATATAAGATCATCACAAAAATTATTGTTGAGAGGCTAAAGATATGGTTGAGAAAAATCATCTCTAAGGAGCAAGGTGGGTTTGTTGCTGGCCGACAAATCATGGATGGGGTTGTTATTGCTATAGAAGCTATTCACTCAATGGAAACTTCTAAGGAGAAAACTATGTTCATTAAGTTGGACATGGCAAAAGCCTATGACAGAGTTAGATGGTCCTTTCTTCAAAAAGTTCTTGCTGCTTTTGGCTTTGAGGAGGAATGGATTAGATGGGTGATGAGCTATATTTCTTCTTCCTCATTCTCTATTCTTGTTAATAACGAGACATCGGAGCTGTTTGAGGCCTCAAGGGGATTGAGGCAAGGAGATCCTCTATCTCCTTATTTGTTTATCATTATGGCAGAAGGGTTGGGTAGATTACTCAATTCTCAGGTCAGGCATGGTCTCATTCAGGGGTGGAAGTGGGATAACAGTTTGCCACCTCTTTCCCACCTTCAATTTGTTGATGATACTACTTTGTTGGGAGTTGCCACTATCAAGGAAGCTGGAAACATTATATAGTCTCTTGACATATATCTTGGTGCTTCTGGACAGGTGATTAATGAGGACAAGTCCTTTATTTTCTTCTTCAATACCCCCCCTCTTATTCAAGCCAGGATTGCTCGCATTCTAAGATTCTAGGTCGGGACTCCCCCCTTCATTTATCTTGTGATCTCGATTTCATCTCATCCTCTGCCTAGATCTTCTTGGCAGTCTATACTTGATAAGTTTAGAAGGAAGGTAAATAACTGGACTGTCATATGGCTATCATCTGTAGGTAGAGTATTGCTTTTAAAATCTGTTATTCAAGCTTTACCCATTTACAAATGTTTTGTGCAAACAACTCCTTCTCGTTTCATCAAGGACATGGATGCTTTGTCAAGACAGTTTTTGTGGTATGGCAAACTTGATCAATATAAATGGATTTTGGTTAGATGGGATTCCATTTGTAGGCTAGTTCAAGAGGGAGGCCTTGGGTTGCGACAGGCAACTCTTTCTAGGCAGGATTTGGCTACGAAACTTTATTGGAGATGGTGTACCTCTCAAGATCAGATTTGGGCTAAAATATTATCTTATAAATACTTGAGAGGTATTTTTGAGGCAGATATCCCCTAGAGCCAGTTTGGTTGGGAAAGGTTATGTTATTTGGGACACTCTAAAAAGAGGAGCTAATTTAATTAAGCAGGGGTTTGTTCTGGATTTGCAATCGGGGATCAGATGTTCTTTTTTGGGAGGATTCTTGGGATGGCCACCCTCCTATCTTGACTCAATATCCCGGGTTACATTCCCTAAGCATTTGTTTCTTAGAAGCGGGTTGGTCTCATGTGGAGGACTTTAAAAAAATCTAGTATTTTGGAAATATGGAGATGTACAAATGGAAAGATCCGTAGGAATGGCCCCAAGGGGGATTGGTCGAGGATAGAGATGTGCTTGCTCTTATTCTTGCGGGGAGGTACTATTCTTCATTGAGGGATAAAGACATTCTGGCTTGGAACCCTAATCCCAAGGGAACCTACTCTATAGCCTATGGTTATCAAGTTCTTGATAAGCAAAAGTTCGGGAGTCTCCCTGTCACATGGTGGAAAAAGGTGTGGAATAGATTTGCTTGGCCAAAATGTAACTTTTTTCTCTGGCTGGTAGCTCGTAATAAATGCCTCACTTGGGATAACTTGAGGAAGAGGGGATTTCAGGGTCCCTCTTTATGTGTCCTTTGTGGTAAGAATGAGGATGACTCTTCTCATTTATTTTTCCAATGCTCCCTTGCCAGAGACATTTGGCACTGTTGGTGGAGTGCCTGGAACCATCCTTGTTTTCATGTGCTCTCCCTGGTGGAGTTTTGGAGTAGTCTAGGCAGACCTCCAGCCAAGGCCCCCTTCCTCCAAGTGGCTTGGAATTTGGGCCCTTCCTGCATCATCTGGCAGATTTGGCTCGAACAAAATCGTCGCATTTTTGAGGGAAGTCATTTGGCTGTTCAACAAATCTGGCAAAGGATCCTGTGTATGGTTCAAGAAACTATCCATAGTAAATGTGATGTGGACCCCCATTTGGACTCTAGGGAGGAGAAGGTACGATAGGGCCTTGGTTTGTTTGGGGTTGGTGTGAATTCTTCTAGCCCTAGTAGGATTCCTCAGCTTAGCAAGAAGGTTAGGAGAGAGGGTATATGGAGACTGCCCCCTAAAGGAGTTTTAAAAATTAATGCGATGGGTCGTCCGGGGGCAATCCTGGAAATCCTTGGAATTGGTGGTGTTGGGAGAGATTCTACTGGCGTGGTCAGTTTTTTCTTTTCCATTTATAAAGGTGTTCACTCCAACAATCTTATGGAAGCTCTGGTGATTCTTGAGGCCTTGCAAAGGGGGTTTTCTCTTGGCTGGCACAGGATTCTCTGCGAGTCTGACTCTCAAATTTTTGTTAATATTTTAAACAGCAAAAGAGTGGAGGATGTTAATTAGCAGTTGGCCTCTGTGACCATTCAGATTCTCAGAATGAGTGAAGAGTTCGAATTTATATCCTTTGTGCACATTCTAAGGGAATGGAATGGGGTTGCTGATTACCTGGCCAAAAGGGCTTCTGAGCTATTGGATACTCAGAGTATTGATAACTGGGAGAGTCTCCCGTCTGGGGATTCTCAACACCTACGGGAGTTGATCCATAAGGATGTTCAGACTTAATGTGGTTTTTTTTTTCAGTTTTCTTTGGGAGTTGACCTTTTCTGGTGATTTAGCCTGTCTTGTTGCTTATTTGAGTCTTGGGTGGGGGCTCAGCTGTACTTTGAAATCCAGACTTTTTATCAATAAATTTTTACCCCTTTATTTAAAAAAAAAGAATAAGCATGGATGAAATAGTGAGGAATGCATTTAATGATGAAGAACTATTTCATGAACTGAAGTTTTATTCACAAAACTTAATAGATACTTTTTATGGATACAAATATTTGTATACTAGTTTAAAAGAAAGATTTTCTTTGTTTCTCAAGGAATCAAAAGAAGAAAAATTTATGACTTTTATTGGTTATCTTCATAAAGTAGTTTTTAAAGCTTGGTGGAATACTCAAAACATAGCTATGCTTACTTTAGAAGAATATTTGATGATATATCTATCATTAATTATTTTTTAATGCTTCAAGGTATGAAACAAAAGAAAGATGAACATATTAGCAATGAAGTACTAAATCCTGATCAATACTATTGTGATGATGTACTAACTCATCATGTTGAAGATATATCACTAGTAAAGGTACAAGAATGAAGAAGGAAAAGAAGCAAGAAAAAGTCAGATCAAGAAAGACTAAATGAAGACTAAATCTAAAGAAGATACTCATTTTAAGAATTCAAGATAGAAATCAAAGATGTATTATTGCAATAATTTGCTAACACAATGCTCAAAAGGTGAACTATCAATGAAGATACAAAAGTAAAGAAAGAAAAAGAAGAATAGAAGAAATCACATCAGAGGTTATACAGGAATCTAATCAAGTTGAAGAACATATGAAATACGAATACCATATTGAAGACCAAAGTCTTAAATAACCAAATAATGTAATATAGGAGGTGTTGGAATATATTACATTATTTGGTACATGCTAATTTACCACCTTGGGTACATCTTTAAATTAGGAGTGTGTCTTAGATTAGGGTGTGAGTATTTACTTTATGCAATGTAATAAATGCACAAGTATTATTAGAATGTGCAAAGTATTCAATAATGTAAATGTGCATAATAGTCCATGTGCACATGAGTCCATAGAATAGGAAGGTGAAGAGTCATAGGAAGATGGAAGGTCAAGAGTCACATCCCATTATATATTAGCCTTTGTGTGAGCATATGAAGGGACACAATGTAGACGAGAAGTAGAGAATAAGGTAGAGATACAATGTAGAAGCATGTATAAAATATGGAGAGTTTGAGATCTCCATTTTATATCAAAATACTATTTTTGAGCTTTTGTTAATGGTAGTTTTCTGAGTTATTGTAGAAGCCTTTCATGAGTTTTGTATGGTCTAAATATTACCATTATCTTATATTTGATATAGCATGCTTATTCTATATCTTGTGGTTACTTTTCATTAAATATTTAGCATCAAAAGCTAATAGTGCCAACTCCTTTCATTTTCTTTGATGAATCTTTTAAAATCTTCACAAGATTTATATTAGTTGATTCAGCCAACCCGTTCCCCTGTGGGTAATAATATGAGGATGTATTCAAATAAATGCCATATTGGCTAAAAAAGTTGATAAATTTTGATCCTATGAAGGAAGTTCCATTATCTCTCACCAATGCATTTGGGATATCGAATCTAGTTATCAACTTTTCAATAAACTCGATCACTATAACTTGGTTGGTTGTCTTTATGGTGACTGTCTTAGTCCATCGAGTGAAATAGTTGGTTGTGGTTAAAATGTATTTGTGGCTTGTAGATGAGTTCAATTTAATAACTCTAATGACGTCTAACCCTTATTATTGAAATGGCTCCTCAGTTATAATTGGATGTAATGGAAGTGAAGCATTCCTATTTTTCCAATGAACCACTGGTATTTTTGCAAGACCAAACCACTTTGAAGGAGTTGGCAAAAAACGTTGGCCAATAATATATTGCCTTGAGGATTTTTGTGGTAGTGGTCAAACTAGAATAATTTCCACCAGATAGTCCTAAGTGAAATTCGATGAGCTCTTTCTCTTTTTCCTCCAATTTTATGCAATGCGAAAGAATTCCATTGAAATTCTTATTATTTAGGCCTTTCGACAACAAAACATACTTTAGAGCTTGTATCCTATACATTCATCTTTGTAAAGCATTCAAGTATTTAGGGCATATCCCTTTTTGAAAATATTTTATTAATTCATCTACCCAATCAAGTTATTCTAACTTTTGCATGGTCCTGGGATCTCTCTTAATATCATCTTCAATGCACATATTATAGTCTTGTTTTGCTGAAGTAACTCTCAATTGACATAACACTCTACCCCTTACCATTTTGTTAGGGTGTATCTCAATGTCATACTCTTGAATCTTAGTGATCCATCTAGCTCTCTTATCACCTAATTCTCCACATAGTTTCTAACATTTGGGTGAACCACATAGGCTATGGTTTTACTTTGTGATAAATAATGTTTGAACTTATTTAGAGACTTGATAACGACAAACACCTATTTTTTTGTAAAATTATAGTTTTTTATAGTCATGGAAATTATTATTTAAGAATAATATTGGATGTTCATCTCCTTTAGCATATTTCTAAGACCACAATATAACTATCTTTAGATTCATAGGCATACAAAATAAAATTTATATTAAAATATGGATTAATCAAGACTAGGCCCTTTATAATGGCTTGCTTAATCTATTCAAATTCCTTCATTCTTTCTAGATTCCATTCGAATATTGTGTTCTTCTTCAAAAGCTCTGTCATGGGTTTAACAATTTAAGCAAAATCTAATATGAATTTTTGAACAAAAATGATTTACCCAAAAATGATTGAAGAGCTTTCTTGCTTAAAAGGAGGGAAAGAGATAAGATGATTTGTACCTTTTTTGTATCAATAGCCATACCTTGCTTTGAGACTACATGACCTAGGAGCTTGCTCTCATGAACAACAAAGATGGATTTCTTAGGATTCAACGATATCCCGAATTCTTTGCACTTCTAAATAACTTTTTCTAGATGATCTAAGTGCAATTGCTTGTCATGGGAGAAGATTGTTATGTCATCTAAATAGATGAGAATTATTGTAGACACCCAAAAGTTGCACATTGCCACTTCTCCCATCATCATGGCTGATCAATTTGCAAAGCTCATGAAATTTGCATAAATTAGCCTCAAAACACTATTCATTTATCAAAAACACTATTCATCTCCATAAGCCCCCTTGGGCTACTTAAGCCCCTTCCTACGCTTAACTCTGGGTCCTCATGCGACCACCATCATGACTTAACCTTGGTTAATCTCTACCTTATGGTCAAAATTCACTTTATGGTTAAGCACATGGTTAATCAACTTAATCATAATTAGCCTAATTCTCTCCACCTCACCTAGTCTACCCTTTGACTAGCCTAGCCTTTCCACCTCACCTAGTCTACCCTTTGACTAGGCTAGCCTTCCACCTCACCACCTTGATATTTGCTCCACATCACATTCTCCTATGCATTCAATGACAATTGAAGACTTTTGCACACACAAAAGCATTTTTTAATAAAAGGTTTTCCACCTCAACATGTCATAAATGATATTTGGAGACTTTCCTCCACCCATGCATTTATGTGGGATGACTCATTCATGCCCATTTATTGCATGTGGATGGGTGAGGGATTCTCTCACCCAAATGCACTTATGAGGCATGGCACCCATGCCACCTCAGGGGACACCTCTCAATGGACACCTCACATAGGACACCTCACAAGGGACACCTCAGCCCCTCCCCTAACCTTGGTAAACTCTTTAAATAGAAGGCCAATTTTTTCATTTCAAAGAGATCCACTTTTGCTTAACAAAACTCTACTAAAATTAGCCTAGACTATCAACATCACTCAACATCATCCTACATCACTCACCATCCATCACCACATAGAAGTCAACATGAAATCCATCAACATCCCTTGATATTTGATAGGTTGTTAATAAAGATTGAAGTTTCTAAAGGTGACTTGGTAGACAATAGAAGAAGCTCCTACACCAGAGGAAACTTTGCATCAAAATCCATCAATTTTAGAAATCATAGTTACATTTGCATAGCAGGGTGTGAATCTTGAGGTACAATCAGATTCACACCCTAGGGTGTGAATCCTATTTTTACCATCCAAAGCTCACAAAACTAGGTAAATACCTCAACTTTGCTTATTTTTCATCATTTTACATAGTTTTAATCATGTTTTGAGCATATTTTAGAGGTTATTTATCTATAAACATGAGGGGTCTGATCAAGACAAGCCCCCAAATGTTCTAACCAAATTTTGTAGGTCTCACAAGCCCCAAGGATAGATTCAACCACCAATGGCACACAAGAAATAAGCCCACTTGCATCGAGGAAGATAAGGAGACAACTGATGATTGTTTACCATCTATACCAAAAGAGGGCTTCCCTTGTGGAAGACCCTATTTTGTAGCCCTTAAGGGCACTTTTGTAAAAATAATAATCTCTATAACCTCCTTTAATGATCAATTTACAAAACAATCATGTTTCCTTGTGTTTCATTTTAGCATACCCAATGGGACCCCCACCATTTTTACTACTTTGGTTTAGTCTTTTTCATTGGCTAACCATCATTTTTGACTATTTTCTATGTTTTAGGTGCTGAAAAACTAGAAAAGAATACACCAAAATCCTTGAAAATACTTCAAGTTCCAACCTACAATATTTTTGGCCTATGAGCTAGATTCGCATAGTAGGGTGTGAATCTTGAGATAGTCAGATTCACACACTAGGGTGTGAATCCCAAAAATTACCTCAAAAATTGATCCCTAGCAACAAGGTATCCATTTCCACACATCTACATCAGCAGCAAGGTAAGTCAAGGGGGTAAAAATACCTTTTTCCCATTGATATTGCTATCTCATATACCTTTATAACCTTCATAGGCCAAACCACCTCTCGACATGGCATGTACAAGGTGAAATCATTCCTTGTACCTTTCTTGATTGCAATTGTAACTAGGTTTCTTCCCCTTCTTCTTGTGACCATTATTTATCAATATTGTAACTAATTTTGAGAACCAATCTAACTTTCTACCCCTTCTTGTGTAGGAAACTTTCTCAGAACTAGGGGAGACCCCAGAACTAGCTTCACAGACACCAAAGTTATCCAGAAAACCCAACAAATTTAGATTCACATAGTAGGGTGTGAATCCGAAGGTACTGTCACATTCACACACCAGGTTGCAAATCTCAAAAATCTATAAAATTCTACATCACACAGACTAGAAAGAACCTCCTACAACATCTAGTGATAGGTATTCTCCTCTAAAACTAGTATTTTTTCCTTTTCAAAAGTTGATTCTCCTTTACATATGAGTCTTTTCACTTGTTTCATCTTGGTCTTATAATTGCATTTTAGCCATTTGCATAAGGCCTAAAGGAGGCCTCAAATATCCTTGTTTTCTTAGAGTTGAGATAGATTCTAATCTATTCTCATATACAAAGCTCTTACGCAACATCTAGTCATAACCATAATTGGTATATCTTGACTAGTGTAGATAGGATTGTGCCCAAGCAAGCCTTAGCATCACTTTTCACTGAAATCAAGTGACATTATCTTTTGTCTTTCTTCTTAGCATAGATATTTCTCAAAAGCATCTAGTTAGATTTCATCTCTTTCAAAATGCATCTAATTAGATTTCATCTCTTTCAAAAGCATCTAGTTAGATTTCATCTCTTTCAGAACACATCTAATTAGGTCTTTCATCCTTTTCAAAAGCATCTAATTAGATTTCATCTCTTTCAAAAGCATCTAATTAGATTTCATCTCTTTCAAAAGCATCTAATTAGGTTTTTCATCTCTTTCAAAAGCATCTAATTAGATTTCATATCTTTCAAAAGCATCTAATTAGATTTCATCTCTTTCAAAAGCATCTAGCATAGATTTCTTTCAAAATTCTAGCATAGATTTCCATTTCAAAAGCACTTAGCATAAATTTTCTTTACAAAGTCAAATTTTCATTCTAAAAGTAGTTAAAAGCATTTCTTTTCCATTGCTTTCATAACCTAGTTTGCTTTCAACACATTAGCTTTCTTAAATAACAAATCAACACCACACACATGCACATTTCATACACATTGGTAAGATTGGATTTCATCACCAATCCCCAATCGAGACCAGTGATGTTGGAATTCATCTCCTTCCACTAGCTCACCCCCTAGATGCCATAGTAGCCCCCATAAGAGATTTTTTAGACTTCATCACCAAAAGATCCCCTACTCTTGAGAGATCCTTAGGGTAGGTTAGGATTAGATACCCCTACTCATAGGGCTTTGCATAATTCATGAGTTGGTAATTATCATTCTTGACTAAGCTCATTTTAGGGTGAAGCGAAAGCCTAGGTAGGTCGATAGTAGGTCTTAGATAGTGCTACCTCTTTCATAAGAGGTCTTTTAGATTTTCCCCTTTTTGGTTACCTTTTACTTGTGCCTTTCATTAGCTACTATTCACCCATTATCACATAGTTTACCCTTTGCACACCTTTGGGTGTTGTAAAGTCATGTGCTTCAACATACCTATTTAGCATCCATTTCCTACTTACTTTCATTGTTATAGGTTGGGTAACATCATAAAAAATACATGAAAACACCAAAAATATTTTCTTATTGTTTGTCCTTAACTTTTGTTGCATCTAAGTTTTTTTGGGTCTCAAACCTGTTGCAAAACCATCTAAAATAGCTCCAAAACACACTAGTTTTCCATAATCTGTTTCTACAAAATTACACTCATACTACCTATTTTAATCACATTCACATAGCAAGGTGTGAATCACATTTATACACCACCCTACGAATCTAAAATTTAGGGCATAGACAGGCTCAAAAACCTACACAAAACACACAACAAAGTGAAATTTTTATTTTTGGTTGCCTTAACCACTTAAATTGCACATACAAACATGGTTCTCACCTACAACCAAAAGCACGAGTAAGCTCACCTCATTGTAGAAGCATCCCATACTACCTCATCATAGTCAAACAATCCACCTCCACAATCTGAGGAAATTACCTCTACTGCTCCACCAAATCAATCTATTAGTTCATAGGTACCACACGCAAGCAACATGTCACAAGTTGAATCATCAAATTTACCTCAAACTGATATAGATGATCCCAAGAATACTTCTCCATCGGATGATATTTCATCATACAATCTACCATCCACTTTTTGCCAACATGTCATCTATGTTGCACCCAATAATCCCCAACCATCTCTCACTATTGATGATCAAACACCTCCTCCTTCACCAACTGCTAATCATCCATTCTTACAAGGCTAGTCTCAACCCCTCTTGGATGAAGATGTGACTATCCTCTACCAAATCGATCTTGATGTTGTCACAACTACCCAAATGGTAGGAATGATCTCAATGACTCACCCCTCCATTCTAGATAATCCAACATCCTCATCACAAATTCTATAACAACAACAAATGCTGCAACATCATCAAATTCCATAACAACAACAAACGCTACAACATCATCAAATTCTACAACAATAACAAACATTGCAACATCATCAAACTCCACAACCACAACAACAAATTCTACAACAACAACAATTGCTACCACAACAACTTTTGCAACAACAATACATCCCACAACAATAGCAAATTCTACTTAATCAATAATTTGCTTCTACTTTCCATCCCTCCTTTCCTCCCATCTCCACTTTCTCCACCCTTCCTCAATCTTCCACTCTTGACTTCATGGCTTCTTCCTCATATTTTCCACCTCCAAATTCTCTCCAAACTTTCATGTATGGGATCTTACCTTCTACTCAACCACCACCCTCCCTTTCTTCCACATTTCACCTTCCTCCACCTCCTCCTTTTTCCCACCTCTAACCATTCCCCTTACTTCTTATAATCCCAACTATCCATCATACCTCCATAATCCACCATGTTACTCGAGCTCAACCTGACACATCGCTATTTTGATCATATCCTCCTTCACAACTCAACTCATTCACCCCATCATTTTATGGGTAGGATTCATCTTCTAATCAACCACCTCCTCTAACACCATAATATAATCAAAAATCTTTCTTCACTTCTCCCCCTTCTTGGTCTTCCATGCCAACCACTCAACAACAACCTCCACTCCAAAATTCTACTTCATTTCAACAACAACAAATTTCAATCCCACAACAACAAGTTCTTCAACAACAAAGTACCTATACAACAAGTGCAAATACCACAACAATAGGTACCCATACAACAAAAATACACACTAGTTCCACAACAACAATATTTTCATCAACAACAGGTTTTGGATCAATATCAACATATTCCTATTGTTCAGTCTCAAATGCCCTCCATGCAATATAAATATTTGTCAGCACCAACTCAAATTTCAATGACTTTCAATACTCAATGGGATGAACAACAGTTACAATATCCACCCCATACAAACTATTCACATTTCACATCATAATCATATCTTCTCCCTTCTTCATCACAACCACCAATTCTCCCCACACCAAGCAATCCAACACAAACTCCACACACCACTTCTAATGAGTTTCAAAATTTTAGCAGAACAAATCAAGAACTTGGACCTATGCACAACTAGTTATGGGCCTCAAAAACCCACTTATAGTCAGTTGTGCAATGATCCTATCAATCCCTCTATGGCCATTCATCCCTATCCTTATCGATTTAAAATACCCAAATTTAACAAATTCAAAGGTAAGGAAGATCCAAGGGAGCACATCAATAATTATCACTTTACATGCTATCAAATCAATGGTAGTGACCCTCTCATGCTTCACACATTTTTACTCTCACTTGGGGGTCAAGATTTGGATTGGTACAACAACCTTTCACGACATAGTCTATTCACCTTTGAGAAATTAGCTAATCTATTCTTAGAACACTTCTCAATCAATATCAAGAAGAAAATATCACTCTCAAATTTGTACAACTTATGATAATTTGATGAAGAACCCATTACTAATTTTATTTCTAGGTGGTAGGTTATCATTCATGATCTAACCTTTGCCATACCACCTATAAAACTCATCAAATTATTTGTAAAGAGTTGCACTAAACACATTTCAACAATATTACAAATCTAGTAGAGTCATACATTCAACAAAGCTATTGCTCAAACATTGAAGACATCAAGGTACAAGCAAGGAAGATCAAACTTTACAAGAAGTCAAATTACCCAACCAACATTAGATTCAACCAAATTCCTACCAATCCTAGCACATCTAAACCACCATAAAAAAATCAAGTGGTTCTCAATACACAACCTCCCTCATCATCTCAATAATATTCTCAGCCCCAACAAGGGCCTTTCCACACTAATTCACCTTCTCCATCCAATCAACCATTGGCTCGTACCCTATGCCCTCCTCGCCAACCATGCAACTGGATGCCTTTGTCTAAACCATTGCCCAACTTGTTCCAAATATTGTATGATGTTGGACATATTGCTCTACCTGATATAAAAGCTGATGATCCCAATCATCCAAAACCATGAGGCTACAATGAGCAAGCATTTTGTGAGTATCATCAACAATGAGGCCATGACATCAACTCTTATTATATCTTTCATCATTTGGTACAAGATCTCATTGATCAAGGAACCATCCATGTATCAAACCCTCTCACCCCTCAAAATCAAAATCTAGGTATTTATCAGAACCCTTTACCTAAACATGGGGGTGCTAATTCTCACACCAATCCACCCACATCATAGGCTAGCCCTAGATAGGTCAATTATGTCAATCATGGCCTATCTCAACAAGGCTTTATGGGTATGATCAATGTTACTACTTATAACCAATGCTACCCTCTATATACTAATGCACCAACCAATCCTTCTCAACCTGTGCCATCTAAATCTAAACTATCACCATCGCCAGGCATTCCTCCTACTATACCATACAATATCATCACCATTCATAGTAGTCTTTCACACCAACTCTACATTGCTCCTACATGATTATCCATCTACGACATTTTGTAGCAATCTCAACCTCATCATGAGGCCCTCAATGATATTCTCCATTCCATAGATCTCAAAACAAGTGATAACAATGCTTTTGTCAACTTTGTTGGTAATGTGCAAACATGTATGCAACCTTCCATAAGTTTCCATGATCATGAAATCATAAAACTTGTGGGAGAAGGGGTTGATCCTCCTCTACATATCATGGCTTCTATCAATGATGTTACCTATAAATATGTCCTCATTGACACTAGATCATCCATTAGCATCATTTCCACAACCACCCTTCATCATCTACATATTCCACCCACTCATCTTACCACTCCTCTTGACCTATGAGATTTTGATGGCTCTATGCATCCCATGGTAGGCTCTATTGTCTTACCTATCTAGGTAGGTGCTAAGACTATCTCTACACTATGTCATGTCATCAAGGGGGATATGCAATATAATATCCTCTTAGGACACCCATGGATTTAAGACATGTAATGTGTCCCTTCCACCTTGCATCATTATCTAAAATACCTTCACAATGACCAAGTGCATCACATCCCTACTGATGATGATCCATTTGAATTTTACAATATCATTACTTTTCCACCAGGTCCACCCTTATCTTCCACTCAATTCACTCCCACAACAAGGTGACCCCCACAACATCACCCCCATCTCCTCCACTTCCACATCAATCAAGAAATCCTATGAATATTTCCTCTCCTTCATCATCTAACCTTCCCACTCATGTTGCTACACTCCCTCAATAAACTTTACATCCATCATCATAATATCTTTCCCATTTATCTTCCATCTCCCCCCTCACTCTTCTCCACCACCTCCTACATAGTCACATCCACCTTCTACCAATACTCCCATCTTACCCACTCCAAATACTCCTCCAATTCATTCACCCTCTATTCCATGCACATCGCACATCATTTTACATCCCAACAAGCTTCCTCCTCACCCCATTTTCTAATTTACACATGCAAATCACCCTATCCTAGCTACATCAATAGAATGTTATGAATGGGAACAATGCACTACCTGCTTGGATGCTCAACTCACCCAATCCACTCCCTCTATTTCTCCATCTCCTATACCACTTCCTCAAGAGTCACAACCCTCTTCATATTCATCACACAGGGGATCCTCCCCTAAACATGACCATTATGACATACCTCATGTTTCCATACTCATGACCAATCCTAGCCTAAGAGAGTATAACATACACAATGCTCATGTCACCCCTCCTACGATACAATCCATTCACAACTTTGGTCACCCCAATCATGCACCCTTGACTATCGAGGTCATCATTCCTCTCGACCCACCCACAAACTATACCAACTTCATCTATGGTGGTATTGATTCATCCTCTAATGTATTTGAGCCTCAATCACCACAAGATAAGTTTTGTGGTAATCTTGACCACATGTCCAATCCTACTTTTGTGATGCGATACTTCCAATGATTCCATTAACATGGTTTTGGATTAGGATGCTACGAACAAGGATCTAGAACCCTTGTTGACCCTCCTATCTGATAACCCAAAGACAAATCAGGTCTAGGCTATCAGTGTGACAACATCAACATATTGGAGGATGAACTCCATAATCTCACCCTTGATCCTTTTGAGGATAACTTTGATAATGAGCCTGAGTGTGACTTTCTTGATGATTATCTCTCTCCTCATTCCATAGTTAACATCCCATCCACCTTCTTCCATGAGTCTCCTCCTCATAGCACTATGTCTACTTGTGTTGTCGATGACCTCACCCATCACTTTGATGCACTTTCACTCACCTCATCTAGCTTAGATGATACTACCCTTCCTCCTTCTCCATTATCTATCAATCCATACATACCTCTGCACACTCACTAACGAGTTCGATGCTCTTCAACTCACCCTCACTCCCTACCCATGGTTTTGCATCCTCACCTAAACCAACCATTCCCTTCCTCATCATCTGACTCTTCTTCCACATATTCTACTTCCTCATTGACTTCAAGTATCTTAGTCAATATGATCTCCATCAATTTATTCACTCCACTCTACTATGTTGCCCACCCTGATTGAATCATATGTACAACTTTAAACTTTATTGATTTTGATCACATTTCTTCTGAGCCTTCTCCATGAGACTTTCTCCTATCTCCACATCTACTCCATTCTACAAATACCCCTCTATCTTCTATCCCACCCCATATTTTATATGTCCATCACATGAATGTCTCTCTTGATGATGAGCTCACTCTCACTAACATCATCAATGACTTACATCTCATCCCCATTCCTACTCAACTCTAGGATGGCTCTCACATGCTTGTGGAAGACACCATTGATGTTGACATCGATGATGATCCAACCAACCCTCACATCATCAAACTCAGAAAGGGTCTTTCCCTTGAAGAACATAAATTTTACAATGCTCCTAAAATAGTATAAGAAGGTCTTTGCATGGTCTTACATGGACATGCCTGATCTTGACCCTTCATTGGTCATCCATAACTTAACGCTCGATGATAGTACTAAACCTATCAAGCAAAAACTCTACAAGATGCATCCTACAATTGCTTTGATGGTGAAGGAGGAGTTACAAAATCTCCTTGATATGGGATTCATTCAACCAATTGATTACCCTAAGTGGGTTTCTAACATGGTCCCTATCACCAAGCCAAAAGGAGGAATTCACATATGTACTAACTTTAGGGATCTCAATAAAGCATATCCTAAGGATAATTTTTTACTCCCTAATATTGATACTTTGGTCGACTCTACAATAGGTCATGAAATATTATCCCTCATGGATGGGTTTTTAAGGTACAACCAAATCTAGGTTAACCCTATAGACCAACATAAGACATATTTTACTACCCCCTAGGGGACTTTATATTATAAGGTCATGCCATTTGGTCTTAAGAATACTGGTGCAACTTATCAACATGCTATGACGTACATATTTCATGACTACATGCATAAAATTATAGAATATTACGTAGATGACCTACTTGCAAAGTCCAAAAAGCATCATCAACACATCGATGACCTCCAAAAAATATTTGATCACCTCTTGGAACATAATGTATGATTAAATCCAAAAAGTGTGTCTTTGGCATGACCTTAGGTAAAACTTTTAGGTTTCATTGTATCTCAATGAGGCATCGAGGTCGATCCTCAAAAAGTGAAGGCTATCATCAACATGCCTCCTCCTACAAATATTAAACAATTATACAACTTGCAGGGCAAAATTCAAGTGATTCATCGCTTCATCGCCCAACTCTCCAACAAGTGTAAGTCATTTAATCACCTCTTACAAAATGGGGTCACATTTACAGTGGGACCAAGCATGTTAGACCACTTTTGACATAATAAAGGTCTATCTTACTTCTCTACTAGTATTATCTCCACCCCATCTAAATCTTCCTTTTCATTTATACATATCTACCATTGAATTTGCTTTGGGTACACTATTAGCCTAAAAAAATGAAACCAACCATGAACAAGCCATGTATTACATCAACCACACATTGGTAAGCTATGAGACATAGTATGCTTACATGGAAAAATTATACTTGATCATTGTCTTTGCTACAAAGAAGTTGAGACATTACATGCTAAATCATACAACTTATGTTGTAGCTCATGATAATCCACTCCACTATATGATGGGTAGAAGTTACAATAATAGTCACACTACCAAATGGATTATGTTACTCACTGAATTTGATCTCAAATTTATTAGTCAAAAATCCATTAAAGGCTAGGTCATTGTTGATCAACTCATTGAAGCTCCTTTAACTGATGATAAACCACTCCTCATTGAGCTTCTAGATGACTCAATGTTTCATACCACTAAAGCTGAACAATATGTGGAACCTGAAACACTAGCTGACCTAACTCTCTTCTTTGATGGCTCTCACTACGAATGAGGAGGGGGTGTAAGAATAGTCTTTTTCACACCACAAGGGGTACCCCTTCCATTTTATTTCAAATTAGGATTTCCTTGCACAAATAATAATGTCAAATACGAAGCTCTCATTCTCGATCTCAAAACAACCCTCGCTATGTGCATCAAATGACTACAAATATTTGATGATTCCCTTCTCATTATCAATCAAATAAAGGGAATCTTCCAATGTCGATACCCCATACTCAAGCAATACAAATAGGTCACTAATCAGTTGCTCACCCAATTCAAGTGGTACAATATTGATGCTACCCCATGCTCAAAAAATCACTTTGTAGATACCATGGCTTCTCTTGGATCTTTAATACCATAAAATCCACATGATGAAATCACTTGTGTGCCTATACAAATGCTACTTAAATCATCCATCTCTACTTCAACACCTTTCGATGATGTTGACATCAATTTTGTTCAAGTTGAACCTTGTGATCCTTGGTTTTTCCAAGTCAAGGATTATATTAAATTAGGCATCCTTCTTGCTAATTTACCTCACACTCATAAATGAACATTCAAATAAAGGGTGATTCATTATACATTTTTGGGAGACATCCTTTATAAATGCAACTACGATGGCATCCTTCTACATTGTCTCGAACCCTAAGAGGCCCAACATGTTATTAGGGTTGCCCATGATGGTACTTGTGGTGACCATTTTAGTGGCATGGCCATAACCAAGTGCATCCTACGCATGGGTTATTATTGGCCTACTATGGAGCATGACTATTGCACTTATGTTAAAAAGTGTATCAAATGCCAACAACATGCTAATATTACACATCTACCATCTCAAGCATTACAACCCATCCAATCCATGTGGCCTTTCTCTCAATGGGGCTTGGATCTCATTGGAAAAATCACTCTAACCTCATCCAACAATCATAAGTTCATCATCACTACCATAGAATATTTTATGAAATGGGTTGAGGTAATTCCTCTCATCCAAATGATAGGTCCTAAGATTATGGACTTCATTACTCAACACATCATCTATCATTTTGGCATTCCTTCCAAAATCATCTCTAATAATGGTACACCCTTCAAGAACAAGAATGTCCATGCTTTATGTGAAAAATACAACATCCAACATAGCTTCTCTACCCCATACTACCCCTAGGGTAATGGGCAAGCTAAAGCTACAAACAAAACCATTTGCACCATTCTTCATAAAATCATTGTAGAGATGCATCACGATTGGCACAATCAAATGCCATTAGCACTCTAGGCTTATCGCACCAGCATTAGAACACCAATTAGGGCAACACCATTTTCTTTAGTCTATGGCATAGAGGCCATCATGCCCCTAGAGCTTGAAATCCCTTCTTTGAGAATCTCACTACAAGAATTTATTGATAATGATACAACCCATCAAGCGAGATTAGACCAATTAACACTCTTGGATGAATATCAAATTAATGCTATTGAACATACATACATCTACCAAGATCATATTTAATATGCCTACAACAATAAGGTGCACCAACATGAATTTCAAATCAGATATTTGGTCCTCAAAGAGAACCAATAGAATACTAGCCAACCACGCCATCTTCATGATAAATTTATGCCCAACTAGTTAGGCCCATACATTATTACACATAAATTTGGTTCTAGAGTTTATCACCTTACCAATATTGAAGGTCTCAAGGAACTTGAACCCCTCAATATCATCCATCTCTATGCATTCTATGCCTGATAACATTCATCAAGGTTCTGCATTCTTTGTAAATCCCATCATAAATATTACACAAATACAAAAATGCAAAAACAAAAACAATGCAAGCACAAAATCATCCATCAGCAATGTATTCTCCATTGCATCTTCATCCATATTTAGTTCTTCTATATTCCTTCTCTTTCCTTTCCCACTAGTTCTTGGTCAATGTTGTATGGTCACGCTTCGAGTAGCTACATACCTTTGATTTGGTCTTCTCTTCTTGCTCACTTTCTCTTTCCTCTTCTTCTTGTTACTTATCAATGTTGTATGGTCACGCTTTGAGTGGCTACATACCTTTGATGAGTTACATTCCTTCCTTTATTCTCTTCTCTCTTTCATTTTTCTTTTCCCATTCTCATTCTCTTACCACTTTCCATCCATTTCATACATGCATTTTTTATATTTTTCCATCACAATCCACATCCATCAATCATGTTGATGCCGCCAAACATTTACAATTTCATTTTACACTCATCTCCACACATAGAGTTCTACACTTCTTTCAATCACCCTTTATGTTGTGCATATCATCATGGGGTAATCTTGTATAGTGATTTTTCAGCAATGACATGCTAAGTCACATTAGTTTCTGCATAACTAGTTGCATTTTTACAATCATATCACCATCATTGTCAGTACATCTCATGTCTTATTTCATGTTACAAGTAGAGTGCATATGCCCACCATACATACATACATGCATACAAGTCTCATTTTATGTCCACATGCATACATACCCACCTTGCAAAGCAAAAATGAAGAGTTAAACACACACACATTAGTGCAACTACTATGATGTCCAATCCTCTTTTCAAGATACTGGGTAATAGAAATATTTTAGTGATTTAACCATTTCTAGTTAAGTCAATCAACCTTCATCCAACATTATCAAATTCTAAAGCACTTCAAAGCTTCCCCTAGCTAACTTGAGTTCTTTCATGGCCACCAACACATTTCAAACATTAAGTAAATTTTGAGCATAGGAAAGGCAACACCTTGCGTACACTGGCCACCTAGAAAAAGTCACCTCGCTCATCCTATCATTTGCATGATCCAAACCTGAGGATCAAAAAAAGGATAAGCTACAAAAAAAGAGAAAAAGGAAGAAAACAAAAGCAAATGCCAAAAAGAGCACTACAAAAAGAATAAAAAAGAAAATAAAAGAGCATCATCAAAAATCTTGAATCCTTGAGGTCCTCAGGTCCATAAAATCATGGGGCTAATATCCATCAGAGGCTATAGAATCCTATCTAGCAGTGGAGCATGCCCTCCAAGTGGTGACATGTCTATCACATTAGTGACCTTATTTTGTATAGACCACTATGTGCTTGTGGATGAGCTAGCTTAAATGACTAAGTTTACAATTGGTTAGTCCAACCTCACTCAAAATGGATAAATGAACATCACTTTACACACACTGGTCCATGATTAACTTAAGCTTAGTTAGGATAGTTGAGATTTCTGTAGGATATTGATTGACTACTAGATGGGTTTGATTGCTCAAACTATGGTGTTCGACTCCCTTGAAATTCTTCTCACATCCAACATTTTTAGAACAATGGAATAGATAGCATCACAACTAGTTTCACCAAAATACAAGTGTACTCTTCATTGGCATTTCACATCCTCATCATACAGGTATTAATATCACTTGATAGGATCACACATGCATAATCATTCATCCATCACTTGCATTATCTATCAATTATCACCCATTGACATTCATAACATTCATTGCATGTTTGCTTATCTCATACTCATAGTCTTTTACGTGACTACTCATCATTGCTTAATTCACACTCTATAATATTATCCAAGTCTTATTACACATATGTCCTTTAACATATATCTACACATTCACCTATAATATAATTCAATCATTCTTACCATACATGTTCATATATGTCTACATCATCTCATACATCTACACAAAAGCATACATCATCAAGGCATACACATGTCTATACTACATCAACACAACAACACATTCACATAATGTTCACACATATAATCAATACCACATCATATATATCATATATCAAAAATACCCATGGGCTACAATACATGTCATCCCACACATATCAGCCTCACCTATATACATGTACATATCATACATCAAAAATACAAAAAGGTGGTATCATTGCCATGCTCAAAAACTATGTTAACCCAACTGCTCACTCAGAGTCTCTCCACTCCCCTCCTATACACTAGGGGTATCATCCACTCTCCTCTCTATTGTAGCTCCACTATTATCTAAGGTATATACCTTAGCCTGGGATGTTGTCACCTCAACCAATCATGGTACCATTAGCACTACCGATGGTGTACTCCACTGACTCCATCATGATTGTGTCTGAGAATGTAAATGTGATCATGAATCTAAATAAGAAGGCATAGGAAACCCTTGCTCTATCAGGTCCAACTTGCATCGTATCCTTTTTGCACTCTCCTTCCTAAATGCAGTTGTCAAGTCACCTCGTAACTACTGCAATCATTGCATCTCCTCCCGTAGGCCTGATAACTTTACCCTATCCCACTCTTCTGCAACTCTCATATCATCTAGCTCTCCTTGTAGTTGATACACCTTCTCTATCATCTCACTGCTCAACTCTTATCTCATCCAACTCCTCCAACCACTACCTCTTCGCCAGTGTCTCATCTCACTCTACGATGAGAGTGTCTCACTCCTTTGTCACCCTCATTTTCTCCACCAATGCAACATCCCCTATTACATACACCCTATATCTATCTACTAAAGCAACCTCCAACTCACTCTATAGTCAATTTTTCTCCACTCATACCACATCTCTCTCTATGACCATAATTGCTCACTTTTTTCCCATGCCATCTCTCACTCAGTTTGCTGAATCTCTTCCTACCATAATATCTTACACAATATTATGGTCTCATCCTATGATGCCAACATATCATGAAGATATGGTGATATCAAACTCCAACTCACTAGCATCAACCACCTTCTCCCTAGGCCCCATATCATCCATGGGTTCTAGATCCTCAACTTTAATCACCTCCTCCATAGGCACCAGCTCCTCCATCATCAATGTATCCTCTATTGGTCCAAATCCTTATACATCCACATGCACTCTTGATGAATCTACCTCATTCTCCCTTTTTTGTCATACCTATCAAAGTAGTGACTCCAACTCCTCCTCCTCTCCGAGCTCTAGCCCAACATCGACTTCCCTTGTAGGATCCCTTGCTCCTAGGACCACCTCCTTAGTTGTCACCTTTGCACTACCTATGGCCCATCCTAATCCTATGACTACTCCTCTCACTACCTCACTAAACCCATCCACTACCCCCACTCTAGGCTCCCATCTCTACATTGCCACCATACATCATACTCAAGAGTCATACCTACATCATCCACATATAGAATCACTATCACCTCATCTAGTATAATATCTAAGGGAGGCACCTATGGCCATAGACCATGATCTCCTTACATCCTCCAAATCACTACTAGTGGATCCAATTGCCCTTATCACAAGACAAACTAACATGTCACCCTCTAGAAAGGAAAAACTCCACTTAGCTCATGTATCGACCCACAATCCATCTACCCCATCTCACCTTGGCCAACTCCACTACATCCTCTAGACCACTCTAGTCCTCCTCACCATGGCCTCCAAATAATATTTATGGCCACCAATCCATCCAACCTCCTCCTATAATACATATCATCACCCTCATGTGGTTTACCCCTCCATATATATGTACCATCATAGCACATACGACACATCATCTCCCATAAATCCATGTGCATCATATGATAACTTTCTTAACCTTGCTACTATGATGTGCTCCCATACCCACACCTATACTAGTGGGCTACAACTCAATCCTGATTGTAGTGTCCTCTTCAAGGCATGCAACTCCCTAAAGGTCTATGCTAACAATGTTGGTACCCATGCAAACCTCACATCCTACTCTACCATGTCACACACCACCCCAATCATATTCCAAGGGAATTTCACCCCTAATGTGTCAGGTAATGCATAAGTCACAATCAAAACCATCATCATCATATATCTATTGGACAACATCTTGTCCTTCCAACACTTCTCATACACAACTCCACCCTCATGCTCCACCTTCACCCATCTATCACCAAAATCTCATTGCAATATACCACTCTGCTCATCCTTACTCATCACTACCCTCACTATCACTCCCTCTATCAAAACTCGATATATCTAATATACATCCTCCAACATGATCATCATTTCTCCTATTGGAAAATGAAAAGTATTCCTATCAAGATCCCATCACTCACACAATGTTGACACATAGGACTGATTGGAGTGCACACTCATCATCTCTTCGAGCCCATACAACCCCACTTTCTTCAACCATGTACCATCATCAGACAACCATATACCTCTCAAATCATCTCACAATATGTAAACCCGATGTCATGGTTGCACATTTTTCACCTACATCCACCCATCAACACACAACAATTCATCATCAATATGATATATAATATATATATCTACAAAAAAAATTATTACATTCACATAGACACGTGTGAATCCATATAGTTTCATACATTCACATAGTACTATGTGAATCTCAATATAAGGGTAGATTTAGATACCCATTTGGCTAAAAATCACACTCATGCAAAAAATTTTCAACAAAAATCAATGCAAGTATGCCAAACACCCACATGCATACATTCATGCATACCGAGAAATGTAATCAACATTGTAAAAAAAAGGTAGATTTGGATACCCATTTGGCCAAAACACTACCCTATCCTAAAAATTTTTGGCAAAACTCCATGCAAACATGCTAAAATGCACACATGCATACACTCACGCACATCAAAACATGTAATCAACATCAATCAAACACATTTCAATGCATTCACATGCACACACTTCAATGCACTTATTTCATTTCCATCACACAATGCTAGTTCTACTATGCATTTTCTATGGTTTCATTTCACTATAAATTTGTTCCCTAGGGTTCATTTTTAACTACTTAATACACAAATACCAAGGCAAGAAAAATCCACTTACTACCACTGCACTCCCTCCAATGCTAGTGCTTGACTCACCTCCCATCATTTTCCACCCTCACCTCCATAATCTGGCAGTGCTTCGCTCCACAAATTCTCCCTCACCCCTCTCTCTTCCTCTCTCCCTCCACATGCAATGCAAAATGAGCATTTTGCTATGCGATTGCACTTATATAGTACTTTTCGCTCAAATTCACATAGCAATGTGTGAATCTTGAGGTAGGCTAGATTCACACACCACCCTATAAATCTGATTTTTCAAGTGGCATTTATGCTCTTATGCCTGACTCTTGCCATATGTGCTAAAATTTTACATTTTCTTCACATATTAGCCTTCCATTTTTCATCTTTTTAATTGACTCATCATCATTTCTCGCCTTCTCCATCATAAACTCATCGTTGAATTGGGTATACATTCACCAATCAAAAGTAACCTTGCACATGATCAAACAACCAAACATCCAATCATGGATACCACATTTTTCTAAGAAAATTTTTTCTAGAGATCATCTCAAGCCCTCCTTTGCTAGGGTAGACAAAAGAGTAGAATTTCTCTTCTCAATAAAACTCCAACTCAAACAAACATTTGAGAGGCCTAATGCCTACAACTATAGATAGCTCATGGATTACCTTCTTCAAAGTGGTAGTCGTAAGACCACTTTTGAATGAAGCACCTGACAAAAATCTACCTTACAACATTAATGGTCTATCAAATAAATGTCAAGAACTCATCAATCTATCAAAGGCAAAAAGTTTCAATATATCCCTTCCATAATTGGGACATCTTACATTGATCATAAAGCAAGGTGATCTTACATCTCCTCTTAAAGCAATCATTACGACACTACAAAGAGTCATAATCAATCACAAATCATTCGCTATCAATGTGTCTCTCTCATCCACAATCATCCATTACAAATTCATCTTCTTCAAAATCAAACCACCAACATGGTGTCATCAATTTTTGCATTGCACCGTGTCTTCACACAATGTAGTACAAAAAGGGGTAAATGTAGACACCCAAAAGTCACACATTGCCACTTCTCCCATCATCACGACTGATCAATTTGCAAAGCTCATAAAATTTGCATAAATTAGCCTCAAAACACTATTCATTTATCAAAAACACTATTCATATCCATAAGCCCCTTGGGCTACTTAAGCCCCTTCCTACGCTTAACTCTAGGTCCTCATGTGACCACCATCATGACTTAACCTTGGTTAATATCTACCCTGGTCAAAATTCACTTTATGGTCAAACTTCACTTTATGGTAACATGACTAATCAACTTAATCATGATTAGACTAATTCATGGCCACCTCACCTAGTCTACACTTTGACTAGCCTAGCCTTTCCACCTCACCTAGTCTACTCTTTGACTAGACTAGCCTTCCACCTCACCATCCTGATAGTAATTTCTCCATATCACATTCTCCTATGCATTCAATGATAATTGAAGACTTTTGCATGCACAAAAGCATTTTTTTTAACAAAAGACTTTCCACCTCAACATGTCATAAATGACATTTGGAGACTTTCCTCCACCCATGCATTTATGTGGGATGACTCATTCATGCCCATTTATTGCATGTGGATGGGTGAGAGATTCTCTCACCCAAGTGCACTTATGAGGTATGGCACCCATGCCACCTCAGGGGACACCTCTCAAGACATCTCACAAGGGGACACCTCACACAAGACACCTCATAGGGGACACCTCATGGGACACCTTAGCCCCTCCCCTAACCTTGGCAAACTCTATAAATAGAAGGCCAAATTCTCCATTTCTAAGAGATCCCACTTTGCTTAACAAAACTCTATTGAAATTAGCCTAGATCATCAACATCACTCAACATCATCCAACATCACTCATCATCCATCCCCACATAGAAGTCAACATGAAATCCATCAACATCCCTTGATTTTTGATAGGTTGCTGATAAATATTGTAGTTTCTAAAGGTGACTTGGCGAATAACAGAGGAAGCTCCTACACTAGAGGAAACTTTGCATCAAAATCCATCGATTCTAGAAATTATAGTTACATTCGCATAGCAGGGTGCAAATCTCGAGGTATAGTTAGATTCACACCCTAGGTTACGAATCCCATTTTTTGCCATCCAAAGCTCACAAAACTAGGTAAATACCTCAACTTTACTTGTTTTCATTATTTTGCATAGTTTTAATCATGTTTTGAGCATATTTTAGAGGTTATTTGTCTATAAACATGAGGGGTCTGATCAAGATAGGCCCCCAAATATTCTAACCAAATTTTGTAGGTCTCACAGGCCCCAAGGATAGATTCAACCACCAGTGGCACATGAGCAATAAGCCCACTTGCATCGAGGAAGACAAGGAGACAACTGGTGGTTGTTTACCATCTATATCAAAAGAGGGATTCCCTTGTGGAAGACCCCATTTTGTAGCCCTCAGGGGTACTTTTGTAAAAGGATAATCTTTGTGACCTCCTTTTCAATAATCAATCCCAAAACAATCAATTTTCCTATGTTTCAATTATGTTATTGACTAAGTCTCCAAAATAAAAATCAATGGCACATTGAAAAGTATCACCAACATTATATAATTCAAAAGGTATTCTTTGATATACAAAGGTTCCCCACTTGGTGGTAAAATGTGTCTTGTGTTGATCTTCATCTTTCACCCATATCTGGTTGTACCCTGAAAAGCCATATAATAGAGAAAATCTTTCTACCCCTAACACTATTTGTAGGATCTGATCAATTTGAGGAAGGGGGTAGTGATGCCTTGTTTAGGTTTCTAAAATCAACACAAACAAACATCTCCATTTTTTCTAACAAGTACTAGATTAGAAACTCATGTGTAATGCTTGATAATAGGATATATGATTTTGGCATTCAGTATCTTGAGAAGTTCTTACTTCATGGTTGCCTCTATCTTCATATTGATCGATCTCTATTTTTTCTTGAATGGATTAGCATTAGGGGTTAGCTCAATGGTGTGTTGAATCACTTCCTTGTCATAGACTTAGAGGTCATCATGGCTCTAGGCTATTATATCTTGATACTACATACATAGTGATTTGAATTTCTCTACTTCTTCTATAGTACAATGGACTCTCATCTTCAAATTTTTTCTTGATTCAATTTCAATTGCTTTATAGGCTTGTTCTTCTATTTTCATCCTTTGACCTATATTTCTATCATTGTTGTCAAACAAGCTCTTCAGGGTGATTAGCCCTTTAGGGATATGATTATTCATCAGTTTAATAGTAACCTCCTAATCGATTTTTTGGGATATCTCCTCTTATTGGGATGAATAGATTGCTTTCCTTATAAAAAAATCAACGATTTGATGGGCATATTTGAATACTTGCTCAAATATTTCTTTTTCTGGGATTGTTGGTCTAAACCAATTTTACTTTATTTTTCTTCCTTAGATAATATTCAGTAGCAGGTGCATAGTTTGCTCCTTGAGTTGAGAACACACCAACCAACTTGTTTTGCTCTTATGGAATAGCTTTTATTTTTAGAGCTTCAATTTTTTCCATAAAAGCCCATACTCTATTGTGGTATGCTTTTAGATAATGATGTATGCTATTATATTTCTCAATTATCTGATTAACTATGAGCTCAAAGTCACCATAGATTATTAGCAGTTTAATGCTCATATTTTTTTCTTACATCAAACCAAGACACAAGGCCTTGTATTCAACAACATTATTGGTGTAGCTCCATGTTAGTATATAGGAGAAAATATTGATTACTTCTAAAGGATAAACCAACACTACCCTAGATCCAATGCCATTTTTGCATCTGGCTCCATCAAAATAAAGTTTTCAAAGCTTCGACTTTCATAGTTCCTGATTTGTGATTCGTGGAATCTTCTTGTCTTGAGCCTACGATGTGGTATGTACCAATCCCAATATCAACTAAGGCATTGTAATTTTTTTAAGATAATTCTTCTATCTCCAACTCTTCCAGAATATCTTCCATAGGATCAACTTCTTAAAATATTGTACTAATATGCTAATCTTCTTTGATTTTATCAATATGACAAGTAGTAGGCTTTTATAGAAGAATTTTGATTTTTTTTACCTTTATGTGGAATTATTATATGAGAATTATCCAAGTATATGTAGCCTCCTAATCTTGTTGTGAATTCTTGTGAAATAAAAAGACCAAAGTGTGGTTCTAAGTCAACTACTACTATCTCTTATATTATGTCGATCTCTAAAACTTTGTATAGTGTCATAGGCACATCTTTGATTACTCCCATTATCTTTATATGGGTGCCATCTAATTTGATAACTCTAGAACATGAACGAGTATATTCCATATCCATCATTTCACATACTAATTTGGGCATTATAGTAGTAGCAACTCTAGAATAAATCATACAATTATGAAAAACCCACCATTCCATTCTCAATATGTAAAAAGGGGTGGTCTATTCTTCAAGGATCCAAGAGTCATTGAATCTTGAGCAAGATTGTACTCTAAAATTCACTGATCTTCTAGAGTTATTTTCTTCAATTAATCTTCGAGTAAATCTATCTATCTAGGAATCATCAGTTCATTGTACATACTTGCTTTAGAAGGAATCTTTTTAAGCTAATATACTATGTTGAATCTAGGTATTTCTACTAGCTTCTTTTCATTTTTCTTTTTTGGTTCATCAAAATTTCTTGTATAAATTTAAGTAGACTCTATTATTTGTCTCTTTATTAATAAAGGGAATTTGAGCTTAGCTCGTGCTTGCTCCTTTGTCTCAAACATCTCTTTAGCATTCTTTGTTTGCTTTGAGCTAGACTATTCTATTTAGATCTAGTGCAAATGGAAATTTATCTAACTCTCATTGAACTTGGGCTTTCCCAATCTCATGCATAGATTTCTCTTTTGGCTTTTGAGGCTAATTTGGGACTTTGAATGGTTCCAAATTCTAGGGATATACCTAAATTTAATTTTCTTGGATCTCATCAACATGGATATACATTCTTCATCGAAAGGATATTGAGTAAACATGATCTACTCTGGTTCCCACAACATGTTGACTTGACCTTTCTGAGACCTTTCAACCTTTTCAACAACTAAATATGCATGATGTTGGTATATAACACAAGTATATACACTATGATGATAGTTTTATACCAAAAACCAAGGGCGGCTTTCAGATTCTAAAGTCGATGGATCCTGATCTTGGTATCTATTGTTAATATTTTTGTAGTATTGCTTTTAATATCTAGCAATATACAAGAATATTCTAAGCTAGAATCTCTTCGATTATTTTTACTAAATTATTATCACTTTATTATTCAATATTTTGTGTAGACAACACTTCGGTTCTTTTTACTAAATTATTATCACTTTATTATTCAATATTTTGTGTAGACAATACTTCTAACATTATCGATGATTTTTTAGGCTCAAGCATTGGTAACTTTGGAAAAGTAGGAACTGGAAGCAATGTTTTGGAAGAAGGATGAGAGCAATTGAAGGAAGATATATAATTATGATAAGAGCTGTCGATAACTCACTTTGTTTAGAATGTGAGGCTATTTATAGGAAATATGGCATTATGACTCTCGATGGTAATATTCCTACAGAAATTAGAGTATTTTTAGTTGTAGTGGCAACTTGATAAACTTGAGAAAAGGTGATTACATTGGATTATTGCATTTGTAATCCTAATTCAGGATCTAATGCTCTAATATAATAAATATATGCCAAGGATCTAGGGGGTTTAATATTCTACAATATTATTTTACAGGTTCTATTAATTCTAAGATTGAAATTAGTGATTATTTCTTGAGGATGTCTTTGTATGATGGTAAACTAGATAAGACGTGAGAAGGAATCTGCTAGCTCATTGAGTTCTTCCATGAAGGGTCTAGCTAGGTCATCCCATGTATGGATACTTGCATCTTCTTAGGTTCAATAACAATTAAGTATCTTTCTTCTAAAGGGCATTTCAAGAAGCCTAACCATAACATCTTTATCTCTTATATTGTGGATTATCACTAATGACACTAAATATTGATAGTGATCATTAGTAGTTTTACCTATGCCATCATAAGTGGGAAGAGCTTGAAATGTTTCTTGCAAAATATCATTCAGGTGAACTAGACCTAGGGTTCTAGTGGTGTTCTAATTATGGAAATTTGAAGGAATTTGTTGTTGATTATGAGCCATGATTTTAATACATGGTGAGCTAAATAGTGCAAATAATTTTAGCAGACAAAGAATCTACAGTTAAAAATGACGATGAATTCTCTAATTTCTTTATTGCAAATCTTGTAATCATATAAAGATGAGACAAAAATGCACATAGTATGCAATTTCAACAAATAGAACTGATAATCTATTCATAATACAAATCTAGGATCTATATTTTTAAGGGAAGTCACTAGATGAACATATGTTCTTCACCTAATCTTGAGCTCTCTAGAAAAGTGAGAACAATTTAATCGTTTTGTCCCACTGGGCATGCTAGAAACTAATATACTTTTGGACCAAAATCTACCATACTTGCGGATGGGCACTATGCACTAGACTTTAGCCAAAGTACAAAATTGGATAAAATGAGATTGCTCTTCGGATAAGGTTGACTCCTTTAATTGATTATATTTTGATGGGAAAATAGTTAGAAAGGAGAAAGGGTTAGAGAAAGATAGGGAAAAGTGGATGACATATAGTGTAACAACATTGGATCTCACTAGGTAATATACTATGAAATCAATTATATGATACTTAATAGACTAACCATTATCACCTATAATTATAGATTCATTCAACTTATGATATTTACTTTAATCATTCCAAGGACTCAAACAATTAGCAATCCAATAGGTGATTCTTCACTTTAACATAATAGACTAAGTGTTGAATGTAACAAAAATGACTTAAAAACAATGTATATAGGCTTTAATCATTCTAAGGACTTTAATTATTAGCAATCCAATAGGTAATCCAAATAGCAAAATTACTTTAACATAATACACTAACAATTAAGTGTAACAAAAATGAATTAAAGTAAAATACACATAAAACCTACAATTGCATAGTAATGGAGGCCAAACAACTATCACTTCATTGATTAGCAACAATATTACAAAGCAATACTAGGAAAGGACTACAGATCCGACCTTTGTAATGAGGTCTCTCTTCATATTTATAGTTTACAATTTTAAATTTTGTAGCGAAAATACAATTTTATGGTCGTCGAGAAATAACAACCTAGAAAGAAACCATGATTGTTGAGGTGGCAACTCTAAGCTTCATCCTAGACGTAAATTTGAATTCAATCCATTGATCTGTAGTTACCTTTTTTAAGTGGTTGTATTATTGGAGTTTTCATTCTTGTGCTTTAGTGTCATGAATTAGAACTAGCGGGTAATCACCATGGCAGTTGCAGGTCTAAAAATGATGTTTCTTGGAAATTTGCTCAAAATTGAGCTCTTCATTTTTCCTACAGAGCTCTTTTGAGATAAAATTGTATCTTTGGTTTGATGATATAAGTATTGGATGCATTCTGGCCTTGTACACTTTTATTTCATGTTATTATTTCTTTTGTGTGATCTCAGGCTCTAGATTAAAATTGATGACGTCATTAGCTTAAGTGGTCTTATTTTGTGTATTTTTGCTTTGTTTCCTCACATCCCAATTTTGTACATTTTAGTCCCTTTGTGTGGTTTCAGGCTTAATCTTGAATATTTTCACATCATCATAAGAGGTCACGTGGTCTTGAGCATTGTGACTTTGGGATTTTTCTTTAGAGTTTGACCTGCATGACCCCAGACTTCTCTTCCTTTTGGCTAATGTCATTATATCAAGTGGTTCAGTTTCATGCAAATTTTTGCTTTGATTTTTTACTCCTTTTACACGATCCCATGCTTTGACCTTGGCTTACTGACATCATTGCCAAATTTAGCCTGATTTTAAGAATTATGTCCTTGGATGCTCATTTTTACGCATTCCGATGTAATTTTGATCTTGGGCATCGTGGTGTTAGGAGTACATTCAATATTTAGCATACTTAGTGAATTTTGGGAATCCAAAATACATTTATCCTTGCTATGCAAATATGGTCAAACATTTGACCCACAAGAGGATAAGTTCAAAAAATCAGAGGTGGTGGAACCTCCATCTCAAAAGAGCCTTGTGGGTAGATAGGATTAATTCAAATAAGGTTATAGGTTGTTTGGCTTATACCATCTATATGGCAAGGAGGAAATATTGCTTATATTTGTGGAATTCTAGCACTATAATTGCTTCATTAGTTGAAACTCCAATAGAATTATACCATAACTCTAAGGATTGAGAAGTTATTCAAACTCAAAGAGCAAAGGGAAGCAACCAGAGAATAATTGTTAAAGCATCAAGAATAATTTAAGAGATGGTTTGATAATAAATCAAATCCTCAAATATTTAAATTTTATGACCAAATACTCAAATGGATGAAGACCAAATCAAAGTAGGGTGTCATACTAAATTCTATATCATTTGGAGTGGCCTCTACATCATAACCACTTGCGAGGAGGAAATTTCATTTAAACATTCAAAACTTAATGGTGATACATTATAAATCCTAATCGATGGGATCTATTTGACGAGCTATTCATAAGTTGTATTAAAAAAGTATATATATATATATATATATATATATATATATATATACATATATATATATATATATATATATACATATATATATATATGTACATACATATACTATGCTTTACATATTTTAAAGTTTGTTCTGTAATAGATTTCATGGAGTGATGTAGTCACAAGGATAATCCATGCCATTGAATTTCATAGGTTGATCAAGATCAATAGCTTGAATTATTTTAAAGGTGCTAAATAAATATTTTCTTCTAAAGCAGCATAGGTCATCTGATGAAATCATCTACGAGCAACGCGTGCTAAACCAAAATATTAAAAAGAGATATGAGGCCAGAGTAGCGTGAGTTGTTTGATCATGAAGGGCACATGGTGGGAGTGTACTCAATCTAGAGTAAATAAAGAAAATCTCTAGGGTTGGATTTGCATGAATCATCCAATTATATCACCAAATACATATGGCGAGCTTATGCTTAGCTAAGGGTCATCAAAGAAAACCTTAATATTGAAGTAGCCCAAGTCATTTGATTGGATCATCAACATGCAATGCTACTCACTAGAGCAAGAAATATAGATAGACCTCTAAGGTAGTAAATCATCAAGACACATGGTGGACCTATGCTCATCCAAATATCATAAAAAAAAAATTAAAGCCAAAAAGCATGAGCCATCTAATTAAATCATCAACAGGAAACATTCATTGCCAGAGTAGAAGAGGCAAACAGTTCCTCAAGATAGCACGAACCATACAATTGGACAAAAATAATGGTCCATAGACCATATAATCAAGTGAAAATGGGATAGAATCCATCCACCAACCTTGCATGGGAAAAAAGTAACTTCCCATGGCATGAATCTAGTGCATTAAAAAAATGATAATCTATTTGTGTTGAATTTGCAAAAAAGAATAGTAAGTGCATGCCATGCAAATTTATTTAAGAAAAGATGATGATTGATCTCAAAAATAGAAACTTTGTGTTTCGAGAAAGGTGGAAATCTCTTTAATTTTACTCTACAAGAAATGGAAATAAATGGTTGATTTACTTTTCGAGGGAGCTCCGACGATTTGGCTTTTTGGCGGGAAACTCTCTGTGCAGGCGATAGGCGATGTTCTTGGGTTTGTGGAGCGTAGGATAATCCAGGACATCAGGTGGTTTCCCATTTTGTTTTGTTTTTGCGGATCTGAAGGATCGCTTGCAGCTTCAGGAGGGCCCAATGGGGTCTCCTCCAGACCCTCTCTCTGGGAGAAAGAGCTCTTACGCTGAAATGCTCAAAGACAATCCTTCGTCTTCTAACGGTGAAGCTCAGAGAAATACTCTGAATATGATGCTCAAGAATGCTGGCAAGGGTTCTGCAGCGCATCGTGTCAACGGATGTCTCCCACAATCCGCTTCAAGACCTAAGATTGTAATTGAACCAAAGCTGGTCGAAGACACAATCCTGTACAAAGCCAATCATGATTTGATTTGCAAATTCATGGGTATCCGACCTACCCTAAATTTCTTGCACACTTGGGTCAAATAGAACTAGGAGCCCCATGGTGAGTACTCCCTGTGGTTTATTAGCAACGGGTATTTCATCGTTAGCTTTTCTTCTTTAGCTGATAGAAACAGAGCGTTTGAGTCAGAGAAGAGAAACCACGGTCTGGCAGGGTTATTTGTTCAACCCTGGAGAGTGGGATTCGATCCTTGCATCGAACCCATAGCTGTCCCGGTCTGGATTCGGTCGTACGCTCTTCCAATGGAGTTTTGGGGGGAGCATGTCCTGGAAATGATCGGTAACTCCCCAGGTAGATACCTGGGCATCTCCAAGGACACCATAGAAGGTAACTCTGGTGTCTATGCTAGAATTTGTGTGGAAATGGATATTAGCCGACCTCTACCAAAGCAGAGGTGGAACTGGAACTGGCAGGAGTATCCTGGATCCAACAGTTAGACTATGAGGCTCTGCCTTTCAGGTGCAGAGTCTGCCATAAACATGGGCATTTGGCCCGATTTTTCCCAAATCTTCTGAACACCAAAACAGAAGCCCAGCATGGTATGCCAAATCGCCCCAGAGAGGGTAAGTCTTTTTCTGCCAAAGAAACATCCAATACTCCTCAGGGTAATGAGGGTCAGAAAGATGGCTTTGAACAGGCCAAAAGAAGGAGAAAGCAGAAGAAAAATGGTAAGGAGCAATTACAATCCAAGCCAGCCAACAGATATGAAATTTTTAAGACATTAGTGGACCAGGAGGACCAGGATATGGAAGGTGTGGATGGGAATATGGAGGCCCATAACTCCCAAACTCATGTTACTCCTTCATCTCCTCCTGTCTTAGAACAGGTGCTTGAGTCCACTGAGGTCTTATCGCCAGAAAATGCAGGGGCACTGATAGTGCACTCCCAAGCGCCGCCAGTAATTAAAGATGTTAGCATGGGAATTGCAGAGAAAAATAGAGAAAGGCCAGCCCTGGGTATATCTCAGGTAGAAAAGAGATCCAAAAACAGCAACACTCAAGGAGCGGGCATAAAGTCAAATAAGGACCTGATTGCAGCTCAAGGTGATAAGCTCATCAATGGAGGATCGGTGAGGACTATTGATTCTTACTGCTCTCAAGGTTTTCAATGATTATTCAATCTTGGAATGTTAGGGGTTTAAACAGTAGAACCCATCAATCTGTTGTTCAAAGACTCTTAGGAAAATGTAAAACAGACTTTTTGCTTATTCAGGAGACAAAAATGTCTTTAGATCTTATGAGTAAAACAATTAATAGAATCTGGGGGCGCTGGTCATATGGATGTGGCTGCCCAAGGTGCTTCAGGGGGGATTGTTACTCTCTGGAACCCTCTGGATTGGACTGCATTAGAACATATAGCTTGGAGGGGTGTTCTCACATCTCATTTTAGGAATAATTTCACAGCAGAACATGTCTTAATCACTAATTTTTATGGGGCCCAAGACCTTGATGGCCAGAGGCTCCAATGGAAAGTTGTTCACAACATGAGGTCCTCCAGGGAATACTTAGACTGGATTATTGCAGGGGATTTTAATGCAAAATTATCTGCTCGTGACCAGGAGGGTGGCACCCCTTTTTTGGATCCAGGGGATCGGCTTCTGATTGCCCAAGTCCAGGCCTTTCAATTAGTGGATGTTCAAGGCCCTGGAACCTACTTCACTTGGACTAATAAGAGGAAGGAGCCACACAGCAGGAAGGTCAAGTTAGATCATTTTCTGGTCTCGGAGGAGGCTTTTGTAAAGTGGAATACTAAGTTCCAGATTTTGGAGGGCCCTGTTTCAGATCACTTTCCCATTTTGCTGGAGGGAGGGACTTTGATAGGGCAGCATTACAGGCCTTTTAAATTTGAGAACTTTTGGTTACAAAAGGAGGACCTTCGACAGAAAATTCCACAATGGTGGGAAGAAGGCCGTCCACCTTTTGGGACAACAATGTTCAAATTTCATAAACAGCTTCACTTTGTCAAACTTCAACTGAAACAATGGAGGAAAGAAAATAAGTCAGATTTCCAGTTCCAAAGGGCCCCCTTAGTAGCCAGATGGGAGGAGGTTCAGAAACTCTTTAGGGAAGGAACAATTATAGAGCAACTCAAATCCGAGGATGATGCCTTGCGCAAAGCGGTTGAGGCCATTGATAACCAAGAGGAGATATACTGGAAACAGAGGGCAAGAAATACTTGGTTATTAGAAGGGGACAGAAATACCAAATTTTTTCATCGGTCAGCTTGTGCTAGGAGACAGATGAACAACATGGAAGCCCTTAAAGATGAGAATGGACATTCCTTCGATACTCTTCCTGGTATGCACTACCACTCAATTGATTACTTTTCTAAACTTTTTAAGGAAAGCATGGAGCAGGATGCTGAGGCTCAGAACGAAGTTCTTAATGTCATTCCTTCTATTATCTCTGAAGAAGAAAATCAGGCCCTGCTTAGACCCATTGAGAGAGATGAATTGAAAAATGTGGTCTTTGGTATGAATACTGGCAAATCTCCTGGTCCAGATGGCTTTCCTATTGAGTTTTTTCAGGCCTTTTGGGACACTTTGGAGGAGGATGTTTTGGCTGTCACAGAGGAATCCAGAACCAATAAAAGAATGCTCAGGGCAATTAATCACACCTTCATCTCTTTAATTCCAAAAGGGGAGGAGGGGACTCATATCTCTGATTTCAGACCTATTGCTTTATGCAACGTGATTTACAAAATAATCACTAAGATAATGGCTGAGCGGCTTAAACCCCTCCTTCATAACATCATTTCTTCAGAACAAGGGGGTTTCGTTGAGGGAAGACAAATCTTGGATGGAGTGGTTCTTGCTCAGGAGGCTATCCATACAATGCAAAAATCGGGTAATAAAGGAATGTTCATTAAACTGGATATGTCCAAGGCTTATGACCGGGTGGAGTGGAGCTTCTTGTCTAAAATGATGGCAGCCTTTGGCTTCTCCCAGGATCTGGATTGATTGGGTCATGAGCTGTGTTTCTACGCCCTCTTATTCTGTACTTATCAAGGGTCTTCCCTCGCATCCTTTTGGAGCCACTCGTGGTCTTCGCCAAGGAGACCCTTGCTCTCCCTATCTTTTCCTCATTTTGGCTGAAGGATTAGGCAAAATTTTCTTGAGGAGAAGGCAACAAGGCCTGCTAACAGGTATCAAGGTAGGGGAGGAAACTTTGACTCACTTGCAGTTTGTGGACGATACTGGATTGGTTGGGGTGGCCAGTCTCAGGGAAGCTAGAGGAATCAGAGATACTCTTAATGTCTACCTTAGGGCTTCAAACCAGGCCCTCAATGACAGGAAGTCCAAAGTGGTCTTTTTCAATCTTGATCAAAGGCTGCAGGATAGAGTTATTGAGATCCTGGGATTCTCAAGGACTTCTCTTCCAATAGTTTACTTGGGCGTTCCCCTGCATTTCAAAAAATTAAAAATTGATATCTGGAAGGATCTATTGGAAGGTATCAAAGATAGAATGAATCACTGGTCCCATAAATGGTTAAGCTATGGGGGTAGATTAACCTTCTTGTAGTCGGTTATTCAGGCTATGCCAATCTATAAATTCTCTATCCTGGTTGCCCCCAATTCCATCTGGAAAGAGCTGGACAAAATGGCAAGAAGATTTTTATGGGAAGGTGCAAAAGGGGAGAAAAAATGGGCTTTGGTTGGGTGGGATAAAGTAACCCAGCCTAAGGATAAAGGAGGGCTGGGCCTGAGAAGCTCCAAGCTTAATAACAAAGCCTTGGCTGGAAAACTGTATTGGAGGTGGATTTCCCAGCCAACCTCCCTATTCAGCAGAATCCTATCCAGTAAATATTTGGGTCATGTCCACCCCAATGAGGTGGGCCGCTTCCCCCTGGATGGTACTGGATCCTTAGTGTGGCAGACTCTCAAGCTTGGATCTCAGGTTATCAAAGACCAATTATTTTGGAAAGTGGGGAGAGGGGATAAGGCACGTTTCTGGACCGATTCTTGGGACCAGTTTCCACCCATCATTGCTACGTTTCCTGAATTACAACCAATCAAGTCCGCCATAGAAGCCCAGGGCTGGATTCAAATTGAAAGCTATTTTAACACCAGCCAATTGGGGGAGTATAAATTTAAAAAGTTTAAAAGGTGGGAGGAGTGGCCAATTACTATCCCTCCGGAGCTGGCGCCCATCTTGAACAAAATCTTGACAGAAAGGTTCCTCACAGGGAGGGATGAGGAGGATGAATTAGCTTGGGGCTATGGGAGCCTTGGGGTTTATTCAGTAAAGGACGGTTACGAAAAGATCCTCCCAGAGCCTCCCCCACACTCATTTTTGGTTCAGGATTGGAGAAGGATTTGGCATTCCAAGGGTTGGCCGAAAGTAAATTTCTTTGCCTGGCAGCTTATGCACAATGGAATTCTCACCTTTGACAATCTCAGAAGTAGAGGAATCATCGGTCCTTCTCAATGTGCTTTGTGCCATAAGCATGAGGAAACAGCTGATCACCTGATGTTCGAGTGCCCTTTTACGCACCAGATTTGGAAGCGTTGGTTCTCTCACTATAAACTTCAGGCTAATGGTGATCTAAATCGTGCCAATATTTGGGAAAAATGGAAAAGGGGCAGATTTAAATCTACAGCTCTCCGTATTGGCTGGGAGCTCGGCTTCCTTTTCATTTGGTGGCAAGTTTGGCTGGAGAGAAATGCCCGGATCTTTAGAGAAACTTTCTCCTCGATAGATGGCGTTTGGCAGGTCATCTGGAGCAAAGTCACAGAAACTGTTGCCATCAATGCTGAAGAGGAAAATCAGGTTGGTCTTGGGCATCTTGAAGAGGGGGTTGAGGGGCAAGAGAGACAAGACAGAGTTAGCTGGAAACCTCCCCCAGAAGGTTGGATCAAAATCAATACTGATGGAGCTGCAAAAGGCAATCCGGGTAGTGCGGGTATTGGTGTTGTCTGTCGGGATCATGCTGGTTCGGTGCTTTACTGGGAACTACAGGGCTTGGGCAGAGCCACAAACAATGAAGCCGAAGCCATTGCTATCAAATCCGCTTCTATCTGGGCTGTTAAGCAGGGTTACAGGAGGATAATTCTCGAATCCGATTCTCAAGTCCTGGTTGGCGCTCTTGATTGCATGCGAAACTTCTCTTCGAAATCTTGGAGGCTACGGATTTTGATCTCCCAAATCAAGGACTTATGGAGGGAGTTAGATGACGTGATCCCTGTTTATGTGAGTCAAAATTTGAATAAGGTGGCCGACTTCCTTGCGAAGATGGGTGCTGAGAAAGAGTTAGGGGTGCAGCTGCATAGTGACATGCCTCTGATAGATGAAGTGATTCGGCAAGGTCTGGAATGATCTCTGCGACAATGAGTAAAAAAACTGCTAAGGATGGTTTTTGTCGTGATTTCGTGACCTGTTGCGCCGTCGCAGACTTTGCTGGAAAGCTGTCGCGATTTCGCGACATGTTGCGCTGTCGTGGCCTTTGGAGAGAAGTTGTAGCGATTTCGCTACTTGCTGCGTTGTCGCGGTCTTTGATGAGAAGGTGTAGCGATTTCGCTACCTGTTGCACCGTCGCGGCCTTTGCTGGAAAGCTGTCGCGATTTCGCGACATGTTGCACCGTCGCGGCCTTTGCTGGAAAGCTGTCGCGATTTCGCTACCTATTTCACTGTCGTGGCCTTTGGAGGGAACCTGTCGCGATTTCGTGACCTGTTGCGCCATCGCGGCCTTTGGTGGGAAGTTGTCATGATTTCGCGACCTGTTTCGCCATCGCAGCCGTTGGTTGGAAGCTGTCGCGATATCGCGACACTTTTGGAAAAAGTGCGCTAAGTGGAAAAATCGTCGTGATATCGCGACATTTTTGGTCAATAGCTGCCCAAGGGAAAAATCGTCGCGATTTCGCGACACTTCTGTAGATTGGGCTCCCGGGGAGAAAATCGTCGCGATTTCGCGACATTTTTGCAGCAATGGCACCAAGAGGAAAAGTCGTCGCGATATCGCGACACTTCTGAAGATCGGGCACCAAGGAGATAACTCGTCGCGATTTCGTGACATTTTTGAGGAAAGGGTGCTAAGGGGAAAACTCGTCGCGATTTCGCGACAGTTTTGGAGAACAAGCTTCATGGGGGAAAATCGTCACGATATTGCGACTCGTCTGAGGAAAGGGCGCCAAGGGGAGAACACGTCGTGATTTCACGACACTTTTGCTGAAGGGCTGCCCAGGGGAAATCTCGTCGCGAAATCATGACACTTTTTGACAACTGGCGCCATGAGGAAGAGACGTCGCGATTTCGTGACACTTTTGCAGTTTTGGTGCCAAGGGGAGAACTCGTCGTGATATCGTGACACTTTTGGTGATCAGGCGCCTTCTGGCTTTCTCGTCGCGATTTCGCGACGCCTTTGGTGACTGGGTGCTTTGGTGTTGTGCCGTCACGATTTCACGACACCTTTTGTGCTTTGCGGCCTCGACGTCTGTCTGTCGCGATTTCACGACATGTCACGATTTCGCGACATGTCACAATTTTGTGACTTGTTGTCGTGGCGCGGCCGTGGTTAGGTTTGGTGTCGCGATTTCGCGACATGTCGCATTTTCGCGACATGTTGTTTTCTGGCTTCTCTGCTTTCGACTGGGATGTTTTTTCTCCCACTTGTAACTGTTATTTGTTTTAATACAAGTTTTTTTCAATTTCTTCAAAAAAAGAAAGGGAAATAAATTCAAATAGGATGAGTTTAATGCTAATGAAGGTGGCGAACAATTCTTGTCAACTTTGTAAAAAGAAAGAGTGAATTCACATAATGTGAATTCAATGTATGTAGGTATCATGATCGTCGAGAAGAGAATCCATAAAAGGGAATCTTACCTTTATTTTTTCTCATTTTATTTCCAAACATACAAATGCATGATACCAAAAAGCATAAGAGAGAACAATTACAGAGCCAAGCCATGAAAAATAAAGTTGTGTATGCATAAGTCTTTATAATGCCAATAGCAACCATGGAGAAAAAAATACCGCTACCCACCCACTAGCAACTGAAGTAGGCCTACTCATTGCTTCTCTTGCAAGGATAGTTGCATCCTCTTCTTCCACCTTAGGTCAAGAAGCGCCAACCCAAACTCTCCAAGTTGTGACCCCTAAACTAGTAAAAGACCCATAGAAGAGAGTCATGGACCCCAAAGTATCAAAGAAAACCAATAATATGAGGGAGGAATCCTTCCAAATATTTTAAATATATCCCCTTTAAAACCTTTGGAGCATGTATATAGAGCCATTTCCTAGCATAATACATGGTGCCCAAAGTCCATAACAACTATGAGGTGGTGGTCTAATGATTGGGGTCATATGACACCCATGCCCAAGAGTTAAGTTGTAATATGAGAGATTTAGAGTTGTTATCCAAAAATTATTGTTGGTAAAGTCTAGAGGACACAATATAATTGTGTAGAGTACCACCAGGTATTTTTATGACATCCAAGACAAGTTGGGATTCCTAAATAGCAAGTGTAACATCAAAAATACCTCATTGGAAAATTTTCCTATGAGCATCAAAGCTTTCAATGAGATTATGAGCAACGCTTTGAGCATCATAGCATTCATATTTGACCTAGAGAAAAATAAGGGCATAATCCCAACTCAACTGGGCATTCTTCACATGATGAGGTACACTCATAGGAGTGATAGGGTGACTTTTTACTTTAACGATTTCATCGTTGTGCAAATTCATGAAGGGTTATCCAAATTTAGGGATGCCCAATAAGTATTCTTCATTTATAATTAATTTAATTTTATAACAAAACCTTGAACAATACCCAAGATTGAATTTGAAATAAGTAGATGACTTTGGCCTTAAGTGACCCATTTCTTTTTGGACAGAGGTCCTAAACAAGGTCTCTTCCTATTACAATTTTATGAAATAATTTTTGACATCAACCAAAATGCCTCTCAATGACTAACCTCCATATTTTACAAGGGGGGATCCATAAAAACTAGTGTTTTTTCAAGGATTCCATTTTTTGGCCTATGCAACTTTAATAAGTTAATCTATAAGTTGCCTAAGTATGTAATAAATAGATTTTTTACCATGGAGCTATTCAAACAGGTGGACATTATTGATATGATATCTAAGAGATGGCAACATAGAATAATATTTTATAAGCCTCCTCTCAATATTGATAATTTAATATTGATGAAAAGGAATGCTATCGTCATTTTGTGGAATAAGTTGAAATACCTAGGGTTGAAAATTCTTGAATATGGCTAGAGTTATGATTCCAAGGGTTCATTTTTTTGCCTAGCTAGCAAGCATTAAGACCTCGACAAAAAATTTTCATGATCCCAAGCTAGATACAAAAGCTCTCAAGAAACCGACAAAGGAGGCAAGTGCATGTGAAACATCCATAAAAGTCAGGGTCTTATGAGATCGTTTATAAAAAGAAGCATTGAGCTAACCCTCGAAACTACATCAATGCCAAGAAGAAGAGGATCTTGAGATAAAAGCACTGGAGTGAAGCCAAAATCGAGGCTTGGTGGAATTTTTATCAAAAAATTAGGGACAGTACAACAACCTACAATGACCTAGATGAAGATGACAAGTTCAATGAGCTCTATAATCAAGAGAATTTAGATGTTGAAAGTGCATTCAAAGAAGAAATTAGTGGAGAAGAGATGGGCATTGGGTTAGCTCAAATAGTATAAATGGAGGAGGCTATGGCTAAATAAGTCATGTTTAGAAAATAATCCTTGCCAAAACCCTAAGAAGCCCAACCACCACCTCTTCCCAAGCGTCTACAACTATGGCATCGTCATCATAGCAAGCAACCCTGCAAGTGGCACTACAAAAAGAGAAGCAAAAATTAGTCCACAGGGCAAGTCCTCCACCATAGAAAAATAAAAGAGAATATGCCTTGAGGACACAATCGTAAGCCACTTCCTCCTTGTTTTTCGTTAGCTTACCTCTGATTCTTTAATTTTCACTCTAGCAACTAGCTAGTGGCCCCCATTAATTCAATTATTTCAATCCCATTGGCCTCCATTCTCAGTGTTGAAGTCACAAGGACCACTACTTATCTGATTATTTTAACAACCACCTCCATTTAGGTGACCCCCCCATTCACTACCCCTATCATTCTCACTCTTATTTATTTTTCTCTCACCACTCCAATTTCATCCTCATTCATCCCATTCTTTGATCCATTGGCCAACGTTACCTACTTAGGGGCAACTAATGAGCTCATATGTACCTCTTCCTATTTTTAGTGCACTATAATGATTCCAACAAATTTAAGATCAAATTTTATAGTATACTCAGATAAATTAGGGCAAAAGAGCTAAGAGGCCCATGACAAAGAGGATGAGGAGTCACTACAACCCTTAGGCAACACATTGTATTTTTTCCAACTAGCCCCCATTGTTTTCAAGCTTAAAAGTCAAATGCAGGATCAATATTACCAGGTGAAGGCAATATATTTCAACCTCAGAGATGCCTAACTTGAGGATAAATTAAAATTCATGGATCAGGCTAGCAAACCCATGACTCATAACTTCCTATCACTCAAGAGAAATCCAGAAAAAAATGAGAAGGAGCTTGAAAATGTAAAATTACCCTCAAAAACTCCTAGTTGGAAGCTGAATCACTCCAAGACCAGGGAGACCATCTCAACAATCAATTGGCTTTATAGTTGTCAACTTCTCTCCTAGGTGTGGAAAGGAAAAAAAATCAAAATCTCATAGATCAACTCATTGTCTAGGAGGTCTAGCTCAACAAGGAGAAAGCCATATTGTAGAAAGAGCTTGAGGAAGAGAAGAAGAATGTAGATCTCAAGCAATGGTTGGCGGAAGTAGAGCTTACTAGGAAGATATTTTGAAGGTCATTTATCACTCTCCCAGGTGCTTAAATTCATTAATGCAACTACCTCTCAAAGTTAAAAATAAGCCTAAAATTAGAATAAATTTTGACAACTTCCTCGAGGTTGGCTGAAGCTAAAGCATATAGAGAAATTAGGCACCTTACCTGACCAAGAGCTAACAACTATGGGAATTTAGGATAAGGAGGCAATGTCACATAAAATAGTTGATGTACTTAATAAATAATGGGCCACAACAATGCATATCCTATATCAATATTTTGGCCACCACTATTGCAAGTTTGAAAAGTCATGTTGACTTGATGATTCAAAGGTCCTTCCCTCCCCATAGACTACTAACAATGAATACATCCTCTTTGAGCAAGAGTATTTTTAGTTATTTTAGAAACATAAGAGAGACCACATAAAATTTTAACTCATGGTTGGATTCCCCACCATGAGTGACATATCCCAATCCATCAAGCCCTTGGTGGAGCTAAAAGTGCAAATTCATGAAATCATGAGTAAAGTAAAAAAAAATTCTTGCAAGGATCAACCAGAGATCCAAAGCTGCTATTATTAATTTAATAATATGGAGTTGTCATGCTAAAGTGAGTGGGGGAATATTAAATCTTCAATGGATAAACTATTTTTGCAGTGATCCAATATTCTTTCCATTATTTATTCAAATATTTAAATTTTCATTCTTTCATTTTGACTTTGCACCCAAAGAAGGAGGTTGTAAAATTTTCAAGGATTATTTATCTTTAGCAAGAAAAAGATCCCTTATGAGTCTCCAGAACTATAATGAAAATTCACTACATCCAAGAGAATTTTTTCCTTGGCCAATTTTGCAAGTTGGCCTTGGCAAGAGGTAAATCAATAATTTAAAGGAGAAGAGAAGGTGGAAGAAAGATAACACACACCATAATTTTTGCATTCTATGACAAGCATTGATTTTGCATGAAGTTATGAAATTTTTTTGATGTCATACAAACCATTCGATATTTGATCAACATCTAATGATGATTCAAGAAGTCAAGAGAGCCTTGAAAGGTCCCAATACTGTATGGCCTATTGATCAAGTTAATCTAATGATGTATGCTTATCTCTAAAAAAGAAGTAATTTGCAATGGAGTAAAGCCACAAACACCATCAATTTTTCAAATCAACAATGGGCACTATTTTCCAAATAAAAGTGATTTGCAGAGGTAGCAAAGTAATGCACACTATTGATTTTGCAATCTATGATATTTTGCACACTATTGAGGTTCATCAAGAGTTTTAAAACCACACAAGTCATACGATCTCATTGATCAAAGGTGGGCATTGATTTGTAAAGTTGAAATCCATGAAAATTCTTCAAATTGGCATGGGTCATAAATAGTTTTATTAATGAAAAATATCATTTCTCAAAAAAGTAGTAAAAATGGAGTTTTCAAAGCCATACGAGTCATTGATTTCTTATCCAATGAACCATACTATTTAATGAGGCTGCCAAAGGAGTTGTCAAAGAAGAACCCCATCATTGGTTAAGGCCTAGACATGTGATAGATGTATTGGTGACCCTTAGAAGAAGAAAGTAGTTATCCCATCAAGGTTTACATCCAAAGAAGATCTACCATCAATCTTGGGAAAAAATAAAATTCAATAGTTTGCGTAGTTTTAAACAAAATGTTAAAATATTTGGGTCATAAAAGTTATGCGAGTCATCCAATAATGATGATCAATGGCTTGCATCATCTCTTAGATTTTTTTTGGAAATAACTAAAAGTGGCCCCATAATTGATTGGAGGATAAGATCTTTTGATAATAACTAAAAATAGCCTCTCCATTTGTTGGAATATAGCAAAGTCAACGATCATGGATTAGTTCTTTCACATATGATTGAGCTCATAGTGACCATACACATGATAATTATGTGATCTCTCCACTCTAAATTTAGAAGATACCAACGCTTGAGATCAAATGAAATCTAATCTAATGATTCACGTGAATTGGAGAAGGCACAAATGATATAAAATTGAAAAACAATGTCAACCATTCAATCTTAGCAATCAACAACCCAAGATAAAGAGTGTGGATAAAAGAGAAGATCGAGAAGAGTAGCACCAGTTTTTTGATCAAGGGAGAGTAGCCCAATATAATAGATCATACTTTATGAAAAAGATGACAATATTCTTTCAAAATTGTATCACCACCCTTTTGCCCTCCATAATAAGGAACCTCCCTAACAAGCAAGTATCGTTACTACAAGTAACATTTATGCATGATCTCCGAGAGAAAGTAGTTAAGTTCATAAAGGCAATAGTGACAAAAAATCCCTAAGTCCACTTACTTGCACCACTAATACACAACATTCCAAGTAAGCAATTAACATCTTAAAGATAGTAGTGGTGGAAGCTCCAATTCTAAAGACCTCGAAGTCTAACAACATTGATTCCAAATGGATCTTGTGCTCATTTAGGGAGGAATCTCTAGTAAAAGTGTTTGGCGATAGTGGTAAAAGCTCCAAATTCAAAGACCTTAAGCCCATCAACATTAAATGTAGACTTATCCCTTCATTTTTGAAAGAATATTTTAGATTGCTTGTATAGTTTTTAAGGCAAAAAGCACTAGTTTTTGCTTATAAGTAGGAGTTTCAATTACATTGTAAGGCATTGGAAAGTGTTTGTCTGTGCCTAATATTTGTCCTTATGTGTATATTTCCTATTGTAATCACAAGTTGGAATGCAAAAATTCACTATTCATTAATCCATTGACCAAAGTCAAAAAATACAAAGTATTATATAGTGTTCCCTAAGGTTGTTGAGAGATATTTGGGAGAGAAGAAATAGGGAGGAAAGGAAAATAAAATTAGGAGTCAAACTCCTCCTGCCGTCCATGTCGTCCTATCCTGCTGACTCGGTTGTCGTCCAAGGGTAAAAGGGTAAGGTCAAAGCTTACCGTTGAAAACAATTTTTTTACCATTTTACCATTTTAACTTCCAACATTCTCCCCCTTAAAGTTGAGAGGTCTGACTATACAGTCTCTCAGCTTTATATATTGAGCTTTAGCCATGCCTTTGGTGAAGATATCTGCAATGTTGTCCAAAGTGCTGCAATATTTAAGCTCAACTATCCGTTGCTCCACCATGTCTCGGATGAAGTGATACTTCATATCAAAATGCTTTGATCTGCTATGGTGGATTGGATTGTATGCCAACTGAATGGCACTTATGTTATCACAATACAGTCGAGTTGGACCACTTTGACTTTCTCCAATTTCTTCAAGGACTTTTCTCAACCATAGGGCTTGAGTACTAGCATGTGTAATGGCTATATACTCAGCCTCAGTAGATGACAATGCTACAACAATTTGCTTCTTGGAACTCCATGTGATTAGTCCTGACCCTAGACTAAAACAGTTCCCTGATGTAGATTTCCTATCATCTATATTGCTGCCCCAATCACTATCACTGAAGCCAACTAATTTCACAGAATTACATTTGTGGTAATGGATTCCAAAATCCAATGTACCTTTTACATATCTTAAGATTCTTTTAGTTGCTTGTAGATGCAGCTCAGATGGACTTGCCATAAACCTTGAAACTAGAGAAACAACATATTGAATATCGGGCCTTGTGTTGGTGAGAAACATCGGACTCCCAACCATGCTCCTGTAAGTGGTCATGTCAACCTTTGGTGCTCCGTCATCCTTGCTCAATTGGATCCCATGTCCAGTTGGAGTTGCAACTGATTTGCACTGCTCCATGGAAAATTTCTTGATCATGTCTCGAGCATACTTGTGTTGACATATGAAGATCCCCCTATTTGATTGATGCACTTCCATGCCTAGGAAGTAGCGCATTAAACCGAGATCTTTCATCTCAAACTGCTTCATCATGGAGTTTTTGAACTCCATATTCATTTTAGTGTTACTACCCATAAATATTAGATCATCCACATACAAACAAACTATGAGAATGTCTACTCCATGCTTTAGGTAGTACAAAGTTGGTTCACTTTTGCTTCTAGTGAATCCATACTCACTGAAATAGCCGTCAATGCATGAGTACCAAGCTCTTGGTGCTTGCTTGAGGCCATAAAGTACTTTTTTCAATTTATAAACAAGGTTCTCTTTTCCTTGTTCTTGAAAGCCTTGAGGTTGTTGAACATAAACCTCCTCAGTCAAGTATCCATTCAGGAAAGCACTTTTCACATCCATGTGTTGAATGTTCCATCCTTTGTGGGCAGCTAAGGAAAGAACTGATTTGATTGTCTCTTGTCGTGCAACAGGAGAAAAAGTTTCCTCATAGTCAATGCCAAATTTTTGAGTAAAACCTTTTGCTACTAATCTCACCTTGTGCCTCTCAATGCTTCCATCAGCATTGTATTTGGTCTTGTAGACCCATTTACATCCAACACACTTTTTTCCTTTGGGTAGCTTTACTAGCTCCCATGTATCATTATTTTTTATAGAGGTTATTTCCTCTTCCATGGCTTCTTGCCATACATTTTGAGTACAAGCCTTCTCATAGCTAGCTGGTTCTAGTTGTGCACTAGCCAATAAAGCATAATTGACTACATCTCCCTTAGGATCTTGGGAGTTATCATCCCCATACAATTGCAAATTTTCAAGTTGCTGCAAAACTGTATTCATTTCACTAGCTTGGCTTCTAGTGAATCTTCTCTAGAAATTTTGATCCAACATTTGAAAGGATGGATGATGTTGTAAAGTTCTTTTGCCTCTTGATGGAGAGTCACTATCAATGTCCATCGGTGAAGAACTTATTGATCTCTGTGGAGAAGGACTTGGAGTGGCGGTTGAAGTACTTGATGTAGTACTCCTGCTTGGGCTTGGAGGGGGTGGTGTGCCTTTGCTTTTCTTGGGAGACACCTCCTATGGTTGTTGTACCTGTGAAGAATTTACATCTTGGGACTCATCATCAACAAAAATTCTTTGATGACCCCATTCTCCCCCTTCATCAAAAATTACATCCCTGGAGAGTACAATTTTATGAGTCTTGGGATTGTAGAGTCTATATGCTTTGGTAGACTCACAATACCCTAGAAATATACAAGCTTGACTTTTGGGATCAAGCTTCTTCCTTTTCTCATCAGGAATGTGCGCATATGCTAAAGAACCAAAAACTTTGAAATGCTTTACATTGGGTTTCTTTCCATACCACCCCTCATAAGGAGTGATTCCATCTAAACTAGAAGTTGGACTTCTATTTAGAATATATACACTGGTTCTTACAACATCGACCCAATACATATTAGTTAGATGCTTAGTCTGAAGCATCGTTCTCACCATCTCGACTATGGTGTGGTTCTTTCTCTCGGCCACACCATTCTATTGTGGGGTATAGGCAATAGTGAATTGCCTTTTGATCCCACTTGCTTTACAATATTTCAAGAATTCTTTTGAGGAGTACTCACCTCCTCGATCTGTCCTAAGACATTTTACAAAATACTCACTTTGTTTCTCTACATTGTTTTTGAAATCTATGAAGCAATCAAAAGCTTCATCTTTATGTTTCAAGAAATAAATCCAGCACATTCTAGAGAAATCATCTATGAAAGTGAGAAAATAGGAATTGTTTTCGATACTCTTTGTCTGCATTGGACCACAGATGTCCGAATGTACTAACTGAAGTGGATAGCTGGCTCTCCATGCTTGACCTTTCAAAAACTTTGACCTTGAGTGCTTTCCCAAAGCACATCCTTCATAGACCTCCTTTTGTTCATTGATTTTGGGAAGTCCTGTCACCATAGCTTGAGAAGTTAACAGTTTCAAGCTAGCGAAATTAAGGTGACCATATCGCAAGTGCCAAAGCACACTTGGATTTGCTATAGCTACATTTGCAAGTTGAGCTCCCCCTGGCTCACCAAATTTGAGAGGGAATAACCGATTCTTGGTCATAGGAACCTGTGTGATGACACGATTACAATTGTTTTTATCAAGAATGATACATTTTCCTTCATCAAAAACAAGTTTGTAATTATTCTCCATCATTTACCCAATGCTTAGCAGATTGTGTTGGAGCTTTGGAGTGTAGTAGATGTCATTCACTTTCTTTAGTCCTTCTTTTGTTGGAACCTCCATGGCTCCAATGCCTTCGACTTGCAAAGCTTTATCATCCCCTAATTTGATTTGGGATTTGTAAGTGGAATCTAGAGTAGCAAATAGATTTTCTTTGCCACTCATATGGTTTGAGCAACTAGTATCCAGAATCCATGTGTCATTTAGATTCTGTTCTGATTGTCCATATGATAGAAAAATATTAGAGGTATCATCTTCTTCTCCATAATTTCCATATTGACTGCTGCTGCCTTGAGAAGATTTTGACCAGCAGTCACGAGCAAAGTGACCTGGCTTGCCATAGTTAAAACAAGTTATTTTGGACTTGTCACTTCCTCATCCTTGATTTCCACTTCATCCTGGATTTCCTCCTCGATTTTGGTTTCCACCTCTATTCTGATTGCCTCCTCTGTTGGAGTTGCCTCCTCTATTTTGATTGCCTCCTCTGTAGTTGCCTCTGCCTCTACCTCTTCACTGGCCTCTGCCTTGACCTCTTCCATGTCCTCTTCCAGTATTTTCATTGGATGTGAAGGCTTTATCATCGCCTCCATAGCTGGTTGAAGGAGATTCTTGTAATCTCTCTTCATGAGACATTAACGACCCAATTAATGCATCAAATGTTAAAGTGGAAAGATCTTTTGACTCTTCTATGATTATGGCTATGTGATTCCATATTTGAAGAAGTGTTCGTAACACTTTCTTTACAATTGTTTTAGGCTTAATTTCTTCGCCAAGAGTAACCATTTTATCAACTACTGCTTTCACTCTGACGCAGTAGTCACCAACTTTTTCATCTTCTTTCATTTTGAGATTTTCAAAATCTCGTTTCAGTGTTTGAAGCCTCACTTGCTTCACTTGATCACTTCCCTGGAATCCATCTTTCAAAGCTTTCCACGCATCTTGTGCAGTTATACAAGCGGCTATTCTAGGGAATATACTCTTCTCCAATGTTGCTTGGAGATGATAAAGAGCAGAGGAGTTGCTCTTTTGCGCTTCTTTCTTTGTTTTCTTATCTAGTGACACTTAATGTTGTTCAAGTCTGTGGGTTCGGTGTAACCCTCTTCCACTATGTCCCACAAACCTTTCCCTATGAGTAAGGTCTTCATTTTGATAGACCAATACTCGTAATCATATATGTTGAATTCTGGAATAGGTAGATTGTTATGTGAGGCCATAGTTGTTATAAACTAAAACACTCTCTTTATTTCTCGGTTACAATAAAGCACTCTACTTTTTAAAAGAAGGAAGAAAGAAGAAGAAAGAAGAGATTACAAATTTAAGTCAAATCTGACTTGATTCACTCTTTCATTGATTGCTTGTTCCTCTTGTTGTGGCGCTGCTATTTCTTGATTCACGAAATTGTCTGCTACTTGTTCTTCATCGTCACTGATCAATATTATCTCTGGTGATTCTGGTTCTAGAATTTCTACTGAATTACTGTAATGAGTATATTCAGATTCTTGTGGTGCAACTTCTATGGATTCAGATTGCTCAAATTGACTCCCAAAGGAGTTATCTTCAGAGTCTGCCTCGTACCCTAAGTCCGGATGCCTCTGGTGTGCTATTACTGCATTCTACAACTGACTAAACACAGTATGTAGCCCATAAGCTCTCACTTTTTCATCAAAACTTTCGGCGTTTTCTCTCACCAAAAGTGCACATAGGGCATGATAACAACCACTTGGTCTTATCATCAATGCCTCTTTACAAATTTCAGTTTGATCTTTTGTCTCTCTTACAAGGAAAAAACACTAAGCCTCTCAGGCTTGTTATACAAAATTTCCAGTTTGTATAGCCTTCTAGACTATCACAGTATGCTTTTACACTACAGTTTTTGATTCCTCGAATCAAGTGAAAAGCCCCTTCTTTTACAATAAATTGCCTCTTAGGCAATGTCCAAAAAAAAATTATATAGTCAATTATAATTTAAAAAAGTTATATTTTTTAAGTTAAACAATAATAAAAAATATTGATTTTTCTAAAAAAAACTTAAAAAAAAACAATATATTTAATATTATTATTAAACTTATATAAAAAAAACTTTTAAAAATTATAAAAAATTAAAAACTATATATATAAACAAAAATTATCTCTATCTCTTTTTAAAACCTTATAAAATATCAATCCGATCGATCTCATGCCAAAAGAGAAATTGCGTCGCTGGGTTTCGAACCCGCGACGTCCTCCCTGCCAAGTAGCGCGCTCACCAAGTGCGCTACAAGCCACTTTGGACTTCGAAGACGCCTTTGCAATATAAGAAGACTACGGGCATTGATTTTAAATAAAAAAAATTAAATTTATTTATCCCACACGCAGCAGGATTTGGGCTGCGAAGGGATTTAAAATCTCGAAGGCGCACAAAGGTCTTCGATTGCCTTCGGGCAATCGGACCTTGCCCTTTTGCCTTTGTTGGGTGAATGCCCTTCTGCCACGTTGTCACCTCACGTCCGCTTGCCACGTCACTGTGTCCGCCACTTGTCCGCCACATCACTGCTTACTGTGTCTGCCACGTCACTGCTTACTATGTTCGCCACTTGTCTTCCTCGTTGTCTGCTCGCCATGTGTCCACCTCTGGTTCGCTCGTCACGTGTCTACCTCTGGTTCGCTCGCCACGTGTCCGCCTCTGGTCTGCGTTCCGCCAAGTCGCCTGTCAGTCACCTAGGGAATCATGCCTGGTGTCCGCTGGTCAGCTGGTCAACCTCGAACCGCATGCTCTCTGTGGGCCTCCTCTTGACCTCACCTCGGTTCACATTCTACGGGCCCTCTCGACCTCCTCGAGATCCGTGCCTCCTGTGGGCTCGCTCCTGTGGGCCTCCTCGACCTCCTCGAGATTCGTGCCTCACTTGTGGGCCTCCTCGAGATCCATGCCTAGCTTGTGGTTAAACTCTAGACACCCTCCACTCTGATACCAGATATTGTAATCACAAGTTGGAATGCAAAAATTCACTATTCATTAATCCATTGACCAAAGTCAAAAAATACAAAGTATTATATAGTGTTCCCTAAGGTTGTTGAGAGATATTTGGGAGAGAAGAAATAGGGAGGAAAGGAAAATAAAATTAGGAGTCAAACTCCTCCTGCCGTCCATGTCATCCTATCCTGTTGACTCGGTTGTCGTCCAAGGGTAAAAGGGTAAGGTCAAAGCTTACCGTTGAAAACAAATTTTTTACCATTTTAACTTCCAACATTTCCTTTCATTTTTTTTGTATGTATAAATCTAGACTCGAATCTTGAGTCATTTTATTAATAGCATTCAAGCTTCTTTTGATCCAACATATCTATAAAAGAAAGATTATGATATATATATGAAGTTGTGGCTAATTTTGCTTTGCCCTATTTCTTATATTTGTGCTTATGTTAGATTAAAACCATGTTCATTTCTCTAGATGTTAATGGATGATGCATGTGTTCATTTCATTCCAAGTTATATATAGAAGAATCTTTTGATCTTGGCGCATCGTCTCCGTTAGATTAGAATTTTATTTTTTACAATTTCTATCCCTTTTCCTTTGATATATGTAAGTAGTTTAGGAAATAGTGCATAAAAGACCATATCTAATAAATATTTGGCCTTAGTAAAATCTTGAAGGTTGCCTAGTAAGTCTTAACCCACACTCATAGAGTTTCCCGACTATGTTGCTCTATGTGAGGTGCAAGATTTGGGTGCATTTGGATACTACAACAAATGACCATGATATTTTGAGTGCCAACACATGTATTACTCCATATAAAGTTTGGGTAGGATACTGTTAAGGCTGAGCCACACAATGATGTAAAACTTCCTCCTTAAGAACAAAGGAATTGATTCTCTTAAAATATAAGGATGGATAACTTTCTTGGGTCTTCAAGTAAAAGGATGAAAATATGTTCTAAAAATATTATAAAATATATTTAATATGCATGTTTGTGCCAATCCTACTATAAATAATGATGAGGGTTTTACTTTACCTAAGATGATTATGAATTATTTGCTTATGAACATGATAAGCCTTTTGATAAGGAGGTGATGATGGAATTTCTAGAACGAAAATTGAATTAAATACTAAGATACTTGAAATGAAGAAAGAAATCAAGAATCTAAAATACAAATTAAAAAGTAATTTAATAAACTATAGATCTAGGAAAAACATTGAAACATGAATAGGATCACATTAACAAGAAATACTTTATAAATGATGAAGGTACTATTGAAAATATATTTAAGAAAAGGATCACAAGAGATTCTAATTCTTCTTTTAGTTATAATGCTTTTAATGATCATGATTACACTTATGGTTTTTGTGATGTATCTCTTTATCATTGGTTTTATTACTCCTCTTATTGTTATGTTTATGATTCTAGTTCTTCTTATTATGATGTTGTTCATGATAATAATGTGCACTTTTCTCCTAGTATTGATGATATTGAGGAAGAACCATATGAAAGTGGTAATTAATTACACAAGAATATGGGCTATATTGGTAGAGGTATGGAAAAAATAAAAGAAGAACCACCTTCATTAAGGTTAAGAAGATAATCAGGAAAGTAGGTCTTGGTCATCCAAGAGTTGCATTTCATCTATGCAAAAGGTGATTTCATAGAAGGTTCATCTTCTCAAGTTTATTCTAGTCATTGTTCCTAAAATAAAGGAGATAGGATGATCTATGTTTGAGCCTAATTCTTCATCCTCAATTGAAAGTAAGGAAGGATGATAAAATACAAAGGTACTAAATCAAATGGCATGTACTCAAGTCATTAAAGAATGTGTTTCCCAATGATGAGACCCAAGTATAAATCTCACCAATGATTCGTGATGTAATAATAATATTATTTTTTTTAATACCACTATGTGGTTCACTAAAATATCATGATAACATGCCAATGATGCAATACATGTGGGTCCCATTTTAATCCCATATAACCAATTTTAGAAAAACAAAGCAAAGACACTACAACAAACATTGGAACTATCATACTTAAATACACCTAATTAGAAAATATGGACATAAGAAGACATACCAATACAATGTTTTTCATTCTTCAAAGAGGTATGATCATTGGAGGCATGGTTCAAAGTATTCTTTGAGTAGGCATGGATATTTAAGAATTTTTTATTAATAACCTTAAAAAACAATCAAAATTTACTAATGCATATATCACATGGCATGATTTGAACCGCCACTATACGACCTATTATTTTCATATGAAGAGGTAAAAATATATAAAAGCTACTTACAACATATAGATTTGAGCATGAAAATATCAAAGGTCGTCCACTTCAATATGAAAACTATATCCATAGAGGCTATTTTTTTTAACTCTCAAAATGCAAGAACTACATTTCAAACTCCAAAGACAGCATAAAGGGATATGCATATGTGGCCATATAAAAAATGCTTATAACATGAAGATTCAAACATGAAAATATCAAAGTTCAATCCACTTTAATACATTAACCACATCCACATGGACTATCTTTTTAACTTTAAAAATACAAAAACTGCATCATAGCATGAATAAACATACAAATAGAGCAATATAAAAAACACTTACAACATGTAGATTCAAGCATAAAAGTATGGAATATCATTTCATTTTAATATAAAAATATATCCACATAGAATATTTTTTAACTCTAAAAATACAAAAAACTAGATCTTTCATGGACTATTTTTCAAACTCACAAGACAACACAAAGGACATGCATATAAGGCCATATAAAATCTATTTACAATATGTAGATCCAAGCATAAAAATATCGAAAGTCGCCACTTTAGTATGAAAACCCTATCTACATGGACATTTTTTCAGCTTTCCATACAAAAACATCCATAAACTACTTTTCAAACTCTAAAAACAATAGGAAGGGACATGCACATGGGGCCATATAAAAGCTACTTACAAATTCAAGCATGAAAATATCAAAAGTGATCCACCTTAATATGAAAACTACATCTGCATTGACTATTTGTTAACTTTAAAAAAGATAAAACTACATCCACATGGACTACTTTCATGAACATACATACATTCTGGACAATATAAAAACTACTTACAACACTTCAATTCAACCAAAAAAATGTCAAAGGTCTACAACACTTTTATATATATAAAATATGAAAATCTGGTTGTCCATACAACATGCATATTTAAGCATGAAAATATTAAAGGCTAGTTCATATGAAAACTACACCCACAAAACTATTTTTTTAACTCTAAAAATATAAAAAACTATATTCTTGATGAATTACTTATCAAATTTAAAAAACGACATAAAGGAACATGTATATGTAAATACAACCATACAAATTTTAAAAATCCCTCCATTTTAATATGAAAACTATATCCACATTTTTTTTTTTTGAAAAAAATGAAAAATATGTTATATTTATAGAAGTTGTATTACAAGGTAAAATGAACTGGACAGGCATCAAGGGAGACAGAAAATCCTCCTCCAATCCCTCCAAGCTCAAAAATTACCCATAAAACATTACCTTACATAATGCAGATATCCATACCCTCAGCACTACCATAGCTGAATTCCAGTTTATCCAATTTATCTGAATTTCGTAAACTATCCATTTATCTTCATGTTGTGTTGCTCTGTGGCCTTACTGTGATAGATTCATTAGACTCACTGTCTACTCTTCTTGTTCTACTATCTGCTTGTATCACCTCCTGCATCCCTTGGATTCTTTGGCACAAGCTTATCTGATTTTCCATCTGAGAGTCCACATATTGCCCTTTCTCCAGATCTTTTCCCCATTTTGCTAAATAGTCTGCCACCCTATTTCCCTCTCGCTTTATATGTGTAATAAAAACATCTTGAAAAACTTGCCAGATCTTCTGGACTGCTTCCACCTTCCTTCTCTCTCCAATTCCTAGCACCTGAAAGGGCCTTATCGGATCTAATATTCCAGCCCATACCTGAGAGTCTGTCTCTATCCACAACTTATGTAACTGTAGATTTGCAGCTATCACTGATGTTGACAAGATCGCCTGTCCTTTCGCTTCATTATTAGTTGCCTCCCCCATGCCTTCTGCTCTCCAATACACCTGTTCTCCTTTCCAATTTCGCATGATAATACCAAAACCAGCTTTCCCAAGATTTTTAGTAGAAGCCCCATCTGTGTTTGCCTTCACCCACTCTTTAGGAGGTGGCCTCCACTCTATGTTATTCAAGGGGATCACACCTGTGTACCCATCCTTAAGTTGTTTCTCTGTTACAGTTATTCCAAGGCTCCGTAGAATAATCACTTCCTCCATTTTTATATTTGTTTCCTCCTGTAATCTGATAAATAGTGTTTATGTTACCTTGCTCATAATACTCTCCCATACTTGCTCCCTTGTTCTATGCTCTGATCTAAATATGCATGCATTTCGTTCTAGCCATAACTGCCACCATATGAAGCTAGGTCCTAGTTTCCATGCAATTTTCATTGTTTTAGTCTTAAAGCTGCACTGTTTCCATTTCTCATAAAAGCTTTCCTGGCTCTCAAAAACTTCCCAATGTTGTCTCATTTGTCTCCACCAATTGATCCATATGTCTTTAGCAAAAGAACACCCAAAAAAGAGGTGATTCAAGGTCTCCTCTGCCTTTCCACACAAAACACATTTAGAGGGCCCAAAGAAACCTCTTTTTATCAAATTATCAAAAGTCAAGCACTTTTTGTGGTTAATCAACCATGAGAAAATGTTAATTTTTGGCCATCCTTCCTTTTGCCAGACAAATGTCCATGGAAAGGGTGATGGGGTAATCTCGTATCCACAAACTACCTTGTATCCCTCCTTTGCCTTATAAATTCCCAACTTACTTCCTCCCCATCCAAGTATATCCCTCTTAGAACCATCCTGAATTGGGTGTCTTTGAAGATATCTCCACAGTTTTTCCATTAGTTCCTCTGTACCCCTCACTGGCCATTCTTGGGGATGTTTCCACTGTAATAAATCTGGCACATGTTGATTCCATGATTTCATATAGTAAGAGGCTTTCCACCACCCTGCTTTTTGGAGCTCTGATTTCCAGCTCTCCATCTCTGGGAATGTCTGAATAATTGGTTGTGATTGATTCCATGAATCCTCCCAAAATAAAGCATCCTTTCCATCCCCTAACTGCCAATATAGGTATGGCTTTATTAACTCTTGGCCTACTAACATTGTCCTCCATATGGTAGATCCCTCTCCTTCCACTTTGTATCTTGGAATGTTTTTCTCATCCACTCCTGGGTAATATTTAGCTTGTAAGAGTCTACTCCATAAACCCCCAATAGCTGTAATCCATCTCCAATATAGCTTCCCAGCTAGTACCTTGCTGCTCTGGAATGCTGATCTTATCCCCAATCCTCGTTTTTTTGGTTGGCATATCTTCTCCCAACCCACTAGTGCTATTTTTTGTTCTTCCCTTGCACCGACCACAAAAACTTTCTTGTGTGTTTGTCAATATCTTTTAGAATTCTCTTTGGAGCCCGAAGTACAGAAAATTTATAAACTGGAAGAGCTTGTAGCACAGCTTTAATCATTGTCAACCTTCCTCCTAAGCTTAGCCATTTATGAGTCCAGTTGCTCAGCTTAGCTTGAAGTCTATCCATCAACCCTTTCCACTCTTTACTTTTTGTTTTCTTTCCAGATAAAGGTACTCCTAAATACTGTATGGGTAAAGGAGTTTCCATGAATTTCAACAATTGTATAATTTTATCTCTCACCCTCTTCGTTGTATTAAAAAAAACAATTTGAGATTTTTTTTCATTAAAAGTTTGCCCAGTAGCTTGAGTATACCCATCTAAAACTTCTTTTATGTTTCTTGCTACTATGAGAGTGGCTTGACTAATAAGAGCAGTATCATCCACAAACTGGAGGTGATTTATCTCAATTTGAGAACTTATTTTCAAGCCCTTTAACCTCCCCTCTTGTCTCCCTTTTTTTAACAGTCTCCCGAGACCCTCTGCATAAAGGATAAAAAGGTAAGGGGAGAGAGGGTCCCCTTGCCTCAGCCCCCTTCCTGCTTGTGAACATGGGAGAGGGACTGCCATTTACCGAAGCGAGAATGATGTAGTTTGTGTACAGGCTCTTACCCAATCTCTCCACCCCTCTGCAAAGCCCATTTTTTCTAAAATCTTTTGCATAAAGGACCAATCTACTCTGTCATAGGCTTTAGAAAGATCTAATTTAATAAACATACCGGGTCCTTTTGTTTCGACATTGTGTGTATCACCTCCTGGGCCACTACTATTCCATCTAGAATTTGTCCGCCTTCAACAAAACCACCTTGCTCACTTGAAATCAAATTTGGTAAAAGCTGTTTCAACCTTTATGCCATAAGCTTTGTTAATATCTTGTATACTACATTACATAGTGAAATAGGCCTATAATTATCAATTATCTCACTAGATGGGCCCTTAGGAACCAAAGTGATAAAAGTATGATTCAAGGCTTTTAACATTTGCTTACTCTGTCTGATTTCCTCCAGTGCCTCCACCACTGCTTGGCCCACAATTTCCCAAAAAATTTGATAAAATTCAATGGGGAATCCGTCTGGTCCTGGAGTCTTTCCTGTTTGCATTTTTTGTATGATCTGCGAGGTTTCTTCCAAAGAAATTTCCTCCATTAATAATTTATTGTGTTCAGGTTTAACTAATTGTGGAATTGCCTCTAGTATCTTCTCCTGCCATATTGCATTCAAATTTTCATTACTGCTAAAAAGTGTATGGAAGTACTAATTTGCTATACTTTTCATTTCACTTCCACTGGTTTTTACCTGACCCATCATATCTGTAAGACCCATAATTCTATTTTGTTGTCTCCTGGCTGTTGCTGTCTTATGGAAGAAAGCTGTATTTTGGTCCCCCTCCTTTAACCATGTGATTCTGGCTCTTTGCCTCCAATAGATTTCTTCTTGTTCCTCCAAAGCTTCCTCTTTTCTAATAATTTCTGCCTCACGTTGTAACAGTTCTTCTGTGATAGTTCCTTGTCTTATCTCTTGAGCAATCTTCTCCTTTTGATCCTTGATTTCATTCTTTTGGATTCTAGTTATTTCCTTCTTCTGTTTACTCCACTCCTTTAGTTGGGTCCTTACATATTTTAGTTGTTTGTGGAGTTTGAATTGGGCTGTCCCAAATCTTGGTTTCCCTGATTTCCACCATTCCTTTATACGGTCCCCTAGCTCCTCATCTTTCAGCCACCATAGCTCAAATTTAAAAGTTCCCACAACTTTATGATTATCTTCTTCTATGGTTAAAATTACTGGAAAATGATCTGAAGAAAGCCTATCCATGACCCTTGCTTGATGCTTGGTATGCAAATATAATTCCTCCCCCATGAAGAAACGATCCAAGCAAGATTTGACCATCTCACCTTCCTTTCTTCTGTTAGTCCAAGTCATGGAGCTATCCACAGTTGGGATATCTATTAGATTCATTTGACATGTTATTGCTGAAAAAAACCTGTCCTTTTCCTCAAGCATGGCTCTGCCTCCTTGTTGTTCCTCTATTCTAAGCTTTGCATTGAAGTCTCCTCCCACAATCCATTGGTCCTCCGGGTAGTTTTCTCTGAAAGTCTGGATGGCTACCCATTGATCCCTCTGTAATCTAACTGTTTGTGCTCCATAAAAATTCACTATAGTCCAAATTTTTCCAGTTTCCCTATTTTGTAACCGGACCATCAACACCCCTCTCGTAGAGGCCCCCCCTATCTCTAGGAACAGTTGGTGATTCCACATAGTGGCCAGTCCACCTGATTTCCCTTGTGACGATTGAGTAAGGATCTCTCCTTTTTGCCATATCCTCCTATTTATTTTTTGTAAGTCTTCTCCTTGCATTTTGGTTTCCTGTAACAAAATTATATCTGGACTCATATCTATGATAATATTTTTGACTGCCTTTTGTCTGGGGCGACTGCCTAAACCCCTCACATTCCAAGTGATTAATATCATTGAGAATTAGGAGAGAAAAAATCGGCCATCGATTTTACCTTTCCATTCTGGCTCAAATCTCTTCCCTGTTCCTCCATCTTTTCCTTGTTTGACTTCCTCCCTGTAGATTGGTTTGGTTTTTGTTTCTTCTCCACTTGATGAATTCCTAGAGTAGGGCTTTCTTTGTTCTTATTTCCTTCTTTCATCTCTATTTCCTGTGTCAAAAACATCCTCTGCTCTATTTCCCCTCCTATGGTCTCTCTTGTGGGTTGAATCTCCTCTTCCATGAGAGAGGTTGTGTCTGGTCTTGCTCCTTGCTTGTTCCCTAACACTAGATTGGAATATTGTTCCTGATCAACTGTTGTGACTTGCTGAGTATCCTCCTCTAACCCTTCCATTTGAAAATCTCCTTCGGTTTCCCAACTATATCCACATTTACTCCTTTTTTTATCTCTTAAAATACAAAAACTACATTTACATGAACTACATTCCAAACTTGGGGGTTGCTCCCTAAGGGACCTGGCAAATGGTCTGGTGTTTTAACGATCAAAAAATTTGAAGGTTGAAGGAGCATGGAAGGCTAGAAGCTGAAGGAGAGTGGAAGGTTGGAGGCTAAAGGAGCGTGGAAGGCTGAATGATGAGTTGATATTTGGAGTGTCAAGGCTAAAGGAGCATGGAAGGTTGGGTTGGTTGAAGGAGTGTGGAAGGTTGGGTTGGTTGAAGGAGCTACAATGAAAGGTTGGGATGTTGGGAATGGTTGAAGGAATGTGAAAGGATGATAAGGCTAAAGGAGCGTGGAAGGCTGGGCCGACTAAAGGAGCTACAACGGAAGGCTGAGATGTTGAGTGGAAGGTTGGGAAGGTTGAAGGAGCATGGAAGGCTACTTACAATGAGAAAAAATAAATTACAAAGTGTGAAGGATTAGGGTTTTTTCCTAAAAAACGTCTTATCTTTTAGGAGCCATATCTTTGCGAAGAGTTATCTGATTTAGCTTATTTGGACCACCTTGTGCAAAATTTGAATAACTTTAAAATGAGTGGTCATATGCAAAAACTCGAGTAATATTGAGAGATATACAGCCCTGTGAAGTCAACCATTGGGAATAAGGGCAGTGACGATTTTTCAAGTCGCAAAAAATGAAATTGCAAAGTGCGAAGGATTAGGATTTTTTCTTGAAAAACATATCACCTTTTAGGAGCCATATATTCGTGAAAAGTTATCAAATTTAGCTGATTCTTAGGCCAACTTGTGCAAAATTTGAATAGATTTAAAATGAGTGGTCATATGAAAAAATCTAAGTAATATTGAGCGAGATACGACCCTATGAAGTCAACCATTCGAAATAAGGGCAGTGTCAATTTTTCAAGTCATGAAAAATAAAATTGCAAATATTTGTCAACTAGGGTTCGAACGATGGGAAGAGCAATGAAGGGCTATGACTTCAGCGAGGAAGGAAACTAGCAATTCATATTTGGTAAAGCGAACTATGATAGTGTGATGTTTTGGAAATATTACTCTACTAAGATGCAAGGCATAGATAGTAGAGGTGAAGTTTTGGCATTGTGAAGGCTGCTATAGGAAATGTCAAGAAAGATGCTAAATAAATTCTGGAGTAATTTTATTCATACAAAAATTTGAAAAGATCCAAAAAACGAAAATCAAGAATCTAAACATTTGATGTAGGTTTCTAGCTATAGCATCTCAATTGAGATGAGAAGTGTATCTATTTGTAAACTCTCAAGCTCTAAAGAAGAGATATAATTTGTCAAGGGCGGGGGACTTGAGTACAACCCCTTATTATCCAGCAAAAAAAACTACATTCCAAACTTTAAAAACAACATAAAGAGATGGGCATATATGGCCATATAAAAGAATGCTTACAACATGTAGACTCAAACATAAAAATATCAAAGTTCATTCCACTTTAATACAAAATCACTGTAACGATATGTCGTTGGTGTTTCATCTTGATGACCTTGGTTCAAATTATAAGGAGGAAGACCCTTGTTGCTATGCCCCCGAGGAGTGTGGCCCTAGTTGTAAAACTCGTTGTACTTCGCATTACTTCAAAAAAAATTCATATCCACATGGTCCAACTTTTTAACTCTAAATATACAAAAAATACTTTTTGTAGCATGAATGAAAATACAAATTAAACTATATAAAAAACTACTTATAACATGTAGATTCAATCATAAAAGTGTTAAAGATTGTTTCACTTTAATATATAAATTGCATTTACATGAATTATTTTTTAACTCTAAAAATACAAAAACTATATATGAACTACTTTTCAAAATTTAAAAATAATATATAATCATACAAATAAATATTACAAACTACTGTAAATTCAAACATAAATCGTTTTACTTAATACAAAATTTAGTTTATAAAAATTATATTTAAACTCTCAAAATACAAAAAAATATCATCTTCATAGATTATTTTTCAAAGTTTAAAAACAATATAAAATATATATATAACCATATAAAAACTAATTATAATATTTAAATTTAAACATAAAAAATTACTTTAATAGATATAATTTTTTATTTTTTTCAAGTCTATGCTCAAGAATTACATGGACTAATTTGCACACTCTAAAACAATAGAAATAAATAGATTTAAGCATGAAAATGTGAAAGGTGAACCACTTTAATATTAAAACTACTGTCACTTTAAAGATGTAATAAAGGATAGTGATTTAAGTTAAAATTATTAAAGGTGATTTTATTTATTTTTTATTTATATATTTTAATAATTGTTTTTTTGGAATTTGTTTGGTGGAATTAGTTGTCGTCACGAATTCGGGTAGGTTGTTTAATTTTTATGGTCGTTACAATATTTTGCGCTGTCTGCTTTGGAAATCGCCACACAATTCTTCGTGCAATCGACCTCTATAACCACCATTCATTTTAAACATTTTACGCCACTAAAAGTACCAAGAAAGGAATAAACGTTCAGTTTGATGAGACCCTAGATTTGAACCTTGGACCTCCACCCATATAAAATTTGGTCGAACCAATTAATTTACACGTGAAACCTATTTTTTACATATTTAAAAAATAAAATTTTTATAAAACCCTATAAAATATAAAAGCAATGTATAAAAATGTCAAAGTGAATCCACTTTAATGTGAAAACTACATCACCTTTATAAGATCCGAAAGGACTCCTCACCTTCCAAATCTAAACTATAGGTTATAGATAGACCCCACCATGCTTGTGTTGTTAGTAGGAGGCCTCTCAAGGCTCACTTCGTCTCCCTGCCCGCTCCCGCTTGTGTTGGCGTTCGGAACTTGCATTCGGAACGTGCACGACGGCAGGTTTCACGGAGCAAGTCCCTGGATCATGGTGGTATGCTGCAGCAATCAGTTTTGGGTACTTCTTAGCTTGGCCTGCGGGTGTTCATTCAACGGTCCATGCTCGAGCCTTTCGATGGCTGGGGAGCTTCGGGTAGTCATGATCACCATTTCGGTTGGTCTCAGCCCTCTTCTCCCACCACTCATGTTTTTAGGTGAGGTGTGGATCAACTTGATGGATGGGTAAGACCCTCTGCTGCTGAGGATAATATTTGGCCTGTCAAAGACCTCTCCCTTAAGGTCTTGCCAGCTGTAAAAGATTTCTAAGCTTTATATTAGGTGTTTTTGTTTTTGTGCTCTTGATTTTCCTTATCCGCTATTAAATAAGTTTGTAGCTTTTGAGGTGTGATTCCTTTCTCCACCCATTTTATTTTTATTTTTTATTTATTTTTTATTTTTTATTTTTTTTAAAGAACTGTTTTTTATCAAAAACAAAAAAAATAGAAGAAGGCTTTTTATCAAAAACAAAAAAAATAGAAGAAGGCTTGTAAGCCACACCATGGTGGGACTGAGTTTGACTCTTAGAATTCTACTTTCTTGGAGACTAAATCAATTCCACAAAAAGCAATGACAAAAAAAAAAAAAATTCCACAAAAAGCAATGGCAAAAAAGAAAATTATTAATTAAGATGGTCTGGTGCAGAGCTTAGATTGTGTGAAAGTTGGATATTATATTCAGATGATCCCAGTGTAGAGAGGACAAGATCAGGGTATATCCAAGTAAAAATTCGCCTGTAGAAGCCAATATGATCATGGCAGTACCTATAATTTATTTCTAAATAGAATCTGTGTAAATCTCTGTTTTGGCGCAATCTGCACTCAAGTGGCTTTTACGCTGTTGCAGAGGTGGGCTTGCACCAGCTAAGAGAAGGGAATTCAGGTACTTTATTGTTTTATTTTTTAGAATTCATAGGATTTTTTAAAAAAATTTAAAATTAAAATAAAATTTATTTGTGTTATATTATGATAAATAGTTGTGTTATAGTAGTTTGAATAAAAAAATTTATTATTTAATATTTATTTTATTTTTTTTTAATATTAGGGAATTGGTAATATATTTTTATTTTTTTAAGGTTTGTATTGCGTGGTCAAGCCGGGTATAGTACGACCTTGGATGCCCCAAAGTTTGAACCTAAATCTCTTCAAATATCCAAAATCTTACCATCATTAATCTTTGAAGATATTTTCCTAAATTTATGCTATTTATTGTTTTTGAATACGCATTGTAGAATCAACGTTATTTCTCGTTTGATCTTAAAGTTTATTCGTTTATTCGTTTCGGAATAGTTTTTTTAAAGTTTATTCGTAAAGTTTCGGAAAGTTTATTCGTTTGATCTTGAAGTTTCGGAAAAGTTTCTGAAGTATATACGTAAAGTTTCGGAAAGTTTATTCGTTTGATCTTGAAGTTTCGGAAAAGTTTCTGAAGTATATAACCCAGATTCCGAGTCCATCCGCAAGGGTGTTAGCGTTGAAGACTGTCCCAGGAATTAAGTGGTGTTATTCTTGTCATGGGACTGCAACTTTTGGAGCAGCTGCAGGCTGATCTGCCCGTAGAGGAGGGTCATTTGGTTCTCCCAAGAGAAAATAAGAAGACTGGGTTGGTGCTTGTGGACATTGTCAATGGCTTCTGCACTGTTGGCTTTGGCAATCTGGTACCCCAGTTCTGCTCTTTCTTGTTCTGTTTTTTACAATTTGTTTTTGGGTGTTTGTGAATGATTATGAAGAGGGGGAAAACTGTGATTGTGAGCATGTTTTAGCATTCAATTGTATATGATGCAAGTTTGGCAATTGTTCTAGAAGAATTAAAACTGATATGGGTGCTATTCCCTGGGACTCAGTTGCCAGATAGCTTTATTGGGTTTTGTTTTAACATTATTTTGTTGCTTGCTGGGAAAAAAATAAACTGTGATTCGAAGCAAGCTGTTAGCATTCAATTGTATGTGATCACAGGGATACCATTGACAGGTTTTAGAAAAATCAAAATTGATACGGGTGCCATTCACAAGGACTCAATTCTCAGCTAGCTGCTAGGGGCTTTGCTTTGATCCCCCACTTTCTTGCTGTGTTTTGATGGGTTGATTGATTTGGGAGCATTTTTAATGGCTTCCGCAATTATATCAAGTAGCTTGGCAATTATGTATGTTGATTGATTCGGGAGCATTTTTAATGGCTTGCCCAATTATATCAAGCAGCTTGGCAATTATGTATGTACATCTTATAAGATTTGAATAGGTTTCCTAGTCTAAGGAATTCATGCCATTTGATGGCTTCCACACACTTGGTTGCATAATTTATTTAATATTTCTTTTTGGTTTGTTCTCTGGCATAATTTTGATAGATGGAAATGCCTTTCAAGCTTTAGAAACAAAGCCAAGGGGTTTCTATTTGCCACTATTTGTGCGGAACTTGCACCCCGCCATTTTAAGAAGGTGAACATGCTCGGCGAGCTTGAACCTGGGTCATATTATGGGAATCTCATTAGACGATGGCCAAAGGACATTACATGTGAGTTACTTGTTCTTCTAGACAAAAAGGTTGAGTGTCTATTGGAAAAAAAAGAGAAGATAAAAGAGAAGAAGACACATACGTGCAGCTTCAAGCTTGTAGGGATGGTGAAAGACTGCACAAAAACCCTGCATCCTACCCTGGGTCTATCATAGGCTAATTCTATGTCCCGTAGAATTGGGATTTCAAAATTTATAGATTATAAAATTGTATACTGGATTTTCTTAGACATATATGCTAACTCCATAGTGAGAATGCTTCAACATGTAACATAAACATATTAGTTGAGTTGATATGCTTTTGTTGATGCCTAAATCTCCCTAAGCTTCAGCAAAGCATGGATTTTGTTTTTCACATCCAAGCATCCTGACACTATACCATGATCTTGAAGGGCCTAGATTAGAAAAAAAATTAGTTGCCTTCTGCAGTTGATCAGAACATTCAACATTGCCCCTAAAGTAGAGAATCTGGGTACAGCATAATCTCAAACTGTGATACAATATTAAAAGATTAAGCAAAAGAAGCTTTGCATCCTTATTTTGAAAAACAAAGGTACCAGATTCAGAAATTTTTGATTTGCTTGCAGAGACATTAATTAAACAAAAGAGTAAAATTCTACAACTAGCCACATTATCTAGGATGTATAAAAAGGCCCACTATTTTTCAAACTTGTTTGAATTCCTTGTGAAGATACAGCTAACAATTTCATGCCTGTTGCATGATCTTCTCATACATTCCCAATCAAAAGCTAGTGTATCAGCATGATTTATCTCATACACACCTGACCAAAAGCTGATGTATTGACTTCATTGAGTATACTTTATTTTGCCCATGCAACATTATCTCTGGCCCCTGACTGAGTACCAGGACATGGGAAATAAAACCTTGCAGCTAAAACTAAAAGTTGTTCACAAGTGCTGTCCATGACCATTAACACCGACATTGCAATCATAACATCATTTCATACACATTTGTTGACAACATGAGTAGTTGTATGTCACAAAATTGTTCAAAAAATTGCCGACATATCACAAAACGAAAGCTAAAAGATATATATTTATTTACTAATAGGAAATATAATACTATTTTGGGATTAATAGGAAATCTAAGTCCTTTCTCTCTAAATGCTCACATGACTTTTACATTTATTGAACATCCAAGCTGTTTTTTTTTTTTTTGTTTTTTTTTTTTTTGTATTTACATGGTGGAATCGGTAGCTGCCACGAATCCGGGCAGGCTGTCCAGCTTTTATGGCCGCCACAGTATTCTGCGCTGTCCGCCCCGGAAGCCGCCACACAGATCTTCGCGCAGTCCGCCCCTATAACCACCATGCCACAATCATTTTAAACCTTTTACGCCGCTGAAAGCACCAAGAAAGGGACAAGCGTTCAGTCCGGCGAGGCCCGAGATTTGAACCTTGGACCTCCGCCCCCTTATGGGGTTTGGATGAACCAATTGGTCTACACCTCGGACCCAACATCCAAGCTGTTACTAGATTGTCTTGTATTGGAGAGATATACAGAAGCAGGTAGCTGTAATCACTCTTCCACTTACCTTTAGTACCTCCCAGGTTTGGCAACTGTAATGCTTCACATGCTTTTAGAACTGCTAATTTATGTCTTTCTTTGGCTATAAAATGAAACTATTGGTTGTTTTTCTTGATCTATAAATTGCAGCTGAAAGCGTGTTTGTTTTTCTAATTAGTTATATTCGGTTGAAATTGGTCCCATTAATATTGCATTTATTTCCATAAATCACATTATCATGGTATTACAATAGATTTTATTATTCTTATTTCGAAAGTGTCCATCACAATACAAAGTATTGGATTTTAGTTATGCTTATAGGATTGCATCCCATTTACCATTGCTCCACAATGCCTTAGACAGCTTGTGTGGAGTACAAAGCCTGAAATAGATCCTATCATCAATTAAAATTTTTCAGCTTAAGTCTACTTATCAATTTGCTGAGCTTTTGTATTCCAAACAACAAACTATTAATATAAATCCATACACCAGACCAACCACATTAATGATGTCTGACTGAGGAGTTGTCAAATCAATCAAACTGTCAATTTGCCCATACAAGTTATGACCAACTACTTCAGAATCATATTTTTGACATGTGTTTTTGTATTTTGAGTATCCAACTTAGGACCAAGTACTTTAGAATCATAATTTTGACATGTGTTTTTGTGTTTTGGGTATCCAACTTAAATGGTGGATTGTGGCCCTTTGTCGGATTGAGTGGTAGTCAAGTCAATTGAACTGTCAATTAGATGCTTGTACAAAGTAGGATCAACTTAAATGGTGGATTGTGGCCCTTTGTCTGATTGAGTAGTAGTCAAGTCAATTGAACTGTCAATTAGATGCTTGTACAAAGTAGGATCAATTAACTAGTGACTGTGGTGGCATCAAGGCTGTATGAAGTCACCCACCAGATTACAGTTTTCTGTAGGTATGGTTAGGATTAGGTGTAAATCTTTGATGATTTTTCATTAAAGTATTTATTAGCTTTCAGGATTATCCAGTTTTGTTTTAATGGGCAACAATACTACTCATAGCGTTGAGACTCATACTTGACTTGAATTCAGTAAGTTTTTTTTTTTTTTTTCTCTTTTCCTCAATTTGGGCTGAAGGCAAAACTGAGAAAGAAAAGCTTGATAACGACTTGGAAAATTATATATATATATAATAAATTTTAAAGAAACATAATTGACAAGGGGCAAAATGACTTGGTTGGGGGTCACTCAGCGGAGTGACTCCCTAATACTACCAAAGATAGGGAGAGTCTTAACAATATGATGCTAGTTACTAAGCAAACAAATGGCTAAAAATATGAGAGATGATATTCAGTGATTTATCCGATGTAAAAATACAGTTCCCTATGTATTGTTCAGGCTGAGTTTGGCACTCATCCTCTTTGCGTTAGAGCATCTTCAATATTTTTTTTAAGCTTCATTTTCATATCCATGTGTGATTGCACATCATCTCAAAGAGATGCCTATATTTATATTATTTTTTAGCACTTTTTGGTTAGTACAATGTATTGTAATTTGTACCAACTCATTTGAATTATTCCCATTGGCATACTTTGGCCATCTGTGGACATTAATAGAGTTAACTTATCTTATTATCTAGGAGCATTTTTAGGCATCATCATGGATGGTACTTACTTTAGTTGATTGGCATCCCAATAGATCGATTACCTCTATTCAAATGGCCTTTAAATGCTCCTCCCCACCTTCTTGAAAAGAGGGTAATTAATCTAGTCAGAGATGGTGTTTATCAACAATATATTCAGATCACTAGGGTCACACCATTTAGGCCTTTTAGTCCTAAATTGACCTTCTACACAAAACATTTCATGAGGATTGAAAATGGCATTGTTACTCATATTCATTATGTACAGTGACACTAGACACACAACCTTAGGATCCCTCTTGGTCAACTCAGGGTATGCTCACATCAATTGCGAGTGGAGACGGACCATCGTATTCCTCGAGGAGATAGCGTATATATCATCTTTGCTCTATTTGGGATTTAGAGATTGAAAAACATTTCATCTTCAGGTGTCTTGTTTATTATGAGATTTGAGGGAGGTACTATTTCTTATATAGAGACTAAAGTGGATCGCATGCCATTTTTTTCAGCTATCTTGACCAAAGATGTTTGGCTCTATACCTAAGTGAAGCTATCAATTTTGGTGTTAGTTATTATAGGAGAGATCGACTATTGCTTGACTAATCACCTCATTCTTTCACTCTCTTTGCTATCGAGAGTAATAAGCGTTCATTTAAAGCTACAACTCTCTAGAATGTTAATGACAAATCTGTGCATCCTTGTTTGCATACAAGAGTGGCTACTAGGGCTTGAGTTCTTTCTTCTTACTTGCAGCAGGACAAGAGTGACTTGTAATTTTATGCCATACAATTGTTCCACTTCAGTATAGTTTATACTAGATTCTTTACTCTAGTTTAGCTTATTTTCGTAGTACTTTTTGGTTTCCACAATGCATTGTAACAACTATTTTCAATGAGTCCCATTGGCTTGCTTAGGCCATTTGTGGACATTGTTAGAGTTATCTTATCTTTCCTAACATCCTTCCCTTGGATGATAGCAATGGATTTCTTGCAGATACAAGAAAGAATATATATATCACTCAATTAGTCCATGGGGTTTAAGGGCAAGTGGTTAGGAGTGAAGAATTTCACACCATAGGCCAAAGTTCAAATCCCATGGGTGAACTGTAACATTTTTATCAAATGACATGAGCTCAATCGATTGACTATCTCGAATTTCAAGGAGGAGACTGAGGTTCAAATTTTACTAATTACCAAGATGTTGTAATACCATCTTAATGCCTATGTGGTCATGATGTAATATGGGTGTGGTCTCTTTCAATTCCATATAGCAATTTTTAATTAGTAATAAATAAATTAATTTAAAAAACGCTGATTTATAGTGTTGAGGAGAGCTTCTAAGCTCTCTTGCAATTAATGAAAGGAAGGAAATACAAAATTTAAAACCATGAAAGACTTATAAGAGACTTTTTTTTTATAAGATGTATGGCTTCTATTGGGGGTCACTCCAATTTAAAAAACATAACATTACATTGATCTCATTACATTTCTAACAAGTTAATTAAAGCATATCCAACTTTGTCTTTCTATCAAAGATATTCTCCATCTTCCTCAAACTGCTAAGTTTCCATAATCAACTCCTTTTATATCAGATGCCTTTTGAAATTTAAATTCTGTCAAGATGAAATTTAACATTGCGAATGGCTAAAATATTTGTTGCCCAACTTCTATATCTATAAATATCTTGTCCATAACAACCTCACAATTTCTTAATACCTTTTATTAGGGTTCTTATCCATTCCCTTAATATTCCAAGATATTATTTTCATTGTTATTTTTTGTTTTTATTTGTGGGTTTAGCCCCACTTCTTGTTAGCACTTGTGATGTTTGCTTTTGTTTTCCCATATCAATATCCCTTTGGGTTTCTTTTTCTCTTTGTTTTTGCTTCTTGGGTCTTCCTCTCTTTTTTTCATTCCCAAAAATACTTTCATTTTCATCAATCTCTTCATCTTCTCACACTGCTCATAGTAAGACTTATCATCTTTAGGATTGCCTTGTTCTGAAGGATCTGAAGTGCAAGGAATAACCTCAAAAGCACAATCTTCTTTATTTTGCCCTAGAAACCCTAAAGAACAAGGATGCTCTTATGTAGCAATATCTTCTTGTTCTGCCCTAGGAAACCTAAATTGTTATAGGTTTCCTCCATCCTTATTTCTTTATTATGATGCTCTTGAAACCTTAAAGTGCAAGGGATAACATCTTCACCCTTTTCACTTTTATTACCTGAAGAGGATTCTATACTACTTGAGGAAAACGAAGATGATTTACCTGGAACAAACTTGACCACTTTACTGCCTTTGTTTTAGTATTTCTCTCCACATCTTCTTTTGCACCTTTAATTCCTTCTGAACTTGCCAAATATGACTTTCCTTCCATACTGGCTAATGGGGCTCGCTCTTGGCTTGCACTCCCTTTCAGCTTGCACTCACTCCCAGCTTGCACTCTCTCTTGCCTCACACTCACTTCCGACTTGCACTCCCTCTTGGTTTGCAATAGTCCTTGTCTTTTCTTTTTCTTGACGTTCCTTTGCTTCAACATTTTTTTGGAAACAATGTTCCACGCATTTGTGGTAAGGGTTTGAAGCATTGATGCACTCCGGATGAACCTGTTGCTCTTCCATTATGATTGAATCTCGACTCACACTCCCTCTTAGCTTGCATTTCCTCCTGACTTGCACTCCCTCTTGGCTCACACTTCCTCCTAGCTCGCATTTCCTCCCTTATAAGAGATATTTTTATAAACTATATTGTTTAACATTTTATATGAATTTTCAAGATCTCATTTATTTCAAATACAATATTATTATTAAAAAAAATTGTATATAAAAGTCTCATATACCCTATAAGACAAAGAAAAAATATATGCTTTCAAGAAAAAGAACAATATGCATAATAATGAAACCAAACAAAATAAAAAAATTACCCTTATAATAAATAATTATGATATTTTTTAGATGAAAAGTTGAACTACAACACATCGGTTTCAAGAAAAACGTCTCATCTTTCAAGACCCATATCTCTGGGAGGGATTGTCCAATTTAGATGATTCTTAGACCAATTTGTGCAGAATTTGAAGAGCTTTAAATTGAGTGGTCATATGAAGGAATCCGAGCAGTAATGAAGGAGATACGACCCTATGAAGTTAGCCATCCAAAATAAGGGCAGTGATGATTTTTCAAGCCATGGCAAAACGAAATTACAATTATCCATCAGCCAAGGTTTGGATGATGGGAGAAGCAATGGAGGGCTAGGGCATCAATGAGGCAGGACATTATTTCTAGGCGTAGAATATTTTCAGCTAAGTTTAATTTAGCCCTTTATTTTCTTTGAGGTTTTGCATGCAGATTATTGTAGGTTTATTTTCAAATAATATAAACACTACAGGATATACTGGTAAATTTTAGTAGATATTGAGTTATAGTGTCTTTCCAATAGATTGATTTACAACTAAATCCTTAGAATCATCCCTAGTATTAGAGATTAGGGAAGTAGTGATCCTCTTTGTTCAAATATAAGGTAGTCATTGGTAAATTTAATGGGTCTTGGCCAAGGGCTTCAGCTCTAAGAAAATGGATTGATAAGATATGGAAGTCTCCAAGAGTGAGTCTACCCTTTTCTTCCCAAAGTTTTTTCCCTAGTCATTTTCTGTTCCAAGGAGGAAAGAGATAGAATACTGAAAAGGGGGTCCTTGGTTTATGGGAAGAGTAGGACTCTTCCTTACCCATTGGTTTGAAGGCTTTGCAACTAAAAAAAAAAATCTATCCCTAAAACTGAAGAGCAAAAGGCTTTGCAAATTCTTGAAGATGACTAGAGTTATGACTCTAAGGGTTTATTTTCCTACCTAGCTAGCAAGTATTAAGAGCTCGACAAAATTTGTTCATGATCCCAAGTTAGATAAAGAAATCGACAAAGGAGGCAAGTGCATGACCAATAAAAATAATTGTGAAACATCCATAAAAGCCAAGGTCTTACGTCACTATTTATCAAAAGAAACACCAAGCTAACCCTTGAAACTACATCAATGCCAAGAAAAAGAGGGTCTTGAGAGAAGAGCAATGAAGTGAAGCCAAAATCGAGGCTTGGTGGAAAATTTGACAAGAAATTAGGGACACTACAACAACCTACAATGACCTGGATGAAGATGACAAGTTGAATGAGTTCTATAATCAAGAGCATCTAGATGCTAAAAGTGCATTCAAAGAATAAAGTAGTGGAGAAGAGATGGGCGTAGGGTTAGCTCAAATAGTAGAAAGGGAGGAGGCAGTGGCTAAAGAAGTCATGCTTATAAAACAATCCTTGCCAAAACCCTAAGAAGCCCCAACCACTACCTCTCCCCAAGTTCCTACAACTATGGCACCGCCATTATAGAAAGCACCGCCACAAGTGGCACTGCAAAAAGAGAAGCGATAAAGAGTCCACAAGGTGAGTCCTCCACCATAGAAAAAGAAAATGGAATATGCCTTAAGGACACAATCGTAAGACACTTCCTCCTTGTTTTTTGTTAGTTTGCCTTTGATTCTTTAATTTTCACTCCAACAAGTAGCCAATGGCGCCCTATTTCTTCAATTCTTTCAGTCCCATTAGTCTCCATTCTTAGTGTTGCAGCCAGGGCCAATACTCCTCTGATTGTTTTAACAACCACCTCCATTCAGGTGACACTCCCATTCGCTACCCTTGTCATCCTCACTCCTATTTCTTTTTCTCTACCCACTCCAATTTTCTCTTCATGCATCCCATTATTTGATCCATTGGCCACAAATTTGCCTACTTAGGGGTAACTAATGAGCTCATAGGTACCTCTTCCTGCTCCTGGTGCACTACAATGACTCCAAAAAATTTAAGATCAAATGTTATAGTATACTTAGAGAAATTAGGCCAAAAGAGCTGGGAGGCCCATGACAAAGAGGATGAGGAGTCACTACAACCCTTAGACAACACATTGTATTTTCCCAACTGGCCCCCATTATTTCAAGCCTAAAAGTTAAATGCAGGATCAATATTACCAGGTGAAGGCAATAGGGTTCAACCTCTAATATGTCTGACTCGAGGACAAAATAAAATTCATGGAGCGGGCTAGCAAAGCCATGACTTATGACTATCTATCACTCAAGAGAAAGCTAGCAAAAAGGGAGGAGGAGCTTGAAAATGTAAAATTACCCTAAAAAACTCCTATTTGGAAGCTGAATCACTCCAACACCAAGTAGACCATCTCAAAAATCGATTGGCTTTATAGTTGTCAACTTCTCTCCTAGGTGTGGAAAGGAGCAAAATTCAAAACCTCATAGATCAACTCATTGTCTAGGAGTTCTAGCTCAACAAGGAGAAAACCATTTTGTAGAAAGAGCTCGAGGAAGAGAAGAAGAATGTAGAGCTCAAGCAATGGTTGGAGGAAGTAGAGCTAACTAGGAAGATATTTTAAAGGCCATTTAGCACTCTCCTTGAAACTACATCAATGCCAAGAATAAGATGATCTTGAGAGAAGAGCACTGGAGTGCAGCCAAAATTGAGGCTTGGTGGAAATTTTGACAAGAAAATAGGGACACTACAACAACCTACAATGACCTAGATGAAGATGACAAGTTCAATGAGCTCTATAATCAAGAGCATCTAGATGTTGAAAGTGCATTCAAAGAAGAAAGTAGTGGAGAAGAGATGGGGATTGGGTTAGCTCAAACAGTAGAAAGGAAGGAGGCGATGGCTAAATAAGTCATGCTTATAAAATAATCCTTGCCAGAACCCTAAGAGGCCCAACCACCACCTCTCCCCAAGCACCTACAACTATGGCATCGTCATCATAGCAAGCACCCCCACAAGTGGCACTGCAAAAAGAGAAGCGATAATCAGTCTCCACAAGGTGAGTCCTCCACTATAGAAAAAGAAAAGGGAAGATGCATTGAGGACACAATCGTAGGCCACTTCCTCCTTGTTTTTTGTTATTTTACCTTTGATTCTTTAATTTTCACTCCAAAAACTAGCCAATGACCCCTTATTTCTTTAATTATTTCAGTCTCATTAGCCTCCATTCTTAGTGTTGCAGCCACAGGGGCCACTACTCCTCCGATTGTTTTAACAACCACCTCCATTCAAGTGACACCCCCATTCGCTACCCCTTTCATCCTCACTCTTATTTCTTTTTCTTTGTCCACTCCAATTTCCTCTTCATGCATCCTATTATTTGATCCATTGGCCACAACTTTGCCTACTCTGGGGCAACTAATAAGCTCATAGGTACCTCTTCCTACTCCTGGTGCACTATAATGATTCCAATAAATTCAATATCAAATTTTATACTATACTCAGAGAAATTAGGCCATAAGAGTTGAGAGGCCCATGACAAAGAGGATGAGGAGTCATTACAACCCTTAGGCAACACATTGTATTTTTCCCAACTTACCCCCATTGTTTTCAAGCCTAAAAGTTAAATGCAAGATCAATATTACCAGGTGAAGGCAATAGGGTTCAACCTAAAAGATGCCTAACTTGAGGACAAAGTTAAATTCATGGAGCAGGCTAGCAAAGCCATGACTCATGACTACCTATCACTCAAGATAAAGCTAGCGAAAAGGGAGAAGGAGCTTGAAAATGTAAAATTACCCTTAAAATCTCCTTTTTGGAATCTGAATCACTCCAAGACCAGGTAGACCATCTCAACAATCGATTAGCTATAGTTGTCAACTTCTCTCCTAGGTGTGGAAAGGAGCAAAGTTCAAAAACTCACAGATAAACTCATTATCTAGAAGGCCTAGCTCAACAAGGAGAAATCCATTTTGTAGAAAGAGCTCAAGAAGAGAAGAATAATGTAGAGCTCAAGCAATGGTTGAGGGAAGTAGAGCTTACTAGGAAGATATTGCGAAGGCCATATTACCACTCTCCGAGGTGCTTAATGCAATTGTCTCTCAAAGATAAAAAATAAGCCAAAAATTTGAACAAATTTTGACAACTTCCTCAAGGTTGGCTGAAGCCAAGCATATAGAGAAAAATTATTCACACCAAAAGCTGACAACTATGGGAATTTAGGATTGGGAGGCAATGGCACATAAAATAGTTTATGTACTTAATAAAGAGTCGGCCACAACAATGCAAAGCCTAGATCAATATTTTGGCCACCACTATTGCAAGTTTGAAGAGTCATATTGACTCATTGATTCAAAAGGTCCTTCCCTCAACCTAGACTAAAGATAATATACACATCCTCTTTGAGCAAGAGCATTTTTAGTTGTTTGAGCAACATAAGATATACCACATAAATTTTAACTCATGGTTGGATTCCCCACCATGAGTGACGTAGCCTAAGCCATCAGGCCCTTGGTGGAGCTAGAAGTGCAAATTCATGAAGTCATGAGCAAAGTAAAAAACATTTCTTGCTATGATCAACTAGAGATCCAAAGTTGTTATTCTTAATTTAAGAAGATGAAGTTGTCATCCTAAAGTGAGTGGGGGGAGATTAAAGCTTCAATGGATAAACTATTTTTACGGTGATCCAACATTCTTTCCATTTTTTCTTCAATTCTTTCAATTTTTATTCTTTCATTTTGACTTTGCATCCAATGAAGGAGGTTGTCAAATTTTCAAGGATTATTTATCTTTAGCAAGCAAAATATCCCCTATGAGTCTCCAAAACTATAATGAAAATTCACTACATCGAAGAGAATTTTTGCCTTGGCCAATTTTGCAAGTCGGCCTTGGCAAGAGGCAAATCAAAAATTTAAAGGAGAAGAGAAGGCAAGAGCAAGATAACACACACCATCATTTTTGCAATCTATGACAAGCATTGATTTTGCATGGAGTAGTTATGAAAAGGTTTTGATGTCGTACAAACCATTCGATATTTGATCAACATCTAAGGATGATTCAAGAAGTTAAGAGAGCCTTGAAAGGTCCCAACACTGTATGGCCTATTGATTAAGTTAATTTAATGGTGGGCGTTGATCTCCAAAAAATAAGCAATTTGCGATAGAGTAAAGCCACAAACACCATCGATTTTCCAAATCAACGATGGGCACTATTTTCCAAATAAAAGTGATTTGCAGAGGTAGCAAAATAATGCACATTGTTGATTTTGCAATCTATGATGGACACTTGTTCCACAAGGAAAAGGTTCAAGATTTCTGAAACCACACAAGTTGTCCAATCTCCTTGATCAAAGGTGGGCATTGATTTGCAAAGTTGAAAGCCATGAAAAGCCTTCAAAGTGGCATGGGTCATCAATATTTTGATGAATTGACAAATATCATTTCTCAACAAAGTAGTAAAAAGAGAGTTTTCAAAGCCACATGAGTCATTGATTTCTTATCCAATGAACCATGCCATTTAATGAGGTTGCCAAAGGAGTTGTCAAATAATAACCTCACCATTGGTTAAGGTCTAGACATGTGACAGATGTATTGGTGGCCCTTGGAAGAAGCAAGTAGTTATCCCACCAAGGTTCACGTCCAAAGAAGATCTACCATCGATCTTAGGCAAAAACAAAATGCAATAGTTTGTGTAATTTTAAATAAAATTTTAAAATATTTGGATCATAAAAGTTATGCGATTCATCCAATCATGATGATCAATGGCCTGCATCATCTCTTAGAGCTTTTTTGACAATAACTAAAAGTGGCCCCACTATTGGTTGGAGGGCAAGAGATTTTTCGATAATAATTAGAAATAGCCTTTCCATTGGTTGGAATATAGCAAAGTCAACAATCGTGGATCAGTTCTTCCACATCTGATTGATCCATGAAGAGAATCACATTAACAAGAAAAACTTTATTAATGATGAAGGAACTACTGAAAATATATTTAAGAAAAGGGTCACAAGAGATTCTAATTTTTCTTTTATTGATGATGTTTTTAATGATCATCATTACACTTATGATTTTTGTGATGTATCTCTTTATCATTCGTTTTATTACATCGATAGGCGTCCTACAATGGCAATCAGGAAGGTCAGCCACGCCTTAAACAATATTAATATTTTATTAAAAAAGTCTACATTAATAATAATCCAATATGATAGATATGTGCCTCGAGATTGATAACTCTCGGCGTTTATAGATATATATTTTATATATCTAAGCTAGTTACTCCTCTTATTGTTATGTTTATGCTTTTAGTTCTTCTTGTTATGATGTCATTCATGATAATAATGTGCATTTTTCTCATAGAATTGATGATATTGAGGAAGAACCATATGAAAGTGGTAATAAATTACACAAGAATTTGGGCTAGATTGGTGGAGGCATGGAAAAAATAAAAGAAGAACCACCTTGATTAAGGTTAAGAAGATAATTAGGAAAGTAGGTCTTGGTCATCCATGATTTGCACTTCATCTATGCAAAAGGAGATTTCATAGAAGGTTCATCTTATCAAGTTTATTCTAGTCATTGTTCCTAAAAGAAAGGAGATATGATGATCTATGTTTGAGCCTAATCCTTCATCCTCAATTGAAATTAAGGAAGGATGATAAAATACAAAGGTACTAAATCAAATGGCATGAATTTAAGTCATTAAAAAATGTGTTTCCCAATGAGGAGACCCAGATTTAAATCTCGCCAATGATTTGTGATGTCATAATAATACAGTTCTTTTAATACCACTATGTGGTTCATTGAAATATCATGAGAACATGACAATGATGCAATACATATGAGTCCCATTTCAATCCCATATAACCAATTTTATAAAAAAACAAAGACACTACAACAAACATTGGAACTACCATACTCAAATACACCTAATTAGAAAATATGGACATAAGAAGGCATACCAGCACAATGTTTCTCATTCTTCAAAGAGGTATGATTCTTCAAGGAGGTGTCGTTGTTCAAAGAGGTATGATCATTGGATGTATGGTTCAAAGTATTCTTTGAGTAGACATGGATCTTTAAGAATTTTTTATTAACAACCTTAAAAACAATCAAAATTTAGTAATTCATATATCACATGGCATGATTTGAACCACCACTATATAATCTATTATTTTCTTATAAATAGAGGCAAAAATATATAAAAGCTACTTACAACATATAGATTCAAGCATAAAAATATCAAAGGTCGTCCACTTCAATATGAAAACTATATCCATACAGGCTATTTTTTTAACTCTCAAAATGAAAAACTACATTTCAAATTCCAAAGACAACATAAAGGGATATGCATATGTGGCCAAATAAAAAATGCTTATAAAATGTAGATTCAAACATGAAAATATCAAAGTTCAGTCCACTTTAATACAAAAACCACATCCACATGGACTATCTTTTTAACTTAAAAATACAAAAAATTGCATCATAGCATGAATAAATATACAAATAGAGCAGTATAAAAGCTACTTACAACATGTAGATTCAAGCATAAAAGAATCAAATATCGGTTATTTTTAATATAAATTTTTTATCCATATAGACTATTTTTTAAATCTAAAAATACAAAAACTATATCTTTCATGGACTACTTTTCAATCTCACAAGACAACACAAAGGACATGCATATAGAGCCATATATAAACTATTTACAATATGTAGATCCAAGCATAAAAATATCGAAAGTCGCCACTTTAGTATGAAAACCATATCTATATGGACATTTTTTCATCTTTCCAAATACAAAAACATCCATAGAATGCTTTTCAAACTCTAAAAACAATAGGAAGGGACATGCACATGGAACCATATAAAAGCTACTTACAAATTCAAGCATGAAAATATCAAAAGTGATCCACTTTAATATGAAAACTACATCTACATGGACTATTTTTTTAACTTTTAAAAAGATAAAACTACATCCACATGGACTACTTTCATGAACATGCATGCATTCTGGACAATATAAAAACTAGTTATAACACTTAAATTCAACCAAAAAAATATCAAAGGTCTACAAAACACACACACACACACATATATATATATAAGATGGAAACCAGGACTTGGTTGTCCATACAACATGCATATTCAAGCTTGAAAATATTAAAGGCTAGTTCATTTTAATAAAAGGAAAATAACCCAACGTATGAGATATTTCTCTACTTTCTTTCAAAATAATAACCTATGGGAGGTTGAGTTTGAAGAGGACAACTATACATGGACCAACAACAGGATAGGCCAGAAACTTATAGTAGAAAAATTGGACAAATGCATACTCTCACATCACTGGATATATGAGGGGACTTGTGCTAGAATTAATACCTTGACAAGGATTGGTTCAGATCTTTGACAATAAGAGTTAAAACTATGGTAAGTGAATTCAAAAAAGGACCATATTTTAAATATGAGCAAACGTGAGAATACCATCCTCAATTTTTTGATATGATAGCACAAACATGGAATTCTTCAGGAAACAATGGGCTACATACACTTCCAAAACAAGTTAAATAGATGACAACTAAATTAAAATAATGGAACAAGAAAACTTTCACATACATTTTTTAGAAGAAAGAAGAACTAAAAGAGAATCCTTCAAAATTTCAAAATATGAACACAATAATCCAAGCTTAGAGGAAAGGGAGTTGTTTAGTGAATATCATAATATTTTGAGTAAGGAAGAACAATTTTAGAGATTAAAATCGAGACAGACTTGGTTAAAAGGAGATAAAAACACGAGTTTTTCATAGGATGGCAATAGTATAGAGATCAACATCTAGAAGTACTAAAATTAAATTAGTGGAAGGGGTTTGGATTGAAGACCGAAGCAAAATCAGAAAGGAGGTAAGGCTTTTTTACCAAAATATTTTTGAATCAGAGGAGATTGAAGTTCTTAATGATAAGATACTACAAGAAGTACTTTCATTTATAACAGATTAAGACAATATCAATCTGATGGAGCCTATTACACTAGAAGAAGTTCATTAACCTCTTTTCTCTTTTGATAAGGATAAATCCCCAGGTTTGGATGGACTCTCTGCAATATCCACTCGAGGACTAATGTATTATTTTTTTTGCAAGTTTAGGAAGAAGGAAGAGTATTGCTTGCTAAATTCAAATGTGTTTAAAATATATAAAAACATTTGAAAATATTTTATTCATATAAACATGTTGCTATAACATGTGAAGTTGGAGTAAAATTGAATGTACCATAGTACTAATATACTAAAAATGTGCATGCTATTCACACTCTACGTATATGGAAAATCCTATGTTCCTAATAAAAAAGAAACAAAGAGTGTATTAAATTATATCAATAACACATATCAACTTGGGATAGGATATGAATAAGAAGTAAATCTCGTACCAAGTGGGTATACAAATTCAAACTATACAACTAATGTCAATGAAAAATTCTACTTTAGTATACATCTTTTATCATGGTTTAGGACCAATCTTATGGAGTAACAAGAAGCAATCCATAATCTCTATACATTAATTCATCCAAAAATTTATATGGAAGTTGAATCTACCATAATTGCATTCAATATTTATATTTTATTGCATTCTAACTACCATATTGTTGACAAAAAATCATATATACAATGCTAGAGTAAAATATCTAATTATGTCTTTAATAGGCTTAGAAGGCTTTTCAAATGATTTATTGCACCACCATATGCCAAAATTAGGACCAATCTTATGGAGTAACAAGAAGCAATCCATAATCTCTATACATTAATTCATCCAAAAATTTATATGGAAGTTGAATCTACCATAATTGCATTCAATATTTATATTTTATTGCATTCTAACTACCATATTGTTGACAAAAAATCATATATACAATGCTAGAGTAAAATATCTAATTATGTCTTTAATAGGCTTAGAAGGCTTTTCAAATGATTTATTGCACCACCATATGCCAAAATATTTCTCTCAAAAGATTCACTTCAGGATTTATACCTTTATTTTTATCTCTCCATTGGTTGTTGTGTGAATTGCTCTAATCAGAGAGCGAATCATTGACTTTTTCTAGCAAATCAATGTTTATCTCTTGATAGTTTTCTCGTTAAAGTCAATCAGGCCATTTTGCAAGTGAATCACTTCTAAATTGATTAGGCCACTTTACAAGCAAATCATTTCTGAAATAATCGGGCTACTTTGCAAGTGAATCCATCCTAAAACAATTGACACCTGAGTTAGACTTAGCCAATTTTGGAGAGTTTTGGCTACTTGACTTCACTATTTTTGTATCCTTCCAAAGTTACATTTCTTAAGGTAGTGTTAAGACAATATATCTATGGAAACTTTAGGGAGTGTTGAGTTCAATTGGTGAGAGATCCCAAATCCTAACTTTATCCTTGGGCACTTAGTCTACAAAATTAGAATCCTTGCTACAAAAATGTCAAAATTAGTTGTCCTCATTTGGTCTTTTGTAGTAGCAATCCCAATAGTTTCTACCACTCTTCATTGCCTGATAGCTAGATCGAGGCAAGATCTTCTATTTCTCCCATAAAGTATTCAAATGAGTTTTTTGACAACTCTTCTTATTTTCTTATTAATTCTTATAGTTTAGCATATATGGGCTCTAACTTCTTATATATCTAAACTACATCCCCTTGTTAGCTTGGTTTATTTTCTCTTCAAACATGGCATCACCAATATTGTCATCCAGGACCTTTATCTATAGGTCAAATATGTTAGGGCATTTTAGTGAAAACCAACCCCTAAATTTTTGTAGTCATCTTCTCCACTAGAGCCTTCAAAGATGCCAAAGTGCTTTTACAGTCTTGGAGGTCTCTTTGGGCATATGAGATCTTCAATTTTTTGACTAAATCTCTTTGATCCATTTCAAATTGTTGCATCTATGATGCTAACATAGAGGATAGAAGCTTAAGAACCTCTTGGTACTTGACCCTAGTAGAAAACTATTCTCTCACCTTTCCAATTGTCTTCTTTAACTTTTCCAAGCTTGTTCAGCATAGACATCAAACTATAAGTATTCTTGTGCATTCTTCACCTCCTCTTTGATCTTGTCCCAAATGGACTTGACCCATTGGATGTCATGTGCCTTCTTGGGGTTTGTAGTTGTCTATATGTGTTTTGAAGTTGTCAACTCCACAATATTTTGATCTTTCACCTCTAGGGCCTCTTGATGTTGTTCTATTTGACTCTACCCTTGCATGCTTTACTCTAAAATATCCTCTATCTATTGTATGTTCTTTTCAGCTTTAGCAAGTCAAGATTTGAGGTCTTCAACATTCTTTGGCAAACCTTTTCTAAGGCATCATTCTTTAGAGTGTCATTCTCTTGTTGAAGTTGATATTTCTATGCATTACATCATGTCAATCTTGTTTTGAGATCCTTATTTATTTTTGCACTGTTTCATCCCCAATTGCCAATCAACCAAATTTTATAATTTCACCAAGTGTGAGTTGGTTTGCAAGTTGTACCATTTGGTATAGATCCATTTTATTTAGGTCCAACTCAAACACCTTGGTGTATCATCACCTTAGAAAGGTCAGACTCTATCACCTCTACAATGTATATCTTATCCCCCTTCCTAGCTAGTTGTGATTGCATAAGGATTGATTCCTTAGATATTGTATCCTTAATCCACCTATACTCGTACTTCCATTTCTTTCCTTCCACAACAAGGAAATCAAAAACCTTTGTGATATCTATTTCCTCTGGCTCACAAACTATTTTCCATGCAAAGGCTAGACATGGTCCCATAACTATGCTAGTTTGAAGTGATGATTTTATAGAATCGACCTATTGAATTAGGGAGGTAGGAATCATTGCCTACAATAGGAGTTGCTTAACCTAATATTGTGGACAAGGAAGATATGTCAAATTGGAAGGCATAGCAAGTGAAATAAATTGAATGGTGATGGGAGGAAATAGAGGGAGCAGGATGTGATGCTAGTTGACCCAATGTATCAACTAGTGGTGACATTGTAGGTGAAGGCATGGTCAAACGTGGTGATGTGGTGTATGGAACTAATGATCATGGAGTGGACATTTAAATGATAGGTGACAAGAATTAAGTGATGGGTATAGTCCTAGGCATGATAGAGACCATTGGATGTAGAGTACCTCTAGGAGAACTATGGGTTACATTGGTGGAAGGTGATATAAGTGCAATAGAAGAATATATGGGGAGAGAAGAAGTGGGAATAGAAGAATAAATTATGGAGAAAGAGGCAAGAATGATGGATGGTGGAAGAGAAGTGAAGATGGTTGTAGAGGTGGCCATGACACTGGCCTTTCCCAACTCAAGAGGGGAGCCTCCTTGATGGATTTTCCTCTCCTCAAACTTAGTTTTGTGTTTGTTGTTCCTATGCCATCGTGACATTTCTGAGTATTGACCCATATTTTTTGAATCCCTTTCCCTGTAATTACGATCTACCTCACCATCAAATAGACTATTATCAACATCGTTGGTGAAATAAAAGTCGTATCTTTAACAATGACCTCCTCTTTGGTCTTTGAAGGCTTGAAGGTCCATTGTTGTCTTGTTGATTGTCTTGTCCCTCTTTATTCTCTTTGGATGTTTTATATCCCAAATGGTGGAGAAATGTCCACCCAATGTGTTGTCTCTTATTAGTCTATTTAATGTACCCATCTCATATCTCATATTCTTCCATGCTAAGATTTTTCTATCTATGTACCCCAGTTTTCTCAAGGCCCTCAACTTTTGGTGGTTCATCACAATGTTAGGGTCAAAGTCATTTTTTGTCTTAGTGTAGAGACATGCCACTTTGGTAGGTTGTACCATTTATGCATCTCCTCATTATACCTATGATTGCTTCCCAAACTAGCAAGGGCCACTTATTCACTAGGGTTTGCCTCTTAAATATTATATATTTTCTTGTGTGCAAAGAAGGTGTCCAACTTCTTGCTCCTTACAGGTCTCCTTGAATATTCCAAGTGGATCATAAGATCAATGATCCCTTAGCTACTCTACCCCTATATCTCTTAACCCTACCTTTGTAACTCAATGCAACCCTTATAACTTTGGAGTGATCTTCATGATGGGATGCTTGAGTAGGTACAATGTGGTTTTCTTTTGCTCCCATAAATACTGTAGGTCCAGATAATTGAGTTGCCACATATATTTGAGATTGAACATGTAGTGCAACAAGAAACTCAAATGGCATAGATGAGAAGCCATAGAAGTGGATAAAGAATCGAGTCCTACCTATGTAGAAGTCTCCAGTAGGCCATTCCTTTTACTTAATCAAATATCACGACTCGTATGAGAGCCTTGGTACCTTGCCCATGGACTTATCCATTATTATATTTTATACCTTATAGAAATCCTAAGAGGTTTTGTTTGCTTCTCGATAGGGTACGTCTATGTAGTCAACCACTAAAAGGGGTTCATCGTTTGTGCCTACTTGGTCTAGTTGAAGAGTTGGAAACCAATGCTTCTTCTAATATATGATGAGAAAGACCAAGCAAGATGTATAAGTAAACTTTATTTCTTCTTTGAATGCCTTCAATTGGTTGTCTATTTGATCAACAATGTATTTGGCATAGTCGATCATCTATGAATGTCTAGGATAGGTATAAACAACGTGAAGTAGCACAATGTGTTATTTATATATCTTCAAGTTGTTCTACTCCTACAAAACTATGGCTATATCTAATATCACCATCTATACATCCTCCTTAAATACCCTCAACTCTAACTAAATGCTAAATTGAATTGGAAGGTTTGCTTTCTTGAGATATGGGACTAAGAAACCCTACCAATAGGCCTTTGTGCACCAGTCGTAGAAAGCCTTTTGGATATTGGGATAACAATACATCCATAGGGCTAGATAAGTGGAGTCCTGGAAAAAATAAAAGAAGAACCACCTTGATTAAGGTTAAGAAGATAATCTGAAAAGTAGGTTGGTCGTCCAAGAGTTGCACTTCATATATGCAAAATGAGATTTCATAGAAGGTTCATCTTATCTAGTTTATTCTAGTCATTGTTCATGAAAGAAAGGAGATAGGATGATCTATGTTTGAGCCTAATCCTTCATCCTCAATTGAAAGTAAGGATGATAAAATACAAAGGTACTAAATCAAATGGCATGAGCTCAAGTCATTAAAAAATGTGTTTTCCAATGAGGAGACCCAAGTTTAAATCTTGCCAATGATTTGTGATGTTATAACAATACAAATGTTTTTAATACCTCTATGTGGTTCATTTAAATATCATGGTAACATGCCAATGATGCAATACATGTGGGTCCCATTTCAATCCCATATAACCAATTTTAGAAAAAAACAAAGACACTACAACAAACATTGGAACTATCATACTCAAATACACCTAATTAGAAAATTTAGACATAAAGCATACCAACACAATGTTTTTCATTCTTCAAAGAACTATGATTCTTCATTAAGGTGTGATTGTTCAAAGAGATATGATCATTGGAGGTATGGTTTAACATATTCTTTGAGTAGACATGGATATTTAAGAAATTTTGATTAATAACCTTAATAAGAAATCAAAATTTATTAATGGTACTACGACTAAAAATAATGCATATATCACGTGGCATGATTTGAACCACCATTTAAGCTCATGTATATGTATGTATGTATGTGTGTGTGTTTGTTTGTTTGTATTAGATTAAATGGAAACCAAATCTTGGTTGTCCAAGAGTTATCTTGGTTAATCTATTATTTTCATATAGAGGTAAAATATATATAAAAACTACTTACAACATGTAGTTCACTTTAATATGAAAACTACATCCGGATTATTTTTTTACTCTAAAAATACAAAAACTATATTCTCGTGGACTATTTTTCAAATTTTAAAGACAACATGAAGGGACATGCATATGTAGCCATATAAAAGCTACTTACAACCTATAGATTCAAGCATGAAAATATCAAAGGCCATCCACTTCAATATGAAAACTATATCCATATGGGCTATTTTTTAAACTCTCAAAATGCAAGAACTACATTTCAAACTCCAAAGACAACATAAAGGGATATGCATATGTGGCCATATAAAAAATGCTTACAACATGTAGATTCAAACATGAAAATATCAAAGTTCAATCCACTTTAATACAAAAATCACACTCCACATGGACTATCTTTTTAACTCTAAAAATACAAAAATGACATCATAGCATGAACAAACATACAAATGGAGTAATATAAAAGCTACTTACAACATGTAGATTCAAGCATAAAAGTATCAAAGATTGTTTCATTTTAATATAAAAATTATATCCACATGGACTACTTTTTAACTCTAAAAATACAAAAACTAGGTTTGTCATGGACTACTTTTCAAACTCACAAGACAACACAAAGGACACGCATATAGGGACACATAAAAACTATTTACAATATGTAGATCCAAACATAAAAATATCAAAAGTCGTCACTTTAGTACGAAAATCATCTCTACATGGACATTTTTTCATCTTTCCAAATACAAAAACAACATCCATAGACTACTTTTCAAACTCTAAAAACAATAGAAAGGGACATGCATACAAGACCTTAGAAAAGCTACTTACAAATTCAAGCATGAAAATATCAAAGGTGGATCCACTTTAATATGAAAACTACATGGACCATAGAAAAACTACTTACAAATTCAAGCATGAAAATATGAAAGGTGGATCCACTTTAATATGAAAACTACATGGACCATAGAAAAGCTACTTACAAATTCAAGCATGAAAATATGAAAGGTGGATCCACTTTAATATGAAAACTACATCTACATGGACTACTTTCATGAAGAGACATGCATTTTGGACAATATAAAAACTACTTACAACACTTAAATTCAACCAAAAAATATCAAAGGTCTACACTATATATATTGTAGAACAACCAAGACCTCGTTTCCATATATATATATATATATATATATATATATATATATATATATATATATATATATATATGGAAACAAGGTCTTGGTTGTTCATACATGCATATTCAAGCATGAAAATATTAAAGGTTAATTCAAAAACAACATAAAGAGGAACATGTATATGTAGCCATATATAACACTTACAACATGTAAATACAAGCATAAAAATACCAAAAGTCCGCCCACTTTAATATGAAAACTATATCCACATTTACTTATTTTTTAAATCTTAAAATACAAAAACTACATTTACATGAACTACATTCCAAACTCTAAAGACAACATAAATGGATGTGCATATGTGGCCATATAAAAGAATGCTTACAAGATGTAAATTCAAGCATGAAAATATCAAAGGTTAATCCACTTTAATACAAAAATCATTCCAACGTTGGTGTTTCATCCCTATAACCTTAATTCAAATTACATGGAGGGAGACCCTTGTTGCTATGCCCATGTGAAATGTGGCCTTAGTTGTGGCAACTGTTGCACTTCATATTATTTAACAAAAAAAACACATCCATAGGAACTAACTTTTTAATTTTAAATATACAAAAAATACTTTTTGTAGCATGAACTTACATACAAATTAAAATTAAGCTATATAAAAGACTAATTATAACATGTAAATTCAATTATAAAAGTATTAAAGGATGTTTCATTTTAATATAAAAATTACATTTACATGAATTATTTTTTAACTTTTCAAAATAGATTCCTATAAATAAAAATTAAAAGTTACTTACAACATATAAATTCAAACATAAAAGTATCAAAAATAAAAATTGTTTTACTTAATACAAAAATTACATTCATATAAATTATTTTTAAACTCTGAAAATACAAAAAACTACATCTATATAAATTATTTTTCAAAAGTTGTATATTAGACCATAAAAAAACTAGTTATAATATTTAAATTCAAATATGAAATTATCAAAATTCATTACTTAATACACATAATTTGTTTTCCAAGTTTTTATAAAAAAAAAACTACATTCATACATTTGCAAACTCTAAAAACAATAGAAAGGAACATATAAAACCATATGAATTAACAAACAAATAGATTTAAGTACCCACTTGTTGTAGGTGAATTGGAGAGGGTAGAGAGGTTCCCGGTACGAATCTCCACCCTACCAAACCTACATTGAATACCCAAAATCCAGTTGCTTATGATGGTGCGTTAGAACGCTACTCCCACATGATTTTGACAGTGTAGAACCCTTGGTCTTGGTTTCTCAGATCAAGTGGTCCCGCAAAAGGTTTTCCCCTAAATTAAAAAAAACAAATAGATTTAACTATGAAAATGTCAAAGGTGAATCCACCTTAGTAAACCAAAGCGACCCCACAAAAGATTTTTGGTTAAATTAGAGAAAACCAAAATGTCAAAGTAAATCCACCTTAATATGAAAACTATATTATCTTTTAAAAATTTAATAAAATAACAATATATTTGTAAAGATTTTAAATTTATTTTAAAAAAATTTAAATTTGAATTAAAGGAAGGTGACCACTTTTATGCTCAACCCACCATTTGGACGTTATACATCTCCTATGAAAATGTCAAAGGTGGGATATGAAAATTACATCACCTTTAAAAGATCCAACGAGGACTCCTCACCTTCCAAATGTGAACTATAGGTTATAGATCCTACCACGGAAATTTTGGATTGAGGCTTGTAAGCCCCACCATGGTGGGGAGAGAGTTTGACTCTTAGTATTCTTCTTTCTTGGAGACTTGATCAATTCCACAACGCAAAGACCAAAAAAAATTATTAATTAAGACGGTCTGGTGGGGATGCGGAGCTTAGATTTTGTGAAAGTTGGATATTATATTCAGATGATCCGTGTGTAGAGGACACGGTCGGGGTATATCCAAGGAAAAATTCGCTTGTAGAAGCCAATATGATCATGGCAGTGGCTATAATTTATTTTTAAATAGAATCTGTGTGAATCTCTGTTTTGGCGCAATCTGCCACTCTGGCTTTTACGCTGTTCCAGAGGTGGGCTTGCACCAGCTAAGAGAAGGGAATTCAGGTATATAGGACTACTCAATAACCTTAAAACTTCAAGAAAAAAATTTATTGTTCAATATTATTAAGCCAATGTTATATACACCATAGATCCTAAATCTACGCTATTTACTGTTTTGGAATACGGGTCGTAGAATCAACGTTATTTCTCGTTTGATTTTAAAGTTCCCGAATAGTTTCTAAAGTTTATAACCCAGATTCCGAGTCCATCCTCAAGGGTGTTAGTGTTGAAGACTGTGCGAGGAATTAGGTGGTGTTATTCTTGTCATGGGATTGCAACTTTTGGAGCAGCTGCAGGCTGATCTGCCCATAGAGGAGGGTCATTTGGTTCTCCCAAGAGAGAATAAGAAGACTGGGTTGGTGCTTGTGGACATTGTCAATGGCTTCTGCACTGTTGGCTTTGGCAATCTGGTACCCCAGTTCTGCTCTTTCTTGTTTTGTTTTTTACAATTTGTTTTTGGGTGTTTGTGAATGATTATGAAGAGGGGGAAAGCTGTGATTGTGAGCATGTTTTAGCATTCAATTGTATATGATGCAAGTTTGGCAATTGTTCTAGAAGAAAATAAAACTGATATGGGTGCTATTCCCTGGGACTCAGTTGCCAGATAGCTTTATTGGGTTTTGTTTTAACGTTATTTTGTTGCCTGCTGGGGGAAAAAATAAACTGTGATTCGAAGCAAGCTGTTAGCATTCAATTGTATGTGATCACATGGATACCATTAACAGGTTTTAGAAAAATCAAAATTGATGCGGGTGCCATTCACAAGGACTCAATTCTCAGCTAGCTGCTAGGGGCTTTGCTTTGATCCCCCACTTTCTTGCCGTGTTTTGATGGGTTGATTGATTCGGGAGCATTTTTAATGGCTTCCGCAATTATATCAAGTAGCTTGGCAATTATGTATGTATATCTTATAAGATTTGAATAGGTTTCCTAGTCTCCGGGAATTCATGCCATTAGATGGCTTCCACACGCTTGGTAGCATAATTTATTTTATTATTTCTTTTTGGTTTGTTCTCTGGCATAATTTTGATAGATGGAAATGCCTTTCAAGCTTTAGAAACAAAGCCTAAGGGGTTTCTATTTGCCACTATTTGTGCGGAACTTGCACCCCGCCATTTTAAGATCGTGAATATGCTCGGCAAACTTGAACCTGTGTTATATTATGGGAATCGCATTAGACCATGGCCAAAGGACATAACATGTGAGTTATTTGTTCTAAAGGTTGAGTGTATATTGGGAAAAAAAGAGAAGATAAAAGAGAAGAAGACACATACGTTCACCTTCAAGCTTGTAGAGATGGTGAAAGACTGCATAAAAACCCTGCATCCTACCATGGGTCTATCATAGGCTAATTCTATGTCCCGCAGAATTGGGATTTCAAAATTTCTAGATTATAAAATTGTGTACTGGATTTTCTGAGACATATATGCTAACTCCATTGTGAGAATGCCTCAACGTGTAACATGAACATATTAGTTGAGTTGATATGTTTTTGTTGATGCCTAAATCTCCCCAAGCTTCAGCAAAGCATGGATTTTTTTTTGCATCCAAGCATCCTGACACTATACCATGATCTTGAAGGGCCAAGATTAGAAAAAAAATTAGTTGCCTTCTGCAGTAAAGTAGAGAATCTGGGTACAGCATAATCTCAAACTGTGATACAATATTAAAAGATTAAGCAAAAGAAGCTTTGTATCCTTATTTTGAAAAACATAGGTACCAGATTCAGAATTTTTGTTTTTCTTGTAGAGACATTAATTAAACAAAAGAGTAAAATTCTACAACTAGCCACATTATCTAGGATGTATAAAAAGGCCCACTATTTTTCAAACTTGTTTGAATTCCTTGTGAAGATACAGCTAATAATGTCATGCCTGTTGCATGATCTTCTCACACACTCCCAATCATAAGCTAGTGTATCAGCATGATTTATCTCATACACACCTGACCAAAAGCTAGTGTATGGACATCATTGAG